>QJNS01000254.1:0-25631 GCA_004154925.1 Monosporascus cannonballus
GGGGGGGGTTCAAAGAAAGGTAGCTTGCAACATACTTTTGTAGTTCTTCTAGCCGCTCCATACCAAGGTGAGACAGATCTATCCCGTGATAAGAGCGATTCTCTCGGAAACCTAGCATATCAAGCCGGCCAGAGCCCATGATGTCTCTCTTTCCGAGCTCCAGCATAGCGCCATACTTCGCGACACACTTCCAGGACTCGTGTAGCAGGTCGCCGGAGAGGGAATTGAGGACAAGGTCGACGCCGCGGCCAGAGGTCTCACGCATGACGCCCTCGACGAAGGAGGCGTCCCGCGAGTTGAAGATGCGCGAGCGCGGGATGCCGTATCGCTCAACCAGGTACTCGATCTTGCGGCGGCTGCCCACGGTGAGGTACATCTCGGCGCCGAGCATGCGACACACCTGGATGGCGGTGAGGCCGACGCCGCCGCACGCCGAGTGGATCAGCACGCTCTGGCCGGCCGCGAGCCGGCCGATGCTGACGAGGCTGTGAAGCACCGTCGCGAAGCAGACGGGCACCGTGGCCGCCTCCTCGAACGACAGGCCGTCGGGGATCCGTACCACGAGGCCCACCGGCAGTGTCAGGTGCGTCGCCAGCGAGCCCGGGTAGAAGGCTATGACACGGTCGCCCGGCGCGAGGCCCCACGCCGCCGACCCCACGCGGCGCACCACGCCCGCCGCCTCAAACCCCAGCGCCACCGATCCCGAGCCATCCTGCGATATCATGCCCATGGCGATGAGCATGTCGCGGAAGTTCAGGCCCATAGCCCGGGTCTCAACCTCGACGTGGTCGTCGGGTATTGTTGGGGGAAGGGGCTCGTCCCGCCAGTGCAACGTATCGAGGGAGCCGAGTTTCTCCACCTGGACAGTTTTCCTGAAAGCGGTAACCGACTCCGCGTCTGTCTGCCCCTCGCGTAGCTTGTCCGTAAGTGAGAAGGGGTGGTATCTTGGAATACGGACAACCCCGCCATCAACAACGAACTCCTTGTCTGGCGCGAGATTGCCGGCATCCTCTTGGCTGCGGATCTTTTCGAACACGCGGGAAACAAGACTGGCGAATTCGGGCTCGTTCTCATAGATCTCTAGCGTGAACACCGACAATGCGAGTTCGGAACGGAGAGTACGAGTCACGCCGATGACCTGTGCGGACCGAGGGTCCATACACTTGATTTGGATGGGCCGGGTGAGCCATAGAAGTTTCTCTTTCCCGAGACCTTGGACAAAAGTTTTGAAATCCTTGAACGACTGCTCCGTCAACTCGCCGAACCCTTTACCCTCGAGGTCTAGACAGCTGATGATGTCTTGTTGGGTTGGAGGGCGTGCCGTTAATCGACAGGGGGTGATGTCCCAGCCGGCACTCGCCAAGGAGATCTTCAGAGCGTGAGCCACGCCCGAATTCTCGTCATTGCATAGCAGGGCGGCTTTTTTCTCCGGGGGTGTCGAGTCGGCCTTCATCCGTGAAATTATAGCAGCGTTGGTCCTATATGCCTCTTCGGCGTGGTCGTAGCAGGCTACATCCGCACCAGTGAGCCCGACAGCTTTCAGCTCGGAGTCCCAGCGTTCGACAGTGATATACGGCTGGTCGGGCCGGCCATCCCCCTCGCCCAGCCACCACCCGGCGAGGTGCCCAAACGGGTAATTCGGAGCCCGGCTGATGCCACAGAGTTCCGTCAACACGAGTATGCCATCCGGCTTCAGCAGCGACGCCATATTTGCCAATGATTCTCTAATACAAGGGGTAGCATGTACGACGTTGGCGGCGAGTATAAGGTCGTAAGCTCCCGCCTTTTTGTCGAACCCTTGGTCGAACGGAGACTTAGTGATGTCGAATACCTTGTACTCCATATTGTGCGCGTACGAGAAGCGCTGTTTCGCCTTGCCGAAGAAACCGGCCGACACATCTGTATATGTATACACGGAATAGGCAGGGAGTCCCGCCTCGTCCACGAGGCCTCGTAGAATCAGTTCCGTTGTCCCGCCCGTGCCGGCGCCTACCTCGAGGATGCGTAGGTCAGGACGCGAGTTTGAGAGAAGACGAACGAAATCGCCGTACCCGAACGAGTCCTCGTTATATAGTTCCGTGAGGACGTTATCTTGCATAAGGACATCCAATGCCCCTCGGGAGCCGGTGAATATGCTCTCGGCGTGTTCGCTTATCCGCGCGGTTGCGATGGCGAGCGCGCGCTTGTTTCCGTTCTCGAGGACTCGGAGGCGTGCCTTGATCAGGCTTTGGCGCTCGGTCGATCCCAGTCGAGTCAGACGGGCCGCACCCGTGACAAGAGGAAATCTGCCGTCTTCCGCGTCCCTTACCTGTCTATTCAGCCAGTCGCGGAACTTCTCGAGGTGCGGCTGGCAAGGCGTAAGAGAAGCTATCTTGTCCGCCTCTTCGAGCATGCAGAGGAGCGTCAGCTCCTGCTGCAGGTCGGTTTGCGATTTGTCGGACTTGGGCGCGCGGAGCAGGGTCCTCGGATCCACGAAGTCGAAGTCCGGAACCCATCTGAGTTGAGCGGCCGCATGGACGTCGCCGGATTTGAGCTTGTGGTCGTCATCGAGCGGTGCGAGTTGGAGGCCGCGCAGACGCAGTACAGTCCTACCGTCCGCGACGCACTCGATGCGGCCACGTCGGAGGTCGCTTCCCTTGCTCCAGGCGCAGGCGTGCATCGCCGCCGCGCCGCGGGAGATCTCGAGTTCCTCGATCAAGGTGGGAACCTGCAGACCGTCGATATTGCGCAACAGGCCTTTGGCCCCGGCTACGACGAGAAGCTGCAGGCAGGCGTCGATTGCCGCCGGATGGAGAGTGAAGGGCGAAGCAGAGTGGTTGTGCACGTCGACCAGCTTTGCTTCCGCGAGATACTCGGTAGCTGATGTGGCGATCTCACTCAGGCCCTGGAATTCCGGGCCGTAACGGAACCCCAACTTATTCATCGCCTGGTAGAAGGCAGCTGCCGGGATCTGACGCGGCAAAGTCTTGGGCTCCGAAATTGGCTTCCTGGGTACCTCCATCTGTGTAGCTTCGCCTTCACAGTGCTTTATCCAGTTTGAGCCCGTGAGAGACGTGACGGTGAAGTCGAACCAAGTGGAGTCGTCAGAGTCGGTCAGGCGCTTCTGGCGTAGAGTGGTGACGACCTCGACCGGGCCTGAGTCGTTGAGGACGAGAGCCGTGCGGACTTTGAAATGACGAAGGCTGTAACCAGAGCCGATAGCTGTTCCCGCCACCTGCCGGATCGCCTCGCCGGCCATGGCGACATAACCGGCAAAGGGGAAGACGATATCATCCCCTACTTTGTGGTCGGCTATCCAAGGCGCCTCTTCGAGGTGAAGGAGGTTGCGCCAGAGCGGCTCCTCTTCGGGCGATTCGGGGGACCTGGTGCCAAGTAGGCAGTGGCGAGGATACTTGCGCGTCCTCCAGGCTTGGGACAGCCGGCTCTCGTACCAGAACGAAGGTCCGCTGTGGTCCCAGGGGTACGGTGGCAGTCCAGAGATGGCTCGTCCGTGGGGAAATAGAGGAGCAAAATCGATGTTGACGTTTTCTTGGTACAACTTACCAATTGCAGATAAAAGAGAAACGGCGCTGTCGCTGTTACGGGTCTGCGACGTGATATAGTTGCAGGCTCGGTTGCTGGCGGCGCAGATCTGCCGTAACGGTCCGGCGAGTGTCGAATGCGGTCCAATCTCCAAGAACAAACCGCCGTCGCCGCTGAGCCCGAGCAGATGGGTGACAGCCGAGCTGAATCGCACTGGAGAAACGAGATTACTTACCCAGTAATCCAGACCGAACGCATCGGTATCGTCGATTGCCTTGCCAGAGACACTGGATATGAACAAGGCACGGGCCCGATCTCGTGAGGCAGCACAGGATAAGTCCTCTTGTTGCAACAAACGCAGGTATTTCTCTCCCGCCGCGGCCATACATGCTTAAGCCAGCATGTTAGCCGTCTTCATAGGGACCGGAGAACTAGTATAGAGGGACAGCGACCCACGTGAATGATAAGCCACATCGACTTTCAAGGTGCGAGCGAAAACACCCGGCTGGCGTTCTTGGATCGACAAAACAGCCTCCTCGACGGCCCGACGGCCGCCGGAGAGTGTCGTGCTCTCGGGGCTATTCTCGCAGGCCAAGGTAACGCCCTCGCGCAGGATATCTCTTAACTGGTCCGCCCCGAGGCCGATTGCCGCCATGGCCCCGGCTGCACTGCCGTCTCTGACGACGAACCCTCGGTAGTACGCCGCTGCGATGGCGAACTCGAGGGTTATGTATCCCGCGGCATACGCCGCCGCTATCTCGCCACTGGAATGTCCCACGACGGCACCCGGCGTGATGCCAAGTCGCTCAAACTGGTGGAACAGTGCGATTTGCAGCACTGTGCAGAGGGGCTGTGCTAGCTCCGCCTTGTTGACTTCGCTGGCTTCTCCGAACTTCTGTAGTTCGGCTACGTGACGACGCTTTAGCTGAATGGTATATGTGTCTCGATGTCTCGATTGGCGGCGTTGACTTACACATTATTGTCCAGGTTGGCGGGTTCTTTAAGCCGTGCAAGATCTTATCCATGGCCGTGATATCTTCGAGGAATTGCTTGTTCGTCAGGAGCTGTGCACCCATCCCGGCCCACTGGGCGCCTTGGCCGCTGAATACCATGATAACATTGTGGTTAAAAGATTTGGCAGCGGACTTTACCGCCGTGGACGTCTCAATAACCCTTCCAGGCTGTATGACCGTAAAGGCCTTGTGTGAAAGGCGCTCGCGGCGGAGTGCCCGAGTGAACGCAATCTTCCGGATTTCATCCGGATGCTGCAGGGCATATTTCTGGTGCAACTCGATCTGCCGCTCAAGGGAGGGTTGGGTGTTCGCGGAGAAGACAATGAGCTCGGGCTGTGATGCATCCTGGTCGACGATCGCGTCCCGTTCTGGCGAAAATGAGTCGATAATAACCTAACTATCATCAGTGCCGGTATATGGCCGAAAAAGGAACCCGTCGAAGAATTAACAGAAATAGGGGCGAGTCTATGGGCATAGGAGTGGCCGCTACGCAAGGTATCACGTACGTGTGCGTTAGACCCGCCGATTCCGAAAGAATTCACACTAATTCTTTCCGTTCTACCCGCGGGGAAAGGCGTTGGCTTCGTTGGTACCGTGAGCTTTTTTTCCTCGAATGGAACTATGGGACAATTCTCAGCGTCACTAGCTAGTTGCTTGGAGGAGTAAACGACTTACTCCTTGGATTTGGATTCTTGAATTTGATATTTGGCGGGATAATTTTGTGTTCCAAAGCGAGGACGGCTTTGATCACACTGGTAATTCCAGCAGAGCCTTCTCCATGCCCGACGTTGGGCTTTACGGACCCAAGGTAGACACCATGCGTTCCGAAAACGTTTCCGATTGCCGTGGTCTCGATGGGATCACCGATTGGAGTTCCAGTGCCGTGACACTTAAGGCGGAGGGGTTGGGTTAGCCATACACACTTTGGCTCGAATAGGGGGAAGACTCTACGTACCTCGACGAATGAAGTATCCGAGGGGTCCAAGCCGGCATCGGCATATACTTGCCGGATCAGCATCTCTTGGGCGTCGGCCCGTGGAACTAACAAGCCTGGACTCTTCCCGTCGCTATTGGTGGCTGAGCCGCGAATTATAGCTCTGACGGGGTTGCCATCATGGAGAGCATGATCCAGCCTTTTGATATACAGGGCTGTGATACCATCAGCTCGTGCGAAGCCGTCTGCGCTCGCATCAAAAGTTTTGCAGGAGCCTTCTGGCGAGAGCACGCCCTCTGAAGTCATGGCAGCGAAAGTTGCAGGGCTCATAATCAAGTTCGTGCCCGCAACCACAGCGGCGGTAGCATCGCCGGCCTCCAAATCTCTACAAGCATTGTGTAGTGCTACGAGGGATGCGGAACAAGCTGTTTTGATGACCGTACTAAATAAAAATAAGGAATTAGCTAGAAGACTATCATGAAGCGGTAGGTATGTCACGCACCTCGGCCCGCGCAGATCGTATTCGTATGAGACACGATTAGCAATCATGTAATCCCCAGAACCGGTCAGGATGTAGTTGCCAGGGTTCTGGGGTTCCTTGCTGCGATATTGCACCCAGTCGTCTCCGAACGTGCCCACGTAGCAACCTATGCGCTGCCCACGATATTTGGTCTCCGCCGCGTCCTCGAAGCACTCCCAAGTAACCTCCAGCAGAAGCCGTTGTTGCGGGTCGCACTTTTCCAACTCTCGTTTGGTCATGGAGAAGAAGGACGGGTCGAAGTGAGAAAGGTCCTGATTTAGAAAGTATCCGAACTTGGCCCTTATACTTTCTTTCTCCCCGAGTGAATCGTCGAAACCTTCGACATTATACCGATTCCCGGGAATCTTGCTGCGGGCGTCACGGCCGTTCACTAGAAGATCCCAGAACCCGTCGCCGCTATCAATGCCGCCGGGTAATCGCATCGCAATACCGCAGATAGCAATTGGACAGCCCCTAAGCATTCCATTGTCGTTGCCCCTCTCACAAGTAGCAGGTTCGGCGAACTCCGCCGAGGCACGATCACTCGAAGGTGTGAGTATGTCCGACCCCGAGTCTGTTAAGCTCTTAGGGGTACAGTTGCGGCCATCTGCAATACAACCGCATTCCCTCTGACCTTTATAGCCATTGCGTCCTTGCTGTCTGCCGCGCCCGGCCTCTTCGCCAGCGAAGCTGGTAACTATCTCGTCAGACATACTGCGACTTATGTCCTTGCGATTTATGCCACTGAATAGTGCGCAAGGGAAAAGACGTTTCCTATTTCAGCTGGCGAGCGGGCGAGTCCAAATAAAGTTCGCTTGAAGGCGTCAGTTAGGAGGGACCAGAAGCGACCCGGGGTTCTGGGAAGGCCCTCATGGAGTTGCATCCCCAAGGTTGCATTTGCATTAGCAGGTATGCGGATAATATCATGCACATCCACGTTGCCATGCCTGCCTACGCCGAATACAGGTTAAATAAAATACGGGGTACCAGAGGACGGAGCATAACGAATCGGCTCATCGTCATTCCGGCGGTCGAGTAGTACCCAACCAAGCCTTTTCGAGAAGTATAAGCGATTCTTAGATATGCAGTCGAGACACGAACCATTCTGCTTCAGTCGACTAGTCCGAGTTTCCTCTACGACAGTGGCGGAGAGATTAGGCTATTGACCCATCTCGTGGGCTCGGCGACCAAAAAAGAACCAGAAAAAGGGAAATTTTACTTAGTGCCACATCCTAGTCCGACAGGGGGTCGTCCCGTTAGCGTGGAAGACCGTGCCCGGGTTGTATCGAAACATAGATACCGTTTCGTTAGCCGACCGAATCTTCCATGCCGGGCGTGTAAAATAGAAGGCCCCAGGACTCCGGTTGTCAGCAAGGATCTACACGGGAAAGGCGATTGTGCGGAGTTATCAGACCATCAAGACGCGTGACAGACCCGCCTGCATGGATCAACATAAAATTGCAATAATTCGACCCTTGCTACCATGTGGTGGTCGCAGTTTCATCAAGGATTTAGATACGAAGTGTACCCAGGCCCGAGAATACCAGACGGGAAAATAAGACCCGCAATCTCAAACGGTGAGAAGCGGCGCGCGCCGACCCAGGTTCTGAGGTGGTCTGGGCCAATCGTTTGACCTAGGGGACCCTATCTTTGCGAGCTTGGGTAGTTCAGCCTCGCAACGTGCCGCCCCCATAGTACAGTAAAATAATGATACCCGCAAATGGTACCTTCCTTCTTCGACAGCGCCTGGGGTTGTTTTCGTAGCATGGGTGAGCAATCGACGATAGCCATGGGCAGGAGAGGGCTGTATGGGGACGCCCGGACAGAGACTAAAAACCCCAGGCTCCCATTGAGCGTCATTCCATATTTTCGCCTACCTACATGGTCAATGCGACTATCAAAGTAGCTCGAAATCCGATGGACGCCACGAACCGCCGCGAACGGGTCGGGCCCGCCTCCGCTTACCAGTCGTTACCCCCATCTGCTCCCGGGAACAGCAGCTCGCTTAGCTCCTCCACGCTGCAGCGCAGTCGGCTCCCCCGAGCCAATACCGATGCCCGGGCTCAGTCGAGGCTGTCTGGGCACGTCTCAGACGGTCCTGGAAGATCCAGCTCGCCAAAGAGCTTCAAGAACCGGCCTCACGTATGAGATTGCTATCCTTATCCCGTTAGTCGTGCAGGTCCGTATTCTAACGAATGTCAGAGCCACACACATGGTTCACTCTCCGATGCGAGTAACGCATGGGACCATTTCTGTGCGGACGATTCTGACGAGTCCGCGTCCGACGGGTCATTAGCCAGGTAACGATTTGCTGTCACCATGCACACCGCGGTAAGGCCAGACTGTTTAACGAGGTCCCCTATACAGATCTAAATCCAAACGTGCCACAAGACCATCAAGAAAATTGCAGTCTTTCATCCGGAAGCTCGGTAGGACGAGCCTGAAAGGTGCCCCCCCTCTCACGGGACACGCATTAGTGAGGTTACTAATCTAGTTCTTAGCGGAGTATCTGCTTCCTAGCGATAGTATCGTAAGGTTTCCAGGACTTTTCGACTGATACCTCACAGCTAATGACCAGTTGATATTTTAGGAAGAAAGACGAAGAATCGGTGAACGTTCTCTGATCATCGGCTCCGAGAATATCTGCTAATAATCCCCAGATCTTGGCCATCAGCTATGCTTGACAGTACATAATCAGAGACTATATCTCGCGCCCCTCATAAACCCACGCAGAGTCCTCGATGTTGGCACGGGTGAGAGAATCTTATCCCCTAACCCGAATACAATCGGATGGAAGACAACATAGCCCATACACTGAAACTGTTCACGCCACGATCAGGGAGAGCGTTCAGTGGAGATTCGCCAGCTAATCTGGCTCATTCGTAGGCACTGGCATATGGGCCACAGACTTCGCACAGCAGCACCCAAGGAGCGAGGTTCTCGGGATTGACCTAAATCCTATCGAGCCGGAACTTCCCGTGCCACCAAATTGCCGCTTCGAATGTGGGGATGCCCGAAGTGAGTGGATGTTTGCAGAAGGCAAATCGTTCGACTACATCCACGTCCGGTCACTGGTTGTGATGATGGACCATCACCTGCTCCTCAAGCCAGTTTACAACCATCTAACACCAGGCGGGTGGGCAGAGTTTCAGGAGTGGAATCTGAAATTCGAATCGGCAGACCGCTCCCTTGAGGGCACTCAGCTGTACAGATGGAACTGTCTGGTGAGAAAGGGTAGCTACTGCTTTATCTTCTCCGGTCGTCAGGGTGCTAACTGCTACATCAGGCATTAAGCAGTTAGGCGGAGGCACAGCGCGGATAATGAGTTACAAGCACATATTGCCAGAGATGGGGTTCGAGGAGGTCACGGAGAGGAAGTACGCCGTGCCGATAAACCCCTGGGCTCCTGGGAAGCAGTCCAAGGCGATGGGCGAAATGAATAAGACGAATATTCTTGCCTTGATGCGGCCGATGTCGACGGCGATACTTACGAACGTCCTGGGGTGGTCGAAAAGCGACGTAGACGATCTGCTTGCCGCTGCCAGAAAGGACCTGGACAATACACAAATACACGGCTTCATGACACTGTAGGGTGCATTCCACGATTAGTCGACTTGTTGTCACACTAACACCGCGGTAGAATGACCGTATACTGCCGAAAGCCACGATGCGATTCATCGGTTTCAGTATCGCTGGAGGTAGCTGGGGGAGCGCTGCCCGATATTAGATCGGGGGCTTCTGAGTAATGTGCCCGTGCATACGTGGAAGATCGCGGGCATAAGCATGAAGGCTACTAGACACTGTCCGATTGGCTTACACGCGTCCAGGTACCGCGTTCGGCAAGGGTGTGGCTGCGCCGTCTTGCGAACTCTGCCTCCAGAGCTTTCCTTAGAGTAGAGTCTCATGAGATAGCCAGCAAGCCGGCCGAGTGTAGTATTGGCCAAGCACATAGTCCAAGAGATTAGAAATAGTTACAAATACACCAGGTAAACTAGCATCTAGAAAAGTGAGCTTAGTCCCTGATTAATCGCCACAAAGCACTATCCGCCTAGCAGTGTCCCCCTCGCCCATCGGACACCCCGGAGCTCCTAGATATACTTGTAGCAAGTCGTGTAGACCAATATAGTGCCGAGTCGGAACTACTCTTCCAGTGCCTTGCCCCCCCCCAAAGCGCCAGTAGACCAACTAGCGTGATGGACATGCGGTGTCCTATGGTGTTTTCGAAGTGAGCAATTGCCATCACCTATATTCGGCTGCCTGTGTGATTAATTGTGCCCGTCGAGTAGGGAGGGAACCAGGTGAGACTTTGCCGGCAGGGCCCTGCTTGGATATCTAGCGACCGTCCGACGTTGGAATAGGATAAACACGAGAATATACAGTCGTAAGTGAAGCATCTTGAAAACGCAGTTCTTTGTTCTCTCGTATTTCCTATAGAAGTCATGAGGTCAATGCCAGTAGCCTCCCGGGGCCACAGCCCCGTCAGGGGTAACCCACAGCTAAGCATGTCCTGAGTCGCTACCGTGCACTATGATTATGCACGAGGCGATTACATGCTCAAACCAGTACTTTCTCTTAGACCTTACTTCTGTTCTTTGCGTTGGGACTCTTTTCAAGAACCTAAAAGTGCGTGGTGTCGCCACTCGAAGTAGCCGACGAGCCGAGGCATCTCTCGCTGCGTCAGCGCCATACATTCCCCGGCGTCCCCGTGGTGTATGAAGAAAGCCTTGTGTATTTTTATGGACCAGACATGGGCATGGCATAGGAGAGTTATTATGAGGTATTGTATTACTAAATCAGTTTGTGATATGGGCATAGGTGGTACCGACTGGCTTCGTTGTCACGACCACGATGAAAACAAGTCATGCAGATCTGCATGCCTTGGTGTCACAGACATAACGGCGTCACAGTGAGCGTTGCATAATAGGGAATGCCGCTTCTTGACGATGCATCACGGAATATCCTACCATGAACACTTATATCCCCTATATGAGAAAGGAGGAGCATTTTCTCACCAAGCAACTATGGTTGTAAAGTAGCCCGACTAACGTTAGTCTTGAGACCCTGGGCTGAGAAGCGACCGTATCTGGAAAGATGTGATTCTTATTGATTTAATGTTCAACACTACGGAGTGCCGGTGTTCAACCATGCTGAGATTCTTAGTGGTCTTGGAACGTCATCCATGTCGTTGGGAGCACTACACCATATCTGCCGCAGTAAGGATTGACTAGCTACCACATAAGAGACGCATTGCATTGTGGCAACCTATCCTTTGATCGATAGGGCTACCGGTTCCTCATGAAACACATTGGTCTATTGCCCCCGCTGTATATGTCGTCCCACGAGCGGCTCCATCACATAAAGGACCAAAGCCTGCATCCAGTGAATGCCATTCGCCAATCGATTCTTGCAGTTAATGAATCTTTGTATGAAACGGAGTATGCTTGCGGCGGAGAATCATCGGCTGATCTAGCGGGACTGACATCACTTCTTAGGCTAGAAATTCTTTGGACGATGCGCCCCGCCAAAAATCGGCTGTGGATTCTCAATCAAGCCGTGTTTAAATTCAATGGTAGAGGACGCATCAGGAAGACACAACAGACCACGAAAAGACCATTCTCAGGTATTGCAATAGATATGTCGACCACGGTAGATAAGGTGAGCTAGACTCGGGAAAGTTGATGAACATGTCACCGGCTGATACTTTTCTTAGATCAAAGAGATCGAGGCCGAAGTGAGTAAACTGTTGTTGCTCTGGGAAGTATCAACAAGAATGACTAAGCTATCGATAGATGGCCCGAACTCAGAAGAACAAGGCGACGTCTTTTCACCTTGGTCAGCTGAAAGCCAAGTTGGCCAAGCTGAAGCGAGAGCTTTTGACCCCCAGTGGAGGTGGCGGCGGCGGTGGTGCTGGCTTCGACGTTGCTAGAACTGGTGTTGCTAGTATTGGCTTCATCGGCTTTCCATCGGTGGGAAAGAGTACCTTGATGAGCAAACTGACCGGCCAGCATTCCGAAGCAGCTGCCTACGAGTTCACAACCTTAACATCAGTGCCTGGACAGGTCACTTACAATGGTAATTTCCCTTTCGACCCCCGTGAGGTCATGCGCATCCGAAGCCCCCTGGGGCTGCGTATTTGAGTGTCCTCACTCAAGCCCAAGTCCTCTTGCTCACATGGTACTCTCCAGGCGCTCCGCTGCAGATGATTGATCTTCCTGGTATCATCGAGGGAGCCAAGGATGGCCGAGGACGAGGTCGTCAGGTCATTGCCGTGGCTAAGACTTGTCACCTGATTTTCATTGTACTGGACGTGAATAAACCCCTGACGGACAAGAGGGTCATAGAGTCCGAATTGGAAGGTTTCGGAATCCGCATCAATAAGGAGCCGCCCAATATCACGTTCAAGAAGAAGGATAAGGGTGGACTGAACATTACCAGCACGGTGCCGCTTACCCACATCGACCACGACGAAATCAAAGCCGTGATGAACGAGTACCGCATCAACTCGGCGGATATTGCCATACGCTGCGATGCAACAGTGGATGATCTAATTGATGTCCTAGAAGCAAAAAGCCGCAGCTATATACCCGTTATATATGTTCTTAACAAGATCGACTCTATCAGCATCGAGGAGCTCGACCTGCTCTATAGAATCCCGAACGCAGTGCCCATCAGTTCGGAGCATGGGTGGAATATTGATGAGCTGATGGAAGCTATGTACGTCTTTGACCTTTCCGCTAGAGCCATACCCTTGGTACAGGTAGCTAATAAGCCCTTGGCTGCAGGTGGGATAAACTGAAGCTCGTTCGAGTCTATACGAAGCCCAAGGGGAAGATGCCAGACTACTCGTCACCTGTTGTGCTCCGTGCAACAAGGTGTACAGTTGAAGACTTCGTAAGTGTACCGGTCGGAGATATTGGTGTTTGAGGGCAACCATGCTAACCTCCAGGAACAGTGTAACCAAATCCACCGTAGCATTGTCGAGCAGTTCAAAACCGCTATAGTTTATGGGAAGTCCGTAAAGCATCAGCCTCAGCGTGTGGGCCTTTCCCACGAGCTAGCCGACGAAGATATTGGTAATGCAACCATCTCGGAGTTGTCACATGACGATAGCTATTGCTAACTTTGCATCCCAGTTACTATCGTTAAGAGGTAACGAGATGTTTCTCGTCTTATCTTAGAAGCTGATGTGTGTCTATGAGGGTCTCCACCACGGGAAATCTAGATTGCTACTGCAATCTCGCAACACAGCAAGAGGCCAGGCTTGCGGGTCAATTCCGGCGCTGCAACGTATCGCACAGACGGAAAAATTGGGGCTACTGACTCAACTTCATCTGTACGAGGCAGACGGCTGGTTGCAGGCGCAACAATGGCTCGCGACTTTTTGCCGTTTGCTCGATTGAATAGTCGAAGATGATGTGGTCGCAATAGCCGATGCGACATATTTCCGGAGGAATGGATTCGTGGGCTTAGAAATGGATATCATGAATTGGAGAGTGGTTGGGTTCTGATGGCAAGGGGTTTCTCCAAGATCCACATAGTTGCAGCGACCCAGAGAGCAATTCTGAAAACGATCAGCGTCAGACGCAAACAAACAGAGCGTAAAACTTTTGTATGATGCAACTTGGTATCCTTGGTATCATCCTATCTGCGGGCGGGTTTCTTCTGCAATATGAGTTGAGACAATGCTGGGTTCCCCACAGGCACTAATCGCATTGAGTTGAAGAAAGTAATAAGTGTCGATGAATCTAGCACACAGGTCGGGAGCAGAACGGCCTCTGCATGCATAACCGAAGGCCTCGTTCCGTGCGGCCACGAATCCGACGAGAGGTATAAATGCAATGCAGAAGCATGGGTTACTTTAGCACACGCATACCGGAATGTTTTTGACAGACGGCGCTTAGCCGCTTCGTCCCGTCCCATCCCGAGTAAGGTGTCCTTCCTTACATACATATACCTACAAACTTACATATCGGGACATACCTACAATAAGGACGTGAGTATTTGGGAAAAGCAAAATATATAGATGCTTCATTAATATATTGGGCCAACAAGCAAACCCGAGTATTAATGAGCAAACTGCTTGTTTTAAAGCGATCGTACCAAAGAGATCGTACACTCTGCTGGCATATATCTGTCGTATATGCTATACGGGTAATATAGCTACATAAATAGGTACTGTAGCTGGTACAAAAATGTCACTGAACGCGAATGTTTATGCAATAATATCTCGCGTATAGCGGTCTTCGAGACATGTGCAATCCACCCAACATGAACATGATGGTAACACTAAAACCTCATGCGGCCACCCTTTTTGCCGAGTCGCTTCCTGTTCTACATCAATGGGATCCGGATACATCTATCTACGTATAATGTACAGTACATACATGTAGATATGTAACCTCAAGCATACTACACACCTACGAATCCGGTAATACCTTTTACGTCTCGCCTGTGGTATAATGGCACCCACAAACAAGGATTGGAAAGTTTTCAGCCAGTCAGCCAGCCGAGTTGACAATGGCCCTCTAGAAAGCGGCCGAACCACAAATTGGTGCCTGCATTTGACCTTTCACATCGCGTCTCTTGCCGCCCGCGATGCCCACTACATCGACCTACAATCTAACCCATTCCGGATAGTGGAGAAAAGGCACTACGCCTGTACATGTCGTTACTCTATTATCATCAGATGTCGTCGCTCAGTATGACGATGATGATTGCTACTTATCCTCTCCTGGGGAATCCTACCTCTTACCGAACCTACGTAGGCTAGACCTAGCGTTAGTATGGCAGCGGTATGGGGATCGTCGTATCTTCGCTTATTATGAGTTATTCGACCTCCCCCTACTGCACCTAGCCAAGCAATACAATACTACCCACATTCATACTATAGGTAGGCTCGCATGGAGAATTACCATGGGACCGTCCTCGAAGCCCTGGGCTGGCTGTTACATCGTGGCTGAAAGTAGGTTATAACGGAATGCGCCATCGACAGCCCTCCAGCATGGGCCAACAACACCAGACCGGGCGCCGCTGTGGATGCAAATATCTGCAAGAGCAGATCGCCAAGTCCAAATGCATGGCAGTATTGCACCAACTACTTTACGTACGGTTGCAGACGGGGCCAAGGGGCGCTCGAGTAACACAGAGTAGACGAGATAGCCTACCGCGCCGCCAGTGTACTCTGTTTCGAAGCGGAGGAGCTGGTAGCCTCAGGTGAGCACAGACGTGGGCTCCGCGCTGTCCGGTCCCGCTCATCCTGCTGAGCCCCTGCGAAGCGAAGTCCGGAGATAGCATTATCCCGTGCTGTAATCAGCCCAACTGCCAAGGAGGCGTCTCTTCTCGCGAATCTGATCACTTCTCCAGTACGAATCCCGTGGCTGGACCAAAGATCCAACCATCTTTATGGAAATTGAGCTTTTCTCGCACAGCAAAGCAGGCCCTCGCTACACGGGGATTTGAAGAGATTGATCATACCACTGATGAAAGTGCTTGGTCAGTGGTCTCGCCGTCATGCTCAATGATGAGGAGGTGTCCAGGCGGTAGGTGACTGGAAAGCAACCCTACGTTCTTGAGTTCCAGATATCTCCCTACTTCCAATTGCCTTATAGCTAAAGCTTATGCAAGTAATGCAAGACATTCAGTGACTATAAGCCAGCCACTTCGCCACACGAGACGGTTATAAATACACAAGCGTTAAGCTGAAGGTAAGTGTCTTCATCGAAGACACACCACCTCAGGGCATTGCACCGGGGCGGGAGAAGTAGCCGACCATCAAGGCCTGCAAAAAGAAATCCGGGGTCTACTTCGCAAATTATGGCAAATACGGCAGCGTTGATACTCAATATTCCGCCTTAATTAGGTCGCTTTCTTTCGGACGCTAGACTGACTTTAGCTTATAAAACCAGGGTACTTGAGCCTTGACCAACTGGAAGAAAGTCCGGCAGGGGGATCCATCTCTCGCATGGACCTGACCCCATGCTGGGGCCATAATCCTGCCCAATAGCCCAAAGTTAAGTTCGGTGAAAGGACAGAGGGACTGAAGGCTCCATACTAGCCTCGCAATTAGCCCCAAGGGCGAACATGACGGCGTCCCGTTGGCTGCGCCGTTGTGCCGCTTTCCACGATGGGGCTGATAATGACTCCGGTTTTATTGTATCAGTTGGTCAGCTTTCCACTTCCCTATACGATCGTCTCCTCCTAATTATTGTTAGCTCTCCCGCCAAGCGTCGCTGAAAAAAAAATTGTTATCCTGGTTTTAGCGACGAGAGTGGGAGAGGGCCGACCCTTTCTTGGCCTGGGCGTTGGTAGATCGCGCGGATACGGAGGCAGGGACTTCCGGTGGTGACGAACTACACATATTTGTTGGCTCCGACGAAGATCTCTTTTGCAGCTCCTGACGCAAGTTGGCCGCGACGACTAGATGAGAAGCGAAACATGCCTCCGCGGGTAACGTAGCGCGGGACGAGCCTTGTTGAACTTCTACCAGTCGTGGCTGTCGCATTGCCGTCATTTCGGGGTAGTATTGGAATTGACTGGATGACGCAAGGTCATCTAGAACTTCGCACTATGATTTATGCATTTTTGGCGTCCTAATTTCAAAAACCGCAATGGACAATGCGAAGCCTCGATGTTTCACTAAAGGGATAGGCTTAACGTAACCTAGATCTTATGACGAAAACCCTGGACTGCATGAATGATCAGCTGTCTACGCCGCCCGGGATCCTCTACGTTTGGTATCGGGGTTGAGGCTCTCGGAATTTAAGGGCCAATATTGTCTGTGGAAAGGTGCGGATCAACGAAAGAACAAAATCGTGAGGACATTGAAGATGTCCAGGCCGCCCCCGTAAGTATGTACTTTCAGTATAGGAGAACTGGGGCCCCCAGCGCGTTGATCATCAATTGCGCCTGGTCGGAGTCTCTTCCGAGCCGGGGGGATACCACAGGTGTGCGTACAACTGACTGGCCAGCGATAGGTCTCTGCGTCCACATGAAGTCTCTGCCGGTGGTTTTTAGACGACCTCTTCCAATTTATCGAAGATGTCGGGAAGAAGCCCAGTCAATCCTTCATGCCTTTTCTTTCAGGTGACATCCCCAGTTAGCGAAAGGGAAAGCGATAGTGGCTTGGGAGGACCTTGCGACGGTCCCGGAACTTTTCACCTGCGTAATACGAAGCGCTTCAATGGCGAGGATCGGCGAGCGGATTCGCTTTCTGGGGCTATTTCCAATAGCGAAAGGACCTTATGAAGCGATTGAAGCTTTGGGGGTTCTGGCTCGTCAGTGACCGGCAAATCGTATTAGAGAGTCGTGATATAATCCTCTGGACGGGCCCCGAGACTGTTGAGTGGTCCATGCCCGTCCTATCAGGTAACGTAGTTGCGGTGGGGATGACTACTACGACCTTGTCCCTGCCAGTCAGCCGTCGACCATCTTTCCTGCTCCTACGTAGTAGTGGGGGAATGAGCAGGAGCCAAGCTGTTTTGGGATCTCGCGAAATACCTCATGGAGAATCCTAATTCGAACCGCCAGCCGGCCGGCGTAGAGTTTGCGATGAATAGCAGCAGATGACCTCTTCCACCAACACGCCCTTCATAACAAGCGCAGCCGCCGGAGCAGGCTATTGTGAAGACTTGGCAGCACCGCTTAGACCGCGGGCTATTCAACTAACACTACACCAGAGCGGCGTTACCGACTAGAGCAAGGAACCCATTCGCTGTCCTAGACAGCTCGCTTATTCTTCATTTCGGCGAGGACTGTCATCATTGTCCATTGATGTTGCCGATATCTGAGGACCATTTTCAGGTTTGATTCTAGGTTTGACTTGACATTGGAAACCAAGAAAGGTCGACTTTTGATATTGCTTCTTCCCCAGAAGCAGGGACTTGTATGCAGCAGCGTAGGGTAGCTCTGTATTCTCCACTATCTGTCGCCCATTTTCATTTGCGTTTTCGACACTTCACACCCCCCTTGACACCCCCTCCTCAGCCCCAGTTTTGCACCTCGGGAGTTTCCAGCATCCACTTTAAGTATGAATATGCTAAGCTAGGCCTTGTCGAAATCAGATTACGAACTAGCCATCTAGGGCGGGCCTTCGGCAGCAGCACCTTCTTTTGGCACTATTGTACAATACTAGCCTCTAGCACTCGGAGCACTCCCACTGGATGTGCTCTGTAACGAATGTTTAAGCTTACAGGCATGAAGCTATGGGGAAGGTAGTCAGACTAACAAGCTGACTGACTAGACCTCTTTGACTTTTCTACCTAGGGGACAGGCGATTCTTGTCCTGATAGTCTCCCTCTGGTTAAAATACACGTGCTGAACTCGGCACTGTCTTACGAATTCGTGTCCCCGAGTCGACGGCATGCCGAGTTTGCGTGGCCTTTGCTTGCTTTTTTGTCTACCTAGTTGGGTTTGTCATACGTACGGCTCTGTACGGCTCTTCTCGAGTCAAGGGTACAGTACAATTCCCCAGTTCGTGTGCGTCTCCTTGGTGAGCTAAGGGTAGGGTAGCGTTGTGGCCTTGCTGCTTCGTCCTCGCCCAGTGCTTTGATAGGAGCAAAACCCCCCCGGCAAGTCAGCCCTCTTTATCATCCACATGCTATTTTGCATCCGTACTCCGTACCATCGACTATGGTAGTCCCTGGTCTGGGACTTGGTTGGGTTTGTCATACCTATCCCTCGACGGTTACTTGCACCCCCCAATCTGTCTCTTCCTGCCCAGCATCGACCCCCCCCCGATTTGAAAGCCACACATACCCCTGCCGTTGCATACATATGTATCAACGTATGGCCCTCCACATGTCCGCGTCCACCGTTTTAGTACTGCTCTCGCCTGTGTCTGATATTGCTATCTGGAAGGAGACTCCATATTCATACTGCAGTTTGGCTTCGTGCTCCTGTAGCATGATCTTCTTTGTCCGAGACTGGTGAGGGTCACTCCGGATGGTTCTGTTTGCTACGACATACGTCAGTTATCGACCATTCGGTCGTTTCCATTTACACTACAGACACAGGTCGCCTTTCCTTGTCCTTCGCTGCACTAATACAAGATCGATCCGGACAGAGGACCTACACGACCAGCCAAAAAGGGAATCCTCCAGCTATTGAGGGAGTGCGATAGTCGGACCATCCACACGGCAACTGACCGAGTCATTCTGGATGTTTGTTGGTTGGTATACCTGGAGATCGGTTCTCGTCCCGTGCGTGGGAATACACGCGCATACAATCAGCGACTCGGGTCGAGACTTGCGCCTCTCCGCCGTTCTCTTTTCGGAGACCTGCCGAGCAGGATATACCAAACTTCCAACGTTGCTGTAGCCTCCAGCCGCCCCACGAGGATTTTGACCTACCATACTGTCCATTCGGTGCCTGTCTCGTTCCCAGAGGACCAATTGCTTGACTGAATATGCATGTCGTCTCCCGGCCGTGAAGGTCAATCTGCGAAATACAGTCGGGCAGATTCGTACAAGCCGCCATATCCATCGCTTTCATTCTTGCTGACGGTTCCTGTGGTCAGGCACCCTGGCTTACATACATTACGGCAGCGGACCATCTAAGACTTGAGCTTCATCGTTGGTTGATGTGGTCCTCAGATACGCCGTCTATCCCAAGCACGAATTGTGTAGACCCTATCATAGCCGGCCAAGATGCACAACCATATGATGCCTTCGACTGGCATGGACCAGCAGAATCACTCAGCCCATGAGGCTACCTACAATAATGAGGCATGGGTTGACATGAATGCGTATAACCCTATGACGATGACTACTTATGGAGGGGATTACTATATACCCCCGACTTCACACGGGCTGCCTTCAGAGTCCATTAGTGGACATATGCCGCCGCCACCAGTTCCACAAGCCGTTCAGCAGCAGCAGCATCAGCAAAATCAGCATCAGCATCATCCACACCAGCAACAGCATCCTCTTCCTTATACAAACCAGCTACCGCACGCCTTGATAATACCGACTCAGCAGCCCCCACAGGTTCCATGGCCTAGTCTGCGGATAAACACACCGCAGAATTATTCAACAGCCCCAGTGATGATACCCGCCGCTACGGCGTCCACGCGGCAGCAGCCGAGAGTGCCCTCAATAACCACGACAACGCCACGGAAGACATTAACTATCCAGGATAGGAGAGAAATGTGCAAGTTCCATCAAGAGAATCCTCATGTCAAACAGACAGATATCGGCTTGAGGTTTGGGGTAGAACGAAGGTGAGCTAGTCGCTGCTAGACGAGCTTCTCGGGCTGACGTTTGCTATAGCACGGTCTCCAAGACCCTGCGGTACAAAGAACGATGGCTCAACTACGAAGAAAGGGGTGGCTCGCCTGTTCAGAGGACCAAAGGGAAGTCTCCTCCGGATATTGAACGTGCCCTTGCTGTTTGGGTTAAGGGAATGCAGAAGAAAGGCCACGCCTTCACCGATTCCCAGATGGAAGAGAGGGCTAAGGTGTTCTGCGCCGGACAGGAGAGCGCTTTGAAAATGATTACTTCTACATGGCTAGAAAAATTCAAGCAGAAACACGGAATCGGGCCGGGGAAGTTGATTCGGAGGGCTTCAGAGACGGCCATTCCCGACAGCACTCACCGGTTGGAAACGGAGCCGCCCTTGGTCTCCGCGTCGCAGACACCAAACGGAATCTCGCCAGCTTCTCCTACCGGTCGATTATCACCAGCCACCTCGTCGGCACATGCCGATTCGAAGGAAGCGCTCTCCGGGTTCATGGAGCTGGAGGGAAGCAACTATAAGCACCCACAAGCTCAAAGCACTACGTCCCTTTCGAGCGCTGTCACCGACCCACCAAGCTCGACATTCTCTGGTAGCGCTTTCAGTCCTACTTCACAGTTCACGTTCTCGCCCGATCCGAATACTGGGATGTTTGGCGACCAAAATCGCGTCCCGTCCGAAGGCTCGAACTTCCACCGCCCCCGGAGTCAGACGTTCCCGAACCTGGAGCAACTAGATTACATAAACGAGCCCAAGAACGGCGAATCCCTCACGCCGAAGTACAGCACTTCCGGCACGGCGCCCTCCTCTGCACTCGAGTCGCCCGCCCACGAGATCTCTGCGCCTTCGTTCGGGCTTGATTCGAACATCTCTTCGCCAGCACTTCGCCGCGTAGGCAGCAGCAACAGCCTGGGCGGCAGGTCCACTGCTTCCGGTGCGGTCTCGGGGACACCGATCGGATCTTCACCCAGTTCGCCCACTCAGGAGGACGCCCGACGAGCAGCGGATACTCTCCTGAGCTTCATCTCCAGCGTCTCGCCGACGGGGATGTTCGACCAGAACGAGTACAATGCCATCGTTCGCTTAACGGAGAAGCTGAGGCTGCAACATCAGCAGCAGCAACAACAGCTCGGAGCACCCAAGGCAAGCTTGTCATCCCATGGTCTTGGCGGCTTGTCGAGGATACCGGAAGGCGACGTCGATATGACACCACCTGTTCACCTGAACGCGAAGAACGAGGCGGTTATGACCGAGTGAAAAGGAAACAAATCACGTCTCGTGCCGACGAAAGGCCCCCTCTAGTCCGTGGAGGATCCATATACCCGTTGTTCCGCTACTAGAGCATTCGCCAGACTATTTCAGCTCTCGGTCTCTGCTGGATACATTAGGGACTCATTCCTCTAGGCTGTTCCTAATCCGGCAGCAATCTTTATCTCCACGCATCATCGAATAACATCCTAAACACCGGCGAGATGCGGCTCTTTCCATCGAATAGAGTCTTCCGGGATGCTTCCGCTACTGTCAGCTTCCAGCAGAGCATCCGCCGCCTTCACCTAACGGCAATCATCCTAGCAGAACCGACGACACCGAGTTCGAAGATGCCATCCCACCCGACTGCTCGAGTTTCTTCTCAGCCAGACGACAAACACCCCTAACGACCTCTGAACCAAGAAAGCAGCATCTATTCTGGAAAGGTCGGAAAAACCAGGCTCGAATAGAATACAACTCTCACGAAATCCCTGTACACATACCCGTCGCCCACGCGCAAGCATCCGGAGGAGAGTTAGGGGGGAAGAAGTGTATTCCGCCCCTTTTTCTTCCACCGGATTGATCAAGAGAAAAGATACCAACACAACCAGATGATCGCCCACATGCCCCGACGCTGCTTGTCATAACTATTATCTGTTCTACCGGACTGGGCTTTTTTAATTTTTTAGCCCCCACAAAGACTTTATCGCTCACGCGAACCCAACACTCCAAGGAAAATCAAACTTGTTTATTCATGCTTGTCTGTCTAGTATTTGTTTTTCTACACCTTGTGACGTGTAAACATGTTATATATCCCCAGTTTTAATCCAGACCTATCCCGTCGATCGCTCGACAAAAGCTCCTGGTACCACCAGCCCAGGGCACAATACCTTTTGCATCTGTTTTCAATCCCCCCCAGTCGGCCGTACTGTTCTCACGGAACGCGAGGATCCCAAAACGCTCGCTATACCCAACGACAGTATATAGTAGTTCTTGGAGCCGGGGGGGGGGGGCGGAATCGAAACCCCCAGAGAGTAGAAGAGGATAACAGGAGAGAAGAAGACAGAGGGGAGCAAGGAAGCAGAAAAGGGGGACGGGTTGCGAAACTCCAAACCCGCACTATCTGGCGGAAAGAGCACTTGCTCGGTTGCTACCTAGCCGCTGCGTCTTTCTATCTACCTTGCTTATCCTCGCGCCCCCTTTTCTGGTTTCAAGGGGGGGTTGGTTCCTCGGTCTGACTACCTCGGTTGCTCAATGACATCTGGCGTTTCTGGAGTTTTTGTTTCTTTTGCCCCACCTACCCTATCTCTGTTTACCTATCAGGCGTGTCAAACTTGCTGATTTGTCTTTGCCGCCGGACCCCGCTCTTTCCGCGCTGTCCTCCTCTATTGCCCGTCCTGCTCTCTATGCTCCCGCCCCTTTTCCTAGAAACCTGTCTGGGCTAGGGCATCACGGGTACATGAAGAGGAGGGTTTCGGGTGCATCATGGCTTCTTCTCCCTTGTTCATATGAGTATGGGTCACTGGCTGGGCGGATGTAATCTATCGCTTTTCCTTTTTTCCCGCGGTTGGTTCGATGGCGACGACAGGGCGGCCGGGCTGACTGCGTCGGAGCAAGCGGTCATCGTGGGGAGGTGGGCTTCGGGGGCGTTGCCGCTTCTTTCGGCAAGAGGAGGTTCTTCCGGGACTGAAAGACAGAGGAGTGGGGCAGAGGGAGTATTTTGAAGAGGGCAATAAGGATGTTAGCCGAGATTCAAATATATTACTCTCTGGGCGGCGTTCTGCTTTCCAGGGGATACCAGTTCTTTCCATGATCCAATGTTTACTTATGTCGACTTGTCTTGCCCCTGCTCGTGGGACACAAACGCGACTGGCTAGATCGTAATGCTGGCCCGTGAGCTTGTTGTGCACGTTTGGTTCAAGTTACGTCGTGGGCAAATATTAAGTCATTAGTGGTTGTATGATTTGATTATTTCATCGACGACATCGGGGGTATCTATATAACCGAAAATAAAATCCCGCTCTGCGAACTCGGGACGTGACAAAAAAAAAACATGTGCTCTTCAGTTGAGCCGCTCCTCCAATAATTCAATAACGCCCTTCTCGGCGAGTTCGGGCATGAGGCGCACGAGGATGAGCTCGAGGATCCCGTACATCAGGTGCTTGTTGCAGTACGCGTCCGAGAAGACGTCGATGATTCCCGTCTCAATCTCGCAAAGGATCCTCTCTTCATCCCCGTCGTCGTCGTCGTTGTGGCACGGCGCGGCTTCGCTATCGCTGTTGTGGTTTCTGCTCATCGCGACACATTGCTCACCGGTCCTCCCTGCTGCCGGTCGCGGCTTACGAGTCACATGAGGAGGAGAGGACGCGCCCTGCTCTCCTATAGGAGGAGGCCTGTCTCCGGGTGGAACAGGAGCATGGTCGATACTCACGTTGCGGTCGGTGTTACTACTACCGTTGCCGCCATCCACGAACGGTCCGAACCGCACGTTGGTGCTTGCCTCACTGCTGCTGCTGACCGGTATATTGAACCAGGGCCAAGTGCTACTACCATAGTATAGCCTGCCCACCCCCTTCGGCATAAGCGCCCAAAACGCTTTAGCGCATCTGCGGCGCAGACTCGCGAGTTCCTCCTCGGATGAGGGGGCCGTAAGCCCAGGGGCACCGGGAGCGTTGTTAGGGAAAATTGCTGCGCGGATCGAGCGAAGAAGTGGGGGCAGATGAGCAGGATCTAGAATATGAACATGAATGTAGTGCGAGAGGAGCCTGTGCAGAGTTAGTTGTAATGCCATAATACCCCTGGTTTTTGTTAGGTCAATGAATTGGCGTACGTGGGGGCAAGTCTTGGGACACCCTTATAGAGTCTGATAGCATCTATGTGAATGAGGGGGATTAGGTTTCACAACATCTGACGAAACACAGATTGCAAGGGAGGGACCAAACTCCAAGGATAGATGCGACTGTAGCCCTGGGCCTGGGGGCCATCCTGGTTTCTTGGCCTCATGGCGATAATAACAATTATCACCGGCTGGTGCCGGAGACAAACGTGACAAATTATACGGAGCAGCGTCCGCCACGGATGGAATGATTAGACCATGGTGAAGCTTTGGGCGAGGCCGGGCCACTTTGCGGGGGACGCATGCGACGTAAGATAACCCCTGGCCAGTCCGATCAAGACGGGACCAAGATTGATATTAGACCGTTTGGGCTAACTGCGTCCCAAGCCTGTCTGTCTTGGCCGGCTCGTTGCGATTGGGTGGTCGGGGCAGTTGGTTGGTTATCGAAGATACCATGCACGGAGCTTCGAAACCATCCGAACCCCCTGGCACAGTGACCTCTTGAGCCGTTCTCAGGCTTCGGTTTAGAGAAAGAGGGAAGACGAGGTCAAGTAGTAGAGCCAGGTTACGGGTGCGTCTGGCCCGCGTCCATTGATGCCCAACTACTCCATAGCCAATGTAACGAGTGCTGAATAGGGACCCCGAATGTGCGACGCGGACCGTGCTTATCAAAGATCGGTCGTCGTGGGTAATTCCAAACTGGCCAAGGTGGTAGTAAGGTTGCGTGCGGGATGCGCACGGGGAGCAACATGGCAGACCGTACGGCGGTACGAGGCGAAGCGTAAGGGCAGTCGTAGCGGCGCCCCAAGGGCGTGGTGCTAAAGGAAGGCTGTAGGATCCAATGACTGGACAGGCGGACGAAGATCCCTGCCATATCTAGGTCGGGCGCGTAAAGGAGACATCCGGCTGGTCAGGTTCGTCAGCCCCGCGCTCTCTATCGTGCAATGGGACGAAGAGGCGCCAGGGTTACCCGAGCCATTGGTCGATGGCTACGTATCAGGATAGCAGCGAATAGTCGTCTGCTTCTGAAGCGTTGACAGTAGATAAGGAACGAGGTATGCCGACAGAACATTGCCGACATGTCGTGTATCACTTTGGTAGTGAACCCGAGACATGGATAGATACCAGGTACAAGATACACGGCCGGGACACTAGGGGTGTACAGCCCCTTTTGCGGTTGCTCTTTCCACCCCGGTCACTAGGGGCGACTCATCTAAGGCGCTACGGCAGCGGATAAATATGGAAACCAAGTATTGTGCTTCACACTCGTGAGCTAGTCTGTTTTGAAAGCTGAGTGGACGGCGCCCGGGGGGGGGGGGGGGGCCCGGG
>QJNS01000254.1:25641-110991 GCA_004154925.1 Monosporascus cannonballus
CCCCCCCCCCCCCCCCCCCCCCCCCCCCCCCCCCCCGCCAGTGACTTTCAGTGTATGTGGTGTGATCAAGCGACGGCCCAGAAGCGAGCAAGACAAGGAAAACCATTGGCTTACCTATCAAGACCGCCGTTGAGACTTGCGAGCTTTCCCGGTCCTCTCGTAGCGGCCCATTGTCCCATCGATAACGCCCCAGTCAGCCAAGGCATGCGGACGTCCAGTTCAAGGAGATTCGCCACACAAGACCAGATATAAAACTCGGCGATGGGGACCTTAACTGGTCCCCGCTGAGTCTCGAGGCTTGTTGGAGGATCGTATGACTTCTTGGTGTGACTATGGTCACTCGAGCCCATATGATGGCCAACAGAATTTGGTCTTGGAGGTATTGATCTCGAAAGCATCACAGAACCAATAATAAAGCGTATCCAATGCACGGCAAGAAATCCCCATTGGACGATGGACCAAAATAGGTGATGGAGGGACCAACTACGCCTAGAACACGCCCGCGAGAGACTGTTGCGGCCTGGGCCCGGAGGGGGGTCCACCCGAGGAGTGGGAAGACTAGAGGGCTCCACGGCGCCTCCTTTATGGGCTAACCGCGTGAGAATGATTAGCCCCTCCCATATCAACCAGGGCTCTGAGATCTTATTGGCGATGAGGTTGCCAATGACGAGTTCGGAGAGTATCTCTCCAACCAAAGCAGTTAAGCACGGATTCTCGAGATCTTCGGTTGGCAGTAGTATGGCTAATAGACCCTGCGCTAATAACTGGCGGTATGTCCTCTCGTTCTCCGCCTGAGCTCGGATACTTTTGGAATCGTCCGGTCTGGGGACTGGCGACAGCGCCGGCAGAGGAAACAGGGAATGGTAGATGTCGTGAGGATTGGCTTCGATCGGAGGCCGGACCGGTGAATTCTTTGCGGCACGGTACGCTGAGTGACGTCGTCAGCTGGGTCACAGAGCCATGGGGCGTATGATGTTGGTGCTATGTCGGTGGCGATGTGATATGACCAAGCGTAGACAAACCTCGGATATGTGCATCCAACAGCTGGGGTAACTCGTCAAACAACAGACTCTCCAGGTCAACCTTGCGAAGCCTTTGTTCGAGAGCACGCGTGCAATGGGCAGTGATCTGTATAATCTCGGCCACGAAGATCTCGTCAGGTGTGATCTTGGCGTACCAAGTCTGAACGAAGTCTCTTATGATAATAGAGATGAGGGCATAAAGTTGGAGATCTACATCGTTGCGACTAGTCAAAGGCGGTAACAAGTCCTCGATAGGCGCGGGCGTGCCTCTGTCCCGATCGGCGGAACCAAGCTGCCGTGCGCATAGCGTCCGGCGGATCAAGGCAGCAGTAGCCTTATCCGAGAGAAAGTCGGTCGACCCAGGACGCGCGGCACGCCGCTGAGGTTGCGATGGCACAGGCGGCGGCGCTGGCGCTGAAGAACCACCCATGCTCACGGGAGATCTAGGAGGCATGTTATTAACACTAGGGCTGACCGGCCTTGAAGATCCCGGAGTGATATCTGGTCCACTCATGTCGGGTGGTAACGAATTACTTGCTGTGAGGATCGATGTTGGTAGCCCCGCTGTCACAGCCGCCGCAGGTGGTTCTGGTTCGGCTGAAGATCACCAGAGCATCATGGTTGGTTGGCCCTTTTTTGCTGACCAGAAAGAGGTCTCCAGGGTGGATATGACGTGCCAACCCGGCACGCTCTATGTCCGCAGATGCCGCATCCGTGACGGTCAAGGTTGGTTACGGTCTGACCGTTGGCCCGTAACGTGGTGATGATGTGGAGGATGAGGAGGCGGCGTGGTTTCGGACGAGGTGTAGTCGTTTAAACATTGAAATGAGGCGTTACTCTTTTTACTCCCATTCCATGTACATATGTACCAGGTCGGCACTATTAGCGCCGTCACACTGCAAGTAAAGTGCGTGTGGTTTTTGTGATATGCCCTGCTAGGCTAGATAACTAGCAAGCAGGTCTAGGTCGTGACACGCCAGCTGCATGGGGTGTTTTGCAGCGTGCAGGGGTGTGGTGTGCTTGCCCATATTCAGCTGCAAGGGAAAACACGTGCCGATTCCAACATTAAAATCCACACCTGGACGCCTACCGCAGTTATATACATAAAACATAAATACTTCAGCAACGGGTTCCCCCCCTTCTTCTTTGAGCATTATACAGTAAGTTGAGCCACACAGCCATTAAACTCGCCTGCGGCTCATATTGTATAACGTTACACGGATCCTAAGGTCCGCTTACCTATACATCTTGTGCATTAATTCCTTTTTCATCAAGAAACCACGCTGATATTCGATATGTAACAATAACCTTAATACGAACATCTAACGCTTGGCATAGGTCACCGCGAGCGTCTATATAAATGGGCATTTGTACATGACGGGGCTGTCTAACCAGAGGTCGGTCTGCTCAAAGTTGTCTCGGTAGTTTATAAGTATCCGATGTCCCCGTATGACACCACATGCGATTCGACTCCTTTCGTACATCCACGCCTTACTCTACCTCTCTGCGTGTCGCCTCGTATCTGTAATCCGGTTAGATGAAATTGTCTTCACAATCTAAGTAAACAGCAGATCGGGAAGAGAACATACCTCTTTCCTCGGAAAGCCCACACTCCCCAGTTACCGCAGCTGACGTCTTGTGGGTCAAGGTCATTCAGATCCCACCTCAGGCTTCTGAATGTATTTTCGCCCGGTTCCATGAGCATGTCAAACTCGCCATGACACGTTTTTCGCACCCACTCAATATCCCTCTCCATATCATACTGGGTATACCCCGTCACTATGATAGGGGCTTTGGTCTCGAGAAGGAGCGGCACGGTTTCCGACCATTCATGGGAGCTTGCCGGATGGCCGAGACCCGGATGGAACATGACAAAACAGTCAAAATAAGGATCATAAGGATAGAACTGGCCAGTCTTGTGAAGTGTGTGGTAATAATCCACGATTGTGCTAATTTTCATTGTTGGCCATACCCGGTCCTCGACAATGGCACCGAACGGATTAGACGGGGTCCGCGGCGGTAACGGAAACTCATCATCCCGGTTGGCCATACTCTCAGGCCCGATAAAAATGAGGTGAAACTTACCCCGGGGGAACAGATGAGCCAGCTGGACCCAGACGTTCCGGGGAAGGGAAGATTCTGCACGAGCCCCCAGGATAAATATCCTAACCGGCGGGGCTTCTGGCCTTAAACCCTTGACATCCGTTCCACCACCGGTCTTCGGGGGGTGAAGGGTATATCTCAGAGCGCTCAAACTCTTCAAGCCTTCCGGAGTGAGTCTGCCGCCCTTTCGGATACTGTAAGGGCTGAGCTCATGTAAGATACTCCCTATCGTCAGAGGGTAAGTGAGCAATCGGGTGACTTGTCGCATGCTCCGGTCATCGTTGATAGCCTCAAATTGTCTCGTGTAAAGGAAGGTATCCCAATTGGTCATGTTGATTGCGGCCTCTTCCATTTGTGGTCCTGCATATTCAAACTCGGGGAAGAAGCGGCCGGAGCGCAAGTCATGGTCATCCTCATTGATCTGCCTTAGAGTGTCGCAGATTTCCAGATGGGTCTCGTAGTCTTCTGCCCAGTGCTCTTCGCTGCAATAGACTGGAACACCACAATCAGGGCACTCAAAGTCTACATGGGCCGGAGGCTGATTGCCGGAGTTCGGCGCCGAGTCTCCCGGATTCGCCGGTAGACGTGTAGGTCGGTGCTCGTGGTGTGGGCAGTAAGCGTGTTGTCTAATGAAAGCAGCGCGCCGGCGCATGTCGGGGATGGGCGAGTTCGTGAAAGAGTGGAAGAGGTCATCGGGACGGAGGACGGGCGTGCGTGACTCTTCCTTTAACGGAGAGGTTGCTCCGAATTGAACTGGCTCATCCTGGGGGGTCTTAGGCTGCTGGCGTCCAAACAGCGACAAAAATCTTTTCGAATTGCACGGTGACTTCGATCGACGAGGAGCAGAACCTGATCGTACGAGCTGTCTCTGGCCAATAGTAGAGACGGATCTGCTGATGCGCGGATGAGAAGACGATGGCCTCGCTGTCGACCGCAGGCAGTTCCTGCAGACTCTGGAGGCCACCAGGCGCATCGAGGATTCCATCTCGAGGATCATCAAACGGCTTGGTGCTTGAGATGGAAGGCGTTCAAGACGTCCTTGCTGGATGTAGATCGGTCGATAGCTTCACAGCTTGAATCCGTCATTTTCTTGGAGCCAATTGGACTGCGGTGGGGGCAACCTACAGCACGACTATTCCCCTGATGTCAGGGCTCCACATTATGCAAGTATCAGATACATCATATGTTTATACTGATACTTCGGATAACCTCCTACGGTGTATCCACCTATGTGGGGGACTAAGTATGTAGCTAGGTAAGCTGTTATACACTATGCCAGTACTTCGTATGTTATCACGATTGACAATTGATGTTACGCTTCATAGCTGCATACGTCCTATGCTGACTGTTGGTATACCGTAACATGCATAATTTGGAGCTCTCTTGCGGCTACTGAAGCTCTGCCAATCAAAAACTAACAATCTCTGGAGCGCTTGAAAATGTCCGCCTACAACTCCAGTTTCCAGCCTCATCTCTTTATCATTTACCCTTCTCGGTAGTGACAATATCATCTGAGCTGCTTTTAGAGGTCTTGTGACAGGCTGTGCCTGCCTCACATACCTATATACAAACGCGCTCCTAATGGATATCGGAGTCTGAGGACTTTTACTGCAGTTCTCGTCAGAACCGCCGCCTCATCTCGGGATAACCCTCCTCTCAATTTTTTTTCAGTTGGTTGAGGCGCGTCGCAGGCTTACTGCGCACCACCTATTGTGAAGATGGCGACTACTTCTAACATGTTCCTTTACTCGCTGACAATCCAGCCTCCGACTTCTGTAACCCAAGCTATACTTGGCCAATTTTCCGGCACTAAGGAACAGCAAATTATCACCGCCTCCGGTTCGCGCCTTACCTTACTGCGTCCCGATCCATCCCAGGGCAAGGTTATCACCTTGCTGTCGCATGAAATTTTTGGTATCATAAGGTCCATTGCTGCATTCCGACTAGCAGGGAGTAACAAGGGTAAGTTCGCTCACATCCTCTTCTGAAGCTTCACTTAGTGATTGGAAGCGGCCTCGTTAGAATATTCTCGGTCCATCCCGCCTTAATACATGGTGCAGTCCAACGCGTCCTCCGAAACCTGTGCTCTGAGCCCTAAGCTAACGATTGTTATGTACCAGATTACATCATTCTCGCCACTGACTCTGGCCGAATCGCCATTGTCGAGTATATTCCGCAGCAGAATCGGTTCAAACAGCAGAAGCTCGAGACCTTCGGCAAGTCTGGTGTGCGTAGAGTCATTCCCGGCCAGTATCTAGCTTGCGATCCCAAGGGCAGAGCATGTCTTATTGCGTCGGTCGAGAAGAACAAGCTGGTCTATGTCTTGAACCGAAATGCACAGGCAGAGCTCACTATCTCCTCCCCATTGGAAGCGCATAAGCCAGGCACCATCGTCCTGTCTATGGTCTCTTTAGATGTTGGATACGCCAATCCCGTATTCGCGGCTTTGGAAGTTGACTACAGCGAGGCTGACCAGGACCCGTCAGGCCAAGCTCTGCAAGAGATTGAGACACAGCTAGTCTACTACGAACTGGATCTCGGACTGAACCATGTCGTCAGGAGATGGCACGAGCCGGTCGACCCCACAGCCTCGATGCTGTTCCAGGTGCCAGGCGGCAACGATGGTCCTAGCGGCGTATTGGTGTGTGGCGAGGAAAATGTCACTTACAGGCATTCTAACCAGGAGGCGTTCCGGGTCCCTATACCCAGGAGAAAGGGCGCTACCGAGGATCCTCAGAGGAAGCGGACCATTGTCTCGGGGGTTATGCATAAACTCAAGGGCAACGTGGGCGCCTTCTTCTTCCTGTTGCAAACGGAGGACGGCGACCTTTTTAAGGTTACCATCGACATGGCCGAGGATGACGAGGGCAACGCGACCGGCGAGGTGCGACGGCTAAAAATCAAGTATTTTGACACAGTTCCCGTGTCCACGAGCCTTTGCATCTTGAAGAGCGGCTTCCTCTTCGTCGCCAGCGAGTTCGGTAATCATCATTTCTACCAGTTTGAGAAACTGGGCGATGATGATGACGAGCTCGAGTTCTCTAGCGATAACTTCCCGACCGACCCGAGGGCTTCGTATGACCCGGTGTATTTCTACCCCAGACCAGCAGAAAATCTGAGTCTCGTGGAGAGCATCGACTCGATGAACCCCCTCATCGATTGTAGGGTAGCCAACTTGACCGGTGACGACGCGCCGCAGATCTACAGCATCTGTGGAAATGGAGCTCGAAGCACCTTTAGGACTCTGAAACATGGCCTGGAGGTGAACGAGATAGTAGCTTCAGAGCTACCCGGAATCCCCTCCGCGGTTTGGACTACCAAGTTGAACCGCCAAGACCAGTATGATGCATACATCGTTCTTTCTTTCAGCAATGGCACCCTAGTGCTCAGCATCGGCGAAACCGTCGAGGAAGTAACCGATACTGGCTTTTTATCATCGGTTCCTACGCTCGCGGTCCAGCAACTCGGCGAGGACGGCCTCATTCAGGTACATCCCAAAGGAATCAGACATATCATCCGAGGGCGTGTGAACGAGTGGGAGGCTCCACAACACCGATCTATTGTTGCTGCTTCCACCAATGAACGTCAAGTCGCCATCGCCTTAAGCTCTGGAGAGATCGTCTATTTTGAAATGGACACGGACGGGTCATTAGCAGAGTATGACGAGAAGAAAGAGATGTTCGGGACCGTTACTTGCCTGAGCCTAGGCGATGTCCCGGAAGGTCGCTTACGAAGCTCGTTTTTGGCAGTTGGCTGCGATGATTGCACCGTCCGTGTGCTGAGTCTAGACCCGGATTCTACCCTTGAGAATAAGTCAGTGCAAGCCCTGACTGCTGCTCCGTCCGCCCTTACTATCATGTCTATGGAAGATTCCTCGACTGGTGGCACGACGTTATACCTTCATATCGGTCTCCACTCCGGCGTCTATCTGAGAACCGTCCTTGATGAGATTACTGGGGAGTTGACGGATACTCGACAGAAGTTCCTAGGCCCAAAGCATGTACGATTATTCCAGGTCTCCGTCCAAGGGCAGCGATGTGTCCTAGGGCTCAGCTCGAGGACATGGCTGGGGTATTCGGACCCGATCACGAAAGGATTCATGATGACGCCCCTGGACTATAGTGACCTGGAATGGGGCTGGAATTTTAGTAGTGAGCAATGCGAAGAAGGTATGGTGGGAATCCAGGGGCAAAATCTCAAGTAAGTGAAATATGCTGTCTACTTTCTTTTTTGTCCCCTTTTTTTTCTTTGGAGAGAATGATGAGAACCTGGGAACCGATGCCACTGGCGATGAGTTTATCAAATATTTATACCAATTGTTACTACTGACTCTTTTCCTACTATCGTCTCTTGCCGTCTATTGATGATGCTTCGGAATACCTCTACTAATATTGGGCAGGATCTTCTCGATAGACAAGTTGGGCGAGACTATACTCCAGCAATCTATACCCCTTACGTATACGCCCAAGCGCTTGGTAAAACATCCGGATCAACCGTATTTCTACACGATAGAGTCCGAGAATAATACGCTCCCTCCTGAGCTGCGTGCACAGCTCTTAGCGGATCCTGGAGTTGTCAACGGCGATGCTGCTGTACTGCCGCCCGAGGAGTTTGGCTACCCCAGAGGTCGCGGCCGTTGGGCATCTTGTATCAGCGTCGTCGATCCTCTCACCGAAAGAAAGGTCTTACAGACCCTTCATCTCACGGAGAATGAAGCTGCTGTCAGCATGGCGACGGTTTCCTTCGCAAGCCAGGACAACGAGACGTTCTTGGTGGTTGGCACTGGCAAAGACATGATCGTGAGCCCTCGACAGTTCAGTGCCGGATTTATCCATGTCTACAGGTTCCGCGACGACGGCAGAGAGATCGAATTCATCCACAAGACGAAAGTCGAAGAGCCGCCAATGGCAATGATACAATTTCAAGGTCGCTTGCTAGCGGGTATCGGCAAGACACTTCGAGCTTACGATCTTGGCTTGCGGCAACTTCTGCGAAAGGCTCAAGCCGAGGTTGCTCCACAGCTCATCGTCTCCATACAAACCCAGGGTAGCCGCATCGTCGTAGGGGACGTTCAACAGAGCGTGACTTACGTGGTGTATAAGTACGAGAGTAACAAATTGATCCCCTTCGCCGACGACAGCGTAGCGCGGTGGACAAACTGCACGGCCATGGTAGACTACGAATCGGTTGCGGGTGGTGACAAGTTCGGCAACGTGTGGATCGTGCGATGTCCCCAGAAGGCTAGCGAGGAAGCTGACGAGGACGCTGTTGGCGCTCATATTCAACACGCCAGAGAATATCTGCACGGCACGAGCCATCGTGTCAGCCTTATGACGCATTTCTACACGCAAGATGTCCCTACTAGTATAACCAAGACGAACCTTGTTGTCGGCGGACAGGATGTCCTGTTGTGGAGCGGTGTCCAGGGCACGGTCGGTGTCTTCATACCATTTGTCAGTCGCGAGGATGTCGACTTCTTCCAGAGCCTCGAATCTCACATGCGCACCGAGGATCCCCCATTGGCTGGAAGGGATCATCTTATGTACCGAAGCTACTACGTCCCAGTCAAGGGCGTCATCGACGGCGATTTATGCGAGAGATTCGCATTGCTCCCCACCGACAAGAAGCAAATGATTGCTGGAGATCTGGACCGCTCGGTTCGCGAGATCGAGAGGAAGATCTCGGTAAGCTGCCCACTCCCCTTTCCGCAGTAGCTTGTATAACTGACTATTCATCAGGACCTCCGTACTCGATCTGCATTCTAAGCAATGCATATTCTGCAGCATTATTTCGACCAGTGGATGGAACACGTCTATTCCAATACCACCTACCGATTGCAGATATTCACCGGGTTGACGATGAGATACCGGATTTATTACGCTCAAGTCATGATGCCGGTTTCTGAGTCAGCGCTATAAAGGGGGTGCGAACGCCATTCAGCACATCTCATACCGGTCGATTGCCCTTGGCTATGAAGGATGTGCATAGAGGATGTGCACCGTCTCCAGAGGGGACCAGTCCGGAGGGTATGTTGTATTATATGAAGAGAGGATATGACGACGGTCCGGCGTTCGAAGAGGACCACTAAAGTTTAATATAATCAGCCTAAAACGCCCACTCTAGTTTACCCCCGACCCGCAGCTCGTGAGAGCCGCGCTTGTGCTTTGTACAGTGCTATCATGCAGAATGAAAACAGGTATTTAATCCATTTGGCCACGGACCATGACCATCACACTCGGCGTCTGCTCCCCCATAAACCCGTCGTTATCCTGCCGCTACAGCTGCCGGCACCACCACCGCCGACCCTCTTCCCCCGCCGCCGGGCCTCGAGGGGATGCGCGCGCTCCCACTCCTCGTCGGCCAAGTATCTCTCGACGGCGGCCTCGAGGTCGTAGCCGGCCTGCTCGAGGTACAGCACGGCGACGTCGTAGTCGTGGACGCGACATCGCACCATCCAGCGACGGATGCTCGCCTTGCGGCGCTCCTCGTCCTCGCCCCCGACAGGCCGCGGCGACAGCGAGACCCGGGCGCCGGGGATCACCACCGTCCGCCGCCCCTGGATCAGGTGGTCGCTGTGGATGTTATTGGCGCGTCGCAGCGCTGCCGCGGGGACGCCGTATCGTAGGGAGAGCGACGCGACCGTGTCGTGCGGTTGGTCCAGGAAGTGTAGGATGTCTTGTGCGGGTTCCGAGAGGGCGGGGCCGTCGGTCTTCTTCTTTTCGTCATGGAAGTTGGAGGGCGTGTTGATCGAGGAGGGCGTGTAGGGCGGCGGCGGTCGGTCCGGATCTGGCTCTTGGCCTTGGTCTTGTCGGCTCCGGTGGTCTCGAGCGGGCAGCGCGGGTTTGGAGGCTATGGCGGAGGTGTAGGATGGGGGGTCCTTGAGCCCCTGCGGGAGGGCGCTGCTGGTTTGCGAGATCTGGCAGTACGGGCAGTAGTTTCGGAACCGCGGGTTGTTCTAAACGGGGACGCGCGGGAGTCAGTATTCACGGGACACGCAGATGCCAAGCCCGGTAGGCTCAGGCTCGTTGTAAGGGCCTATACACACATATATACAGCTCCCGCATATTATGCGCCCGCAGCATTCTACCCGCCGGTCGTCTGGCAGCGGCTTCTCGGACGAGGCGTCGTAGCGCGGCCCGGCGGACAGGAGCTGGGCGCAGGTGCAGCAGGGTTCCATCGGGGTCGTCGCGTGCATATTACTCATACGATGCGAAATAATATAGGAAATGTCGAGGTGGTTCATTGCAGTTAGAAGAGATAAAACAAGATAAAGATGGGTTGCACTACCGAAATGTTCTAGATGGCGGTTACTTGATCGTTATCATGACAGGCTGACCTGCTATCGATAGTGGGATGACCTAAGTTTACCTTGTAGGTAGGAAGGTACTTCATACTGTGTACGGAGGAAGCCGTAATTCGCTGAAGCTTGAATGTACAGTGCGGCGCGTGAATGGACGGACTACCTAGGTACATGGTACGAGGTGTTGTATAGTAGTGGCCGCGCTAGCTGGCGGGCAGGGGTGCCGCCTCTAATAACCTCCATCATTAGCAATCAACCTCATGTGGGACCTCCAAACGACAAGTCCCTACATTTTATTGTAATTACTCGCATAATACTTCGTATCCTTCGTATACACAGCAAAATGAAAGCTTCGTTTGTCTACCTCTCGTACATAGGTGTGAAAGCATTGCATCCTCCTTTAGTGAACTGGACTCTGCCTTGTCCGTTCATTTATATGTAAATTAAGCTTTCATATGCTGCGCTAGAATCTCCTTTTCGAGGACACCAAGTCTGTCCACATGATTCATTGTCTACTTTTCTTGCCTACTTCGTCTTATTTGCTTCCGTGGTAGCTCTAGCTACATTAAATACCTGTCCCAGCCACCTCCATCACGACGTCGACACGATCTATGCTAATCGAGCGAGTATCGTCTGCCTGCGCCCGATACACAACCTCAGAAGGTCCAGCTGTTTCAGTAGATACGTGTTTAGCTCGATGTAATCTTAATACCGCTTGAAAGCAATTTCGAGATGGCCGACAACGGTCAAGCAGCCCAGTCAGCGGCACCAGCTACGTCACTGGCTACCGCGAACTCGGCTTTGTCCATACCTGTCGTCCTGGCTGAGGCGAGACTCGACTCGCCTTCCTTCAGAGCGACCGCCCAACACTTCGCCGATCAGATCGACACCATCGAGAAATGGCTCGAGGGGTATGCGAAGGCGAGTGCAAGACTAGCCCACGACATGCTGGGTCTAGAGGAGACCATCGGTGTCTACCTCGCCCGGATAATACCGCCGCCGAGTGTTACCTGCCTCGACAATGATTATACTGTATTGGCGCTTAAAAGGGTAGTGGACGGCTCGAGGGAGTGGTGGATGTCTATCCTTAACATGGCTAGGAAGTTGGATTCCGTGTCTGTCGAGCCCATACGAAACTTCTTACATAGCGACCTCCGCCCTTTCAAAGACACCAGGAGGATCCTGGATCAGACGCAGAAGGCTTTTGATAATGCACTGGCTCGTTGTGTTGGTCAATCCAAAACAAAGGAACCCTCGGCTCTCCGCGAGGATGCATTTGCCGCGTTCGAGGCCCGCAAGGCGTATCTCAAGGCGTCCATGGACTTCTGTCAGACCGCCCCCCAGCTACGCCTAACTCTCGACAAGCTACTAATCCGGCTGTCCACGGATACCTGGCGCGAAATGAAGACGTCGAGAGACGTCACGGGAAGCTTTTCGAAGTTCGCTCACGAGATGAACCGGGTAAGAGGCTGGACGAAAGATATGGAAGCCGCTGAGCCGACCTTCAAGCGCGAGCTCCAGCTGGCTAGACAAGACATCGAGGAAAACGCATTGGCGTCATTCAAGCCGTCACGCGAGCTCGACGACTATAGCGCGTCTACTGTCCCATTCTTAGGATCCAGAGGACCGATGAACGTAGCCACGGAAAACCGAAAGGCTGAGAAGCAAGGGTGGCTATTCATGAGAACAATAACAGGGAAACCAGCCCGGCACACCTGGATCAGACGGTGGTACTACTGCCGAGATGGTAAATTCGGCTGGCTGGTGAACGGACCGCACGGGGTGCTCCAGGGGGATGAGATCGGCGTACTCCTCTGCAATGCGAAGCCCGCTGTCGGCGAAGAGCGTCGGTTCTGTTTCGAGATCAAGACCAAGAACCAGACCCTCCTTCTCCAGGCCGAGACGCAAACTCAGTTGATGGAATGGCTCGAGGTGTTCGAGGTCGCCAAGAAACGAGCGTTCGAGGCCAGCCTTGGCAGGGACACCTCGTCTTTGCCCGGCGGTGTGGATCCGGCCTTCTCGATAACGCCTCCCTCGTTGCCGGAATTCTCGGCCAAATCATTGGATACCCAAGTTGGCCTAGGCATTGACGACGGAGCAGGTGCCATTGATCGCTCTGGTACCCTGCCGGTGCCTGGTACCGAAGGCGGATTGCGCTCTAGGGCGAGTTTCGATGTCAATGCGGTGCCTCCGAAACGATCAGCAACCTCGGCCCTCACGCGTGAGGAAGGAGAGAGCGGCCGCGAGCACGCGGCGAGGATCATGCAGAAGCTCGATCTGCATCGAAAGGCTACCTTTGCCTCGTCGACAGATGTTACATCCGTGCCACCAACCCCTGGTCCAACTGGTGGTATTGCTAGTCTTATATCCGCTAGCCATAGCCTGTTGCCGGTACACCATTCTCCTTCGCTCAGTCAGCCGCAGTTGTCCAAAACACCTACGACTGTGCCCGGAACCGAGCCGCAACCTGGCACGCTCGGTCCTCCCACCTTAGCCGGGGCTCCAGCGACAACTAGCCTTAGTAGAACGGTCGTCGCATACAGCGGTGAGATGGCATTCGGCGCATATCCCATCAACACGATGCCAACGGCTATACTGGCCAACTATTGGGGTAGCAACGTCTGGACACAGAAATCGACGCCAAAGTCCGGCCGTACGGACTTGAGCCCCGACGACCCGTTTGGGCCAAACTCGCCTAGCATCACCATGATCACTGCCCGCGAAGGCGGCGGTGAGCTCAGCACCCCGTCACCTATCCATAGGAAGTCGATAAGCACGGATGCGAAGTTAGTGGCTCCCGTTCAGGAGAAGCCTACCCAGGAAACTTTCCCAGCGAACTACCCCATAGAACTCAAGACAAATGCTGCCCAGTTCAGGTTACTTTTCCCAGGCGTCTCCCTCGATGAGAAGTTGGTCCTCGTCTTTCGGGCTTCCTGGAATGGCACCTCGGAAGGGAAGCAGGACACGCCGGAACTTGCCGGGAGCGGGAGAGTCTATGTCACCTCGGAGGGTAACATGTTTTTCTACGGCCATCAGCTCGGTCTGGTCCAGACCTACGCATTCAGCTTGGATCGTATCACGGAGGTGACAGCCGCCCCTGGCAAAGACTGCGACTTCATTTTCTTGCATCTCGCCCAGGATGATCACAATCCCTTTAACAGAATCACGATCAAGATCTTCTTGGAAAGCCTCGACTTGTTGCATGCCCGGTTGAATCTTCTGATTGACGACCTCCAGGCGGAGGAGCCTATGGACATCCAAGAGCTCATCCAAACGTTCGTCGACCTAGAGAAGGATGTATTTGCCGAGAGAAGAAGAAGAAGAAGCCCCAGCGTTGATAGCTGGGAAGACGTCTCGGCCAACCAGCATATCGACGACACAAGCAGCGCCGTCAGCCAAAGACCGCACGAATTCGCGTACCGATCCCGAACGCGAGAATCGCGCAGACATCGCTCAAAATTTCGACTTCCTACGCACCCCGTGCTCTACGAACCAGATGACATGCAAGGAGAAGTCGCCGAGCGTCACTTCGAGATAAGTGCCAAAGCATGTTTCCATGTCCTATTCGGAGACAAGAGCTTCGTCTTCCCGAAGCTCTATTTTGATAGGAGAGCTCGACAGATCGCCCAGGGTCCCTGGACGACGATAGATGGCAAGATGCAGAGGGTATTTCGATTCAACGTTGATTACAAAAGGAGACTCGTCGGACAGTCTAGGAACGAGGGCGTTACTGATTACCAGACGATCGACACGTTCGAGGATCACGTTACGTACGTTGTATCTCATGTCAAGACGCTTTGGCATCTACCTCATGCGGACACGTTCAAGCTGGTCACCAAGATCGTCATTACTCATGTTGGCAAGTCGAAATGCAAGCTAGCTATATATAACAAAATAGTCTGGAACAACGCGCCCACTATCGGAAAGAGGATTATCCAGCGGCAAGCATTAGATGACGCCGTGCACGACGCCGAAGAGTTGGCGGAAGTGGCTACGGAGCAGGTGCGGAAGCTGGGCGCACATAGCCGGACGAAGAGGGCGATTCAGATCTACGGCAATGTCGGACAGCAGACTCAGGTCGTTACCTTCACGCCCGGAGATTCTGATTCCGAGAAGAAACCGCGTATCAATCCGCGTACACTGGGCTCGATGATCATGGACACGATCAGGTCGTTCATGGAGAGCGTCGCATCGTCGCTCGTAATGTGGGCCTTCGCGGGCGTCAAGAAGCTGTGGAGCATCGTCTCGGCACAGCGCCTCATCCTCACCCTCCTAGGCCTCAGCGCGCTCGCGAACATTGTCTACACATCGCAGGGCACCTCGACGTGGTGGAGCGAGCGCCGCGCCGCCAAGTTCATGAACCGCGTCGGCATCGGGCCCAATGTAATGATGAGCAAGGTCATCTACCTAGCAGACCTGGACGAGGCGGCGCGCGGCTCCTCGGCGACCGTGCCGTCAGGCACCTACCACGGGTCCCACGACAGCTACTGCTACAGCACCTTCCAGGCCATCGCCGGCGCGACCGACATGAACGCGCCCCACACCGACGGCGGCGCCTCGCTCTCGTCGCCGGCCAGCCGCGACACGGCGCAGAGGCTCCGGCGCACGCGCCAGAAGCTCGGAGGCTACCGACACGACCTGCTCGTCGCTATGCGGCTCGTCAACAGGGTCGAGCGGGAGGTGATGCGCTCCGAATGGGAGAACTGGCTCCTGGACGAGAACCTGCGCTGCGACGAGGTCGGCGAGGTGCTGCTTCGTGCTTCCTCCATGAAAGATGGTTCGTCTACGCCACCATATGCGCGCAGCGCGGCTGCTGGTAGTAGTAGCGGAGGAGGAGAGGCGGCGCAGAAGATACTTGGTGGTGGTGGTGGTCGTGGTGGTCGTGGTCGTGGAGAAGCTAAGGACGGGAAGGGGGACGAGAGGGAGGATGACGAGAAGGAGAAGCGCGATAACCTAAGCAACCTGCGAGGTTGGTTCGATGAGTATTGCGCCAGTTGCAGGGCGGACCGCGAAGTCGTATTGCGGGCGCGGGAGCAGTGGTCTTTGGTCTAATTGCGGGCCCGCTATTAGATGTTCCAGGGTACCGGATCGGACGGCTTTTCCTGGCCTTGGTGAGACGATTTGCAGGAAACCTATTCGGGTCGGAACCCGGTGTAGTGACCGCTCTTGTAATCCTGCATGGTCATCGGATCAACCGTTTGGGTACCGGGGATGACGGGACGGACGACGAATCATGCAAGGTGCATGCCGGGTTGGGAAGCAAGCCTCGGCACAGCGGGTTTCGGCTTGGAGCGACGAGACCCCCTTTGCTTAAGCGACCCTGGGTCTACCTACCTACGTACTTACTTGAAGTACCTACAATTACTCCCTACATGGGCCTCTATTACCTTGTATATATGCATTTACGTCCGTACGCGCGAATCGTATACCGAATTGTATACCGAGTATGAGCGGTTTCGTTCGCCCTCTGCAAGACAAATTGGCGATCCTATAATGCTGAGGAGCCAAGCACGCCGAGGCTCGTTGTATGCTCAATGCAGTTGTACAACCATATTTATCCTGGTCTGGAGCGGTGGGGCCATTTTGCTTCGACGCTACATGAATATCCCGATGGTGCGGAAGTAGAATCTGCAAATGTGTCTGCCTACTACTAACTTGCAGACAGACACAATGTCAAGCAGAATGGGGGGTTGAATCTTGTAGGTAGTGAATATGCGAGATGGGGGGATCTCGTCGGAGATGATGGATGGTGATTGGGGGAAAAGAAAGTGACCGCTTCGAATGAATTCCAACCAAGCTTCCGACCCAGCACCCTGGCTGCCTTTCCCGTCAATTCAGAGACCCAGTCAGCCAGCCATTGAACCATTCGGAGCGCAGACAAAACAAAAGCGGTAATAGGCGATAGAGAGTGGTCAAATGACGACTCGACGTAAAGTCCCGGAGAACGGGTTCCGCACGAGGCATGGCGTTTCTGACCACCCAACCAGCTACCAATCCCCCTCCCCCCTTTCGCCTGTTCTGGCTTGCCGCTGCCGACTTTTTTACTTTTTTTTTTATTGATACTGTGTAACATCTCCTGTTGTTATAGCTGTGAGACAAACAACTTGGGGTAGACGAAAGAATGGATGACAACATCGAGGAAACAAAGCGACCACCGGCCGTAACCAAACAACCGGATTGCTTTCCTCGGTTGGAGAAACCCAACGAAGAGCAAGGCTCGAAACAACGAAACAGGATATGCTAGAGCTAACCACTCAGCGCCAGGGGGGTTGTTTGCGGTTGTGATCTGATGATGTAATACGTCGGAATCGAAACAGATCCCTACATGACCTTACAACTGGATGCGATCCTTGTGAAGTATTCGGCTTGTGCTAATTGATTATGTAATTATGTAGGTATTTTATATAGGAAGTTAAAGGGTTAATAAGGTGCGTTCGGGTTGTACACGAAAATCCGTATTGTTGTACGGAGTGGCAGCGGTAAAAGATGCGAAGTGGCAGAAGTACCCGGACATGTACAGTACCTACCTAGTCTGGGCGGAACGCGGCGCGGACTTGTCAACCGAACGAACCTCCTGCTTCTTTGGACCGTCTGCGTCCGACCATACCTAGTACTAACATGCCCTCCGTATGTGCGTGGTTTGTGTGTTTGCTGGCCCGTATCCGTATTCCAACCTCCCTTTAAACTTGTAAAGGGGCTAGGACTCAAAAGCAGATATTATGGTCATTTCCTCATATATATTGAACGTGTGTATTATTTTCTCAACCCCTTGACTATTCCGTACCTACGTACCGACTTACACGTTGGTAAATATTGTATAAAGTTGTAAGTGGCACGTAATTGCGGGACCAACCACAGCCCAGTGGACAATTGGAGCTTGATGCCATCCATCATTGACATCAAATCCTACTTACCTAGTAGGTTCTCCTTATAGTGGAGTGTAGGCCAACCTAGACCTTTAACGTTAGTGGGTACAATAGCCTGCTAGCCCACGCCACCTCCCTCCCACCTTCCCCAGCAGATTCCCCCCCATGCCCCCTACGCCAGAGTTTCCTACTTTGTTTCCTCCCTACGTCTACACTTACTTACGTATTGCTACGTGGAACTCTTTTGTTCATATTATTTGAGTAACACCCAAAACAATTACCTCTGTGCACCAATATCGCTCCCCTGCCTGTTCTCCGCCTACTCACGAGACCCTACAGCGTCATTAATATCTTTCATCTTTTTAATTGAGTATTTGCGGTGTTGCAGGAGTCCCGTGATATCCAAGTAGACGAGTCCTTCTTTTTCCAGTTAGCATATCATCGTCGTCATTGAATAACGAGGCACGAGTTTCAAGAAATCAGGACACCTAACGGTATAATAAGCATTGCGCATTTGCATTGCATTGCATCCATCTCTGTCTCTATCTCACGATTCATTTATCCCACTGACTGTCTCGCACCGCCCCACGCCTGTAACACGCCACCTTGAAACAAAGAATGGCTCATTTCTTTCCACCCGCGTCACAATTACATTGCTAAGGGAACTCAACCGCCGCCAACAGTCGCTCCTCCCCCCTTGGTTATTCTCCAGGAAAGAGCTCACCGAGTTCCTATTTGAGACCCACGTCCTACTCTCGGCGCCCGGTTTTTATAAGTAGAACCGAAGAAGATAAAGCGAAGAGAGACTGTCCTTCGCCCGAACACAAGGGCTACTCTGGGGGACAGATATGGCCAAGACACATGAACCCTTCAAGGCATTAGGTCACATCAACTGGGAATACCGCCGGGACCCATCCGCCGGGGAAGAGGGTATACTTCGAAATTTCCTAACCAAAACCTTCAAGGACGCAGAATGCATTGTCGACTCCATACCCGGCTCGTCGGCCTCCGGCCAGCAGTTCGGTAGACCTCGGTCTTCTACCGATCCAAATCGCAAATCCTTACATAACCGAGCCCACCAGGCCTCCGATATTGCGAGGGAACTACGGAAAGAATGGAAGGAAGTAAAAGTCAACCCCAAAGAGAACCCTCTAGGTTTGAGTGTCTATAAATTAGCCGCCAAGGATGGAAGGGGATCCTGGTTTGCGAGACGGAGCGTCCACGAGGGCCAGAGCTTCGACAAGTGGAAGGCCGCCATGGAGAGGGAGTTCCTGGAGAGCATGAAAGTCAAGGGGAAGCCCGGTAGCGGAAGTATCAGGGGCATCGGTGCCGACAAACGGGTAGAGCGCATGGCCTTCGATGGCTGCGGGAAATTGGAAGGTAAGAGCCATCCTCGCTATATTCACCGACCCGAAGTGCGAGTATAGCTGACTCGAGCGCCTCGACAGTCTACCAGTTATCCGCGCAGTTTCCGGGACCGACCACGCCCAGAGAATTCGTAACGATGCTGTTAACTACGGACTGCGCCCTTGACACATCTATACCAGGAGGTTGTGGGAAAAAGGAGAGATATTTTATCGTCGTCTCGAAACCCTGCCTGCATCCAGAGTGCGCCCTGCAACCAGGTTTTATCCGGGGCTCCTACGAATCCGTCGAGGTGATCCGCGAGATCAGGTGCGAACCCAAGGTCGACCCTTTGAGAAGAGTCCAGTCGTCAATAGACTTGCCGGCTGACGAAGCGAACGCAATTGCGAGACACCACGAACACGTAGTTCGCTCGGCGCATCATCCGGCAGCAGACGACTCCGGCGAGGCTAGCTCAGATGGACGGCAACGCGGCAAGACCGTTGCAGTCGCAGGTGCAGAGGGCAGTGAACAGCAAGGCGACGCAGAATACGAGACCAAGATTGAGTGGTTGATGGTAACCCGCAGTGACCCGGGTGGCAGTGTGCCGAGGTTCATGGTCGAGAAGGGAACTCCTGGTGGCATCGCGGGCGATGCGGACAAATTCCTCAAATGGGTCGACACAAAGAGCATGAAAGACCTTACTCGGCCTGAGGAGGAGGTTGTCGGTACGGAAGCCGGGGCGGGGTCTCCGGACGCGAAGGAATCTACACAGCCCAGCAAATCCGAGTCCCAGGGTATGTCTAATAATGCCCGAGACCAAGCTGGTGCGAAGACCGTCGATAAATATAATGCCGGATCGGAACCCCTTGCGGAGGAAGAGGGGCCGCCTGCGGTTCCCGGCATCTACGGAATGATAGCAAATGCTATAGGAGCCGCAGCTTCTGTGCTTCCCAACCCCTTTGGATATACTCAGGGTGGTGATGCCCCCCTTGAATCATCCCCTAGTATCGAGGATGACGACGACGACGACAAGTCATCGATCCATACTTTCCTCACGGTACAGGAGAATCTTGCTGAGGACGACCCGCGCGACGCCCAGCTCTCGCGAGCTAACTCAAACGGCGAGGAGCAATCCACAATTTCGTCGAACGAGTCCACAACCACACATTCCTTTAACGGCTCTTCCCTCCGCGAGAAGGAGCTGCGGAAACTCGAAGAGCGCAAGCGGAAGCTAGAGGATCGTCTAAAGCGGTCGCAGAACAAAGCCCTTTCTAAGCGCAACCACGAGGGCGCTTCAAACGATGATTTGGCTAAGCTCCGCGAGAAGCACGAACGCGAGGTCCTCAAGCACAAGGAGAAGTTTGAGCGCGAGATGCAGAAGCTCGAGGCCAAGCGGATCAACGAGGAACGCAAGGCCGAGGAGCGGCGGCGGAAACAAGCCGAGCGCGAGGAAAAGAACACGCTATCCAAGGAGCTCGAGAAGGTGCGCGCCGAGCGGGACGTGGCGCGCAAGCAGATCGAGGTGCTCAAGGAGCAGATCGGGGAGCTGCAGGGCCAGAACACGATGCTTGTCGCCAGGCTCGGCAGGGAAGGGATCACGCTCGAGGGCGGCATGGCCGATATGTTTTCGGACCTACGGAAAAAGAGCAGCCCCGGGCCAGGGGGTAAGCTGTCCCGCACTTCGACGATACACGGGCACGGGATACCAAGTCACGTACCTACGCCCTCCCCCGCATCAAGCACGGCAAGAGTCGACCGGCTTAGGGAACGCGCCACGCACATGCCTGCCGAAGGCGTGGCGTGACCCGAAACCGTTGGCAAGGAGTAGGCCACTCAGAGTTTATTGTAGAGCTGAATCCTCGCGGGTTGTTGTGCTGGCGGGCCCTTAATCGACGCTCCGGAGCCAACAGCGCTCCGATAGCGGTTGTAGGTTACGAAGAGGCGGGGAGTCAAGTCCGTCGGGAGGACAGCGGATGGGCCGAGGAGTCTCTCGGGAGAGGAGACCCCGGCAATGGCCCCTTCGGGTTCGACTGGACCGTTGTGGTACCGTGCATATTGTAACATGGCTACCTACCCACCTACATGAATAACGAAACATATGTCGTTTTGAGCCGCCGCAAGCTAAGCAAACGAACAGCCAGCCAGGCATGAAGTGTACGTATATTAATGTCTTGTTTAGGGGAGCAGGTCATGGTGGGGAGAGTCGCGGGACGAGTGGGAGACATGGTTTAGAAACATTGATATGAAAGCGGTCAGTTTTCGTCTGGAGCTTAGGAGCAAAGTGAATGTGTCTGGAGATTTATTTCGCCTACCTATGCAAATGAGATCGCGTTCATCTTCTTCCTCTCGTCGTCAGCACCGTGGATCGTTCCTCCTCAATCGAGTTGTCCGGATCTAAATTCGCTGCCTCCTCCCCATTCCCCCCATAGTCCCTTCTCTTCCGACCGTTCCCCAAACAACTGATTCCTTTCCATTTCTTTCTCCGCCCCCGATCCAGCGAGACGACCAACCCGTCCCATCCGACAATCCACGGGTCCGTCCAAGCGCCCAACCATCGATAGGTTTTTGCCCCATTTTCTCTTTCACCGCACGCTCTAAGACTGCCGGTCCCCATCCGCGGCGGTAGCGCACATCCCGAGCAGCAGGCCGTGGACCCCAGCCGCGCGCCCGGCGTCCCGGAACGCGCGCAGCGCTTCCCCGATCTCGCCCCGCAGGCCTTCCGCATCTACGTCTCCCTCGGTAGCGGTAGTGGCTGTGGCGGTCTTAATTTTCCCGTCGTCGTCCGAGGAAGACGAGGGAGCGGGACTCGGCGAGAGCAGCGCGGCCCCGCTGATCAGGATCCGCGCGCAGATGGCGAACACCTGCGGCTTGGACGCCCAGGCCAGGGGTCCGTCGCCGCCACCGTCGTCGTCGCCGCCGTCGCCGTCGCGGCGCGTCTTCCGGGCATCCGCATCCGCCTCATCTCCGACGCCGCCGGATTCGAGCAGGCGCGTCAGCGTCCGCAGGCCCGCGAGCGTCCAGGCCGCCAGGGCGCGGAGCCCCGGGTCCGAGTTCGCGAGAGACGAGGGAGGGAACAGCAGCACATCCCGCCAGCGGCGCGCCTCCCGCACCTCGTCGACGTACTGGTTCTGCTCCTCAACGACGAACAGCGCGCCGTCGAACCGCATCGCGGCGCGGAGCTGCCGCTCGGCGGGGACCCAGGCGGCGCCCTCCCCCTCCGCGCCGGGAACGCGCGCGGCGTGGCCGATCACCCGGCCGGCGGCGTGCGCGCGGAACTCGGCGTCGGAGCCGTAGCGCCCGCGCAGCCAGGCGAGGAGGCGCGCGGCCGCCTCGACGGAGGCCGTCGGGCGCCCGCCGAGCACCGGCGCCGCCGCCTGCGCCGCCGCCGCCCGGACCTCCTCGTCGTCGTCGTTGAGCGCGTCGTAGAGGGCCAGGAGCCAGGGCAGGTGGGCGCGCCCGACGTCGGGGTTGGCGCCGACGTCGGCTGGCGGCGGGACGGCCTCCGAGAATGATTTCAGGGCCGTTACGGCTGCCATGCGGGTGTCGAATATCTGTCGCGTCCTTGGGTCAGCAACAGGGGCGAAATGCAGGTAGGGATATGGTCTACGCGGAGTGCACCACCGGTGTCCCCGGGTGGACTTACCCTGTCGTCGCTTCCCGCGTCGCTCACCATGGCCCCCCAGGAGCGCAGCCACCGCAGGAGGCCCTCGTCCGGCGGCGCGCCCGCCCGGCGGACGAAAACCGCTAGCAGGGGGCCGCTGAGGCGGACGACGGCGTCGGATAGGCTGGGGTTCAGGGGCTTCCGGTGCAGCTCCGTCCAGAACTCGTGAAACGTCTCCTGCGCGGGGAGGCCTCGCAGGGTTTCTTCCCGTCCCGGCCGCGCGAGGAACGCGTCGAGCAGGACGGCGAGACACCCCAGGGCGAGCGTCCGCGGCTCTGGCGCCTCGGTGGCGCTGCAGACCCCCATGTACACGTGCACGAGTGCGCACCCGGCTCCTTCGCCCCGCGGCGGGGCGGCCTCGGCCAGCGTCTCGAGCATGACGCATGCGATGTTTACGTCGTCTTTCAGGGCGCTTTGGAGATTACGTTCCAGTTCTCCTATGCGGGCGTTGCGGAGCAGCTCTTTGGTGGCTGCTACCGCCAGGCTGGAGGTTAGAAGTGCCGAGGACGGATCGGGCCTGAACGGTATGGTGGCGTATGTCGGATGCTCCTCGCTCGAGGTCTGGTCTGGTGACGGAACGGCCGGTCGGGAAGTGGTGGTGTTGTTCCCCAGCGCATGATCCCGCGGGTCGAGCTCTGCGACGAAGCTGGCGATCTCGATGTATACTGCTCTAGCCTCGAGGCAGCTGTCGAGACAGCCGCTCATATCTGGTATAGCTTCAAGCAGACCGCGTAGAGAATCCGAATACTCTACTAGGTGCATGTTAGTCTTAAGTCTAGTTTTTCTTTCCACGTCCGGGAACAGCGTAAGCCGACCGATAAGCAAACTAGGCATGACTTCCAAAAGCCTTTCCAGCAAGAACTTCAAGGTCAGCAATGCGCCGTGGAGCTTATTGGCCGAGCCCTTCGAGTCAGCGATCAGGGACTCGACGGGCCCGATCCAGTCCGGCCTCAGCAGAAAAGAGCACAGCGTACGGGCCGCGATCTCTCTTACGTGCCATATGTGGCTGCCGAGATACCAGGCGATGATGTCGAACAGCTTGTCGCGGAAGGCCTCCGGGGGTCCCGCTCGGCGAATTATGTCCAGCGCCGGGAAGACGGATTCCACCATCTGAGAGCCTATGAGGACGCCCGAGGACTGCTGGCCCATCTCCAGCAGGTTCACCAGGACGGCGGGGAGGGCGGGGAATTTGTGGTAGGAAACCTTGGTCGTCCGCCCATCCCATCCCGCCTCCATGGCTGTCTTGCTCTCGTTGGTGCCGAGGAGGCAGTCTATGAGGCTCCGCAGGAGGAGCAAGCCGCAGTTACGAATCGCCCAGCTAGGCCCAGTTAGTTTCCGACAATGCGCACGACGTATGTCGAACTTACACCTCTGATTTAAGGCTGTTCGCGGCTAGCTCTAGGCAGTCGGTGAGGTACGCCTCTGCCCTCTTGCTCAGAGCCGAGCTCTTGAAGACGTCCTTGAGACAGTTCAGGGCGTGGACCTGCGGAAGGTTCGATCCATCGGTCTCCGCTATGCGCGCCGGCCGCTCGGCAATCTCTCTCAGCTGCCGCATGATAGTATCGAACGAGGGGTAGTCGGCGTTGGCGGAAAGGATCCCAACTATAAGCGCCGGGATGCCCGCGGATCTCCGCGTTGTCGATGCTTGCGTGTAAATGCAGTTCAGTGCCCCCTGAACTTGGTCAGAAATGTATTACAATGACATTTAGAGGTTGGGTTTACCGACCTTATACCATTCACCCAGCACACTTGCTTGCTCAGTGGTTGGAGCCGGAAAATATTTGACAAGTTGGCAGCAGCTCGAAAATGTCTGGGTCACAGTCGTGAATGCTCCGCGGTGACGCAAGTTAGAGAGCTCATCGAACGTCAATCGACCAATTCTCTCAAAGCTGTCGCGGGAGAGTGTGAGGAGCCCCTTAGCCCGCTCGTTTCTCGCATTATTTCCAATGGTTTTCATTAAATTGCTAGAATGCGTTAGCGAAGCTAGTCCCATGGCGATAAAGGCTCCCCCTTACCTCGATTCGTGAATCGCTCGGAAGCTGTAACTGAGAAGACCCTTGGTGTCTAGGCCTTCCACCTCCTCCAGCTCCTCGGGCAAATGGCCTTCTGGTGAGTCGTCGCACAGTATGTGTCTGACAGCCTGCCAAATCCTGTCGCAACACGCAATCGCCCTATCCTGCAAGCTTTCCAGGTGGCTAAGGTAATCCTCCGTATACTTCTTAACCGAAAGGGAGCCCCAGAGATAGCTACACAGCACATACAGTAAGCCTGAGTTTCGTAAGAGGCTGGAGGAGAGGATACTTACCGAAGGGATGCGAAACTACCATGGACAGGAGCCTTAAGAACAGCAGTGGCAAGATCGCGCTCGGCGGCGCCGAGCTTTTCTTCGAGGTCAGAAACAATGATTTCGATGATACGTAACTGTCCCTTTGCGTCTGCGGTCCAGCGCCATAAGACTTCGTACGACCGAGCAACACCGTCAGCGTGATCTGCTCTAGCAGTCTTACGAGCGAGCTCCTCGGCCCTCCTGCAGAAGGCCCGGAGCTCTTCAACAACGGGTCTGCGCAACCCCGCAATGGGAGTTTCTGGTAACCCAGGCTTGTCCTGCGCGAGGAGCATTATCAGCGACGCTGCCGCCTCTCTCACATCATCGAACGGATCCAGAACGAGATCCAGCACGCAGCGAAGCCATGTAGAGTCGGTAAAGGTGTCGCGGTGGTCTCGGCCTTGCAGATCTTCTACTTGTCGAGATAGAGTGGACTTAAGGACGAAATGCATGGCTTTCAGTGCCGTAATGTGACGTTGATAAGATGCGGTAGGAACAAGCTCATTCTTGAGGAAGTCCATGTACCAGCATACGAAACGCTGGTGCTGATCCAGGGCGGTATGAAGCCCCTTGACGACTACCTCCTGGCGGTTGGCCTGCTTTGATGCTTCGGAGCTATCGATAGACTCTGGCGGTTCATGCGCACTACCTTTTTCCCCATTTGCTTTGTCAAGTTTCCTTGCCGCGCGGCCGTAGTCCCGTCGTAGCGCTTCGAGAGAACCTTGGATACGCTTAATCATACTCCTCGAATGGCCCAAAACGTCGTATCTAAATTTTGGGTCCGTGTCCGCATAGAACGAGGGCAGGTGCTTTCTGAGAAGTTCGAGAGCTTCCTTGGTGTATGGTTTTGTGGTCGACGGCGAAGCTATCAGTATTGATACAGCTGCGGACCGCGCGTCGACGGATTCGTGGCCCAATACGGTCTCGAGCGTGTCCACCGACAATTGGGCAACCGCGCCTGCTTCTAATTTGACAACTGGGAGTCGTTAACTAAGCTATATCATAGTGATGGGACGTCAAGAAACCTACTAGTTCCTGGTTCGTCTACAACACCCACCTTCTTTCCTACCTCAAGCATCGCCAGCCAGAGCATCGAGTTAACATCCCAGCCTGTGTTCTCACTGCCGGTTAGGCTCTGCAGTGAGGATAGGTCATTGAGATATTTTAGAGACTCAAATCGGTCTACTCTGAATAAAGGAGCGAAGACATAGAGCTTGATGGGTTCAAGAAGTTCGAGGTTCGCATGTAGAGCCCCGTATATAAATTTATGCCAAGAGTCTGGATAAAACCTGGTACTTTCACCTTCACGCCAAGGTGTGGTAAAGATGGTAACAAGGAGCTTTCCGGCTACGGAGGATACGTTGTGAAGTTCTAGCCAGTTGAACAATTTGGAAATGAATTCATCCCATGTGACCTCCTGATGCGAGGGGAGCTCGTGGACTCGTCGATAGATTTCCAGGACATCTGATGGATAAACTAGATTCTTTAGTATGATATAGTCTAGGTATGTTATAGCAGACTTTACTGATGGCTTCGACGATTGTCGTGTAATGATAGTGACAGTGTCCCTTAGGATCCTCGTCTTGATAGCCAGGCCGGTTTCAGGGGTTGGATTCTTAGAGATGGAGTAGGCGAGGAAGTCAAGAATGAGCTTCATCGACCTGTGAGAATCCTGCTCATTCCATTCAACGAAGAAATCGAATAGCCTCGCAGCCGTATCTTCAGAAAGTGCGAATGCGCGGAGAAGAGTGGAGCTAGACTTGGAGCACTGCTCAACAAAGCCGCATAGTTTCACGCAGGCATTTCCAGATAGCTGTTTTGGTTTTGAGGCGCTTCGAACCAGCTCCTGGAATATGTTCTCGACATGCCTAATATTGAGATTATCAGTTGCTTGTGAATACGCGGATACACATAAGCATGAGGCAGAGCAAGGAGCACTAACACGGGCTGAGAGGCAGGGGATTGTTTTTCGACCCAAGCAACTGCATGTCTTGGGTTGAAGGACGTATCCTCGATATCAAGAATCATCTCACCGTCCTCTTGTAGGTTCATCTTTTCTGGAAGGATTTTCGAATATGACCTTTGCCTCCTATCCGAGTCACCTCAAAACCCGGAAAGAGGGTAAATCTCTTGATCTTGGCAGTGAGCCCCAGCGATATACGGTAGCCCTGGCCGAAAACCGACCCAACCTGGGCACAACAATATTTAGAGATATTCACGCCGGCTGGATACGAAGCCCGAGAATTTGGCAATTCAGAAGATTTAGCATCAACCCCTGTCCGAAACAAAGAGTGCTCAGTATATCGCAGGAATAAACCGTACCCCGTACCAGGCTTGTGAAAGAATAAATGGCGCGCTAAAGCAGAAAGGGAAAGGCGTAGGGGAAAAATGAGGTGCATAGTTACATAGACATCATCTGGATGACAGGGTGGGCCCCACAGGGATGATAAGAACTTTGGAAGCTTAAAGTTAGGGCACGGGCCAACCTAGACTACGTCTTAATCAGATGGGAATTTTTTTATCTTGGCACAAGCATCAGCGCCGCCGCCGAAAACCAACCCGCATCTAAATTACTTCCTTCGTAGATATAACAAATAGTCGTCACGGCCACCACCGCACTGCAAACAGGCAGAGCAATTTGAGGGAGCGATTCTCGGATTAATGGGCCATTTTTCTTCGGATCCCCCTCTTTTATATACTTTAACCACATTGCCATAGTTCGGCCAAGGAGAGATGTCTATCTGGGATGCGCTCACCGGACGAAAGTCCTCGTCCCAGAAGTCCTCGTCATCTTCGTCGTCGTCATCCCCGGCTTCCGCGACAAGTCCGTCTTCCACACCCACATCTACCGATACCTTCACACCAACTCCTTTCGACCCCTCGACCGCCCAAGGCGTGGATTCCTTCCTCAACAGCTCCGCCTTTGCCGACCCGTCGCAATTACATCCCCTCGCCGGCCTCGACAAGGAGAGTCTCGAGTACCTGACACTTGACGACTCCACTCTATCCGACGCCCCAGGGCACTCGGCGATCCCTTCGCGAGGTTTCAGCGATGATCTGTGCTATGGGACCGGTATCACATATCTCACGGCATTATCGATAGGAGGTGCATGGGGTCTGCAAGAAGGATTAAGAAAATCCGTCGGCCAACCACCAAAGCTGCGTCTCAACTCAACACTCAACTCCATCACGAGGAGAGGTCCCTTTTTGGGTAACTCTGCCGGTGTTGTAGCCATTACTTATAACTGCTTCAACTCGGGCATCGGCTACTTGAGGGGAAAGCATGATGCAGCTAATACTATCGTCGCCGGAATTCTCAGTGGCATGGTCTTTAAGAGTACAAGGGGCCTTCGGCAAATGATGATATCAGGAGGTGTCGTAGGGACTATCGCCGCAGCGTGGGCGGTACGTTGTCCACCCTGTTCACTTTTCCATTGGACGCAAGCACTGACTCTGGACAGATCACGAAAAAGGTCTTGGCGCCATCTTCTACAACTGAACAGCAGGAGAAACACCTTTAGATGACCACGAAAGATCACGTTAATATTACCGCATCCCGCACCAGGGCGGAGACCGAGATAGCTGTGTATGATATGGGGCTCGGCTTAGGACCGAGTCTCTTGCGCCGCCGATGAATCCTTACGGATAATTTTTGTGTAGATACGGTTTCCTCGGATGGGTCGCATAGCGATGGATGAACTCTCCTCTAGCTGGACATACGTGTACAATAAACGGGCAAGCGCATAGAACGCATTCTGCGGTGGCGGATAGGTAGGCGTTCAAACTCAGCAATGGGACGGCAATTGCATATTTTCCAGCTAGGGAGTGGTCCCTTCTTCATAATGATCCGTGGCGACCCATCGATCAGGCAGGCGACACGAAGTACGTCTAGTATTTATGTCTCCTTGGGAACCCGGTATCGGATCCCCATATGCTACCTTGTACCTGTTCCGGAGGCATCCAGGCACCCTGGGAACAGGTTGTTTTATCAGTCGCATTTGTTTTCATCCCTAGCCCTATTTTTCGGGAGATTGATCATAGCCACCTGTGCCAATCATACGCAACGTGCAAAACATTAAACGAACAACAAACCCAGGTGAAGTCATGGCATCCCAGGGGAGCTTAGCAGAGGAGATCGGCGAGGCGCTTATACAAACCTGCCTCGAGACATGGCGCTCGAGAGCGACACCCATCACGCCCGAGGAATACATTTTCCAGCAGTGGCAACCGGGCGGCGAGAATCCGCGTCGCACGGCCGGCTCGCTCGTCCCGGATCATAACCCCAAGGGCTGCCTCTTCGTCCCCTTTGATAACTCACCTCCTGCCGACCAGCAGCTTCTTGAAAAACGCGCGGCGCTCAAGCGCACGATCGACGAACACGGTTTCGCCGCCTCGGAGCTGCTGCTGGATCGAGAGATTATGGAGCATGGATATCTCACCTTCGAGGGACTCGGCAACACCAGCCTGGCACAGCTGAAGACGTTCGAGAAGGTTAGTCGTTTCGCCGAATAATTGACTGCGCATGCGGGTCCGCTGACACGAGTCTAGGTCGCCCTCATCGCCAAATACCGACTCCTGGAGACCTCTCGCTTTCCTACCTCAACCTCGCACGGCAACCCGGAATCCAACGGGCCGCTCGCAGGCTAGCGCCGGATGTGGATGCTGAGGGGCACGGGCTTCGAAACGCTGGCCATCGAGTCCTTCTACCTGCCGCTCACCATCCCCTTCGATCTATTCCTACAGCGCCTCGAGGAGGTCGCGGAGCCGTACAAGAACACGGGCATCTCGGACCGCCACACCCATGAAGCCGTGGGGCGCTAGAAAGGCAACCGCGTCGCCCAGCGGACCGAGGAGGAGGACGCGGAGTGGCTCGAGAGCCTGATAAAAGAGGTGTCTCTCACCCCGCAGGAGCAGGCCAGCTGGTCGTACCAATTCTGCAAGGAGTTCGATGGCGTCAGTCGCGTGGTCGAGGATGAGTGGCATACCGTGGACACGCCGGAGGAGTTCAATGCGATGCTCCGTGCGATGGAGGGTAGCAAGCTGGCACCGGTTTTCATGCGCGTTAGTATAGCGTTCTCTCGTGCTGGGTTCGGGTGGATTGATGGTTAATACAGTTGTTTGCAGACCTGCAAGCTTACCGAGGGCAGACGTATCAGCCGCCTCCTGAGCCTCAAGACCTCCGAGAGCACCGAAAACACGGAAATGCCCCAGGCTCGCCACTAAGAATATAGACGAGCGATTTCGAGCTATTGGTCGCCTCCCTGACGACCCTCTCTCAGAAATCCCTCAGGTGTCGAGCAGAGCAGTCAAGAATGCACAGATTGGCTTTAAGAGTGTCAAGGATGCTATCATCCCGCTGTAATGGGTATCAAGGTCATTGATATGAATCTGAACACATTCATGGTTAGAAACTACTGGATTTTGAGAGGTTCCTATTGAGCACCGGTTCAGTAGATAGACCTAGTGACATGATGCAGTGGCTGCAAGGCACCACTATCAAGTCGTATGGGAGATAGCCGTGTGCCCAATTAGCCTTTACGTATCCTTGTTAGAGTATCGATGAATTTCCTCTTAATTTTCTGCATGGACATGTGTGAAATAATCACAGCAATTGAATTAATGGGTGATTATCTGTAATAAGAAGTCCCCTGACGAATAGGTGAGATTTGCAAGATGTGATTACATCATGAGTATTGCGCGTGAAGTTGTTCATATACTATATGGTTAAATCGCCCTCCATTTCCACGGTAGTGTCCGCTTCCCATCACACCTTCTGCGCCGCCAACAACTGCTGAAACACCCACCATATCCAAATCTAGACCGTACGTCGACTTTTCTACCCACCTAGTCATTACAGCTTGAAACAGCTTGAAATATCCCTTACTGCCATCGAGATGTGTTTCCCTTGCTGGCCGGTCACCGATATCTACCTCGAGGAAGATGTCGACGAGTACATCTGGGACGGGACCAGATGGGTTCCAGTTGTTGAAGGTGTGGTAAGTTGCTTTTCTTACGAGTTTTCTTTCTCGTAGACCAAAAATCTTCTTGCGTGCAACGTCCTGTGGCAGTGATAGCTCTACACGATTCCCATATCTACTTCCACATCTACTTTGACATTGAGACGCTGCCCTAACATCCAGCTTTATCAACACGGGGCCTGAGGTCAGCAATCAAATCACGAGAACCTCATCTTGTGGTCACATATCAAAATTCCCAGAATAGCACCCCTAACGCTGCATAATCCATTTCTTCTCGGTCTCGGAATCCCCTTCGAGGATAGAAAACTCGGACTCCCCATTGGGCCCGCTCTCTTTTCCAATATCCCGCGAGTGACCTCCTTCCATCTTCTTTCGATCCCATCTTCCACATTGTTTACCAGTCATCAGTCTCGTCGCCCCTTTTTCCATTCACGAGATACTTCACCACCCATTGTCGCCGCTGAACATCATCTCGCGCTAGCATCTCTTTGGCGTACCTTCCTGGGGTGATTTTTGAACCACTACGTGCACTCCGAATCACTGTCAACAATGGGGCAAAACGCATACACCCGTGATTCTCAACGGCAACCGTCGACTCCTCCGCCATCTTCCTCACAGCACAAATCATCCAAGACCACAACCAAGGATCACATCGATGACGCCCATAGCGGCGACAATATTCCCGCTCATCCCCCCCTTTCAACTCGTCAACAGGAAACCACGTCGAGTTTTCCACAACAGGCAACTACGTCGACTTTTCAGCAACCGGCAACCACGTCGACTTTTCAACAACCCGGTCCAGGATTCAATCACCAGATCATCAATTACCCCGGCGGTTTGACCTACAGCACCCTTCCCGTCGCCAATCCTCCTGTCGGCGTTGTCCCTCAGGTACAGACTCCCGGTCTTTTCAATTATACCACCCCTTACACCACTTCTACCACCCCTTATTACTACTACTATCCTGTAAGCACCCGTAGCAACATGAGTGAATATCAAGATCCTAGAATCCAGCCGCCTGGAGCCCAGAACTTCACGGACAACCCGGAGCCCGGAGTCACCAACGGCCCTATGGTACACCAATGGACTCCCCGTTTTGACGGACAGTACGCCATGAATTCTGGTCCGGGTTTCCAACCCGTCCCGGTCTTCGCAGCACCCGGTGTTACTGGCGCCGTGCCCCTCCAACAGGTACCCATGCCACAGGTACAGCCATGCCAACCTCTTTTTGCTGCCCAATTCACTCTGCCTGCTCAGCCTGTTCCAATCGTTCAACAGGTCCTCCAGCAGGCCACGTATCAGGCCTCCTATTATCCCTGGAATGCAAGTGGAATCCGATGTCCAGCAGTCGCATCGTCCCCAGATCTCATGCACTTTGTTTACTTAGGCGAACATAACATGGGATTCCGGATGTTACCACTTTTATTTCCTATCTCAGTCCATCACTTACGCTTAGTAACTGCGCTAACTTACTTTGATACACAGGTTCAGACGGGTGTTGCCGCTCAGCCCATGGCTATTCCTGCCATGGTGCACCCGGGACAGCAGCAGCAGTCCTTCGCCTTCCAGCCGGGCCAGCCCATGCCTCCTGCTCAGGTGATTGGTCAGGCTCCCCCATTCGTTGGTCAGCCTACCGGATTTGCCGCGCCGGCTGCTCAGGTCCCCCCTCCCCCCGGCGTCTTTCAGCAGGTCGGTCAGGGCATGGTTGTTCCGGGTCAGCCCATGCCTGGCATGCCGACCTGTCCTCCCGACATCATGGGCATAGGCAAAACCAGTGCCGAGATGGCCATGGAACAGGCTCATGCCGCGGCGAACAACCAGGCCAACGAGCCCCAGGATTTCCAGCCGGCCGATCCCGATCCCGGCCGCATGTACTGGGTCCGCCAGCTCGACAACGAGTGGATCCAGATGAGTCGCTTCACCATCGACCGTCTCGCCTGTCGCTGGTTCGTCTGGCCCAACGGTGTCTTCTACGCCGTCCGCCTTGAGGATTAAGGCCTTCGCTGTTCTGTGAGATAGCCTCTCGTTGCCTTAGCGATGTACATTGTGCTGACTGGCGCAGCTTCACTCGTACCCCTATGCGACACTTGCGCTCCTCACCCACCACCCACTTACCCCATGACGGCCCAATGGGGATACGGACCGGTATGCATACTTCTTTCGTGCTTCCAGAACATCGACTAATTGATTAGAGATTTCACTTTTTCGATTTGTACTGTACCCTGCTAGGCCGTCAAGCTTTCATGAAGCTGTGAGTTCGCTCCACCCATATCGTATACCACCGTACCAGCAAACTGAACATTTCATCTAGTGTATTATGATCCTTTGCCAAAGGCGAACTTTACCAAATTATTAATAGACAATCTCCAAGCAAAATTTTCGGAGTCATCGGCGGTAACCCACGACAAGGAATAAGGCAGACGTGGAGGTCTGTATGGCGGGTCCTACAGCCTTCACTATTCTCCCACATCTTCATTATGCGTCCCTTGCCACCTTTTTCCCAGAGTACTTCCCATTGTGAATGGAAGGATGAATGATGGATGGTATTTCCCGGTATTATGATGTCGGTGGACACAGGCAGTCGTGGCGTTATGGCGTTGACTATGCCGGTGGTGGTTTGTTCACACCCCACCTCCGGTTGTTGAGACCAGGAATGGATCCTGTGTGCTCATTTACCGCCCTTTCTCCTGTAGGTAGCCGCCGCATAGTTAATGTTTTGCGTTGCCTTTTTCCTAAAGAAGTGTCCGATAAGTATACGGTTTGGTGAGTTGGCTTGTCACAGGGCGTTATCTTGGTAGATGATATTTCGATGTTGTGTGACTCTTTTCAGTCTGCTCGTTTCCGGTTTTGAGTACTTCGGTGGATGAATGCTTATCCATTTGAATTTCCGTGCACCGGCCAGCGATATCTCGGCTATTGAAAGGACAATACCTCTTAGTACCGATACAAGCAGCTTATTGAGATATCATATTATTCGTTTGGTGAACACCTGTTCTCTTTAATCTTGCACGCCTTGCTTTAGTATCCTCACTTCCCTTGGCTGAGTGAGGCTCGCTGCTATCGTCTTTCCCAGCTGAGTATTATTCTCGTCTTAAACAATCATAATGGCCACGCAAGCGGCCAGGGCTCTTAGACTTCTATTTTCCTTCTTATGTTTAGAGCAGTTTGGGAGTAAGTTGACCCTAGACATTAACCTCAGACTGACTGTCCCCTCGAGTTAAAGTTAGCACCACCACCACCGGTGCCAATTCCAATCGCCAGCTTTTAGAGATGGGTTGATTTCCAGAGTGGACATAATCACTACGACTTCCTGGATGTAACCAGCGGGGGCCTGGTACTGCCATCAAGTCGAGTACCAAGGGACACGTAATGCAAGTAGGCTTTAGCCATAATAACTGAGTCACCTCTTGCAACCTAGGTATATCTTAGTGTTATTAGCATCATTATATGCCTATCCACCTTCCTTTTTAAATAGCCTCAATAAGATTGGGCGTGTTTATTTTTGCGATCAAATAATCGCCTATGATCGTTAGTGGGATATGCATTATTCAGTTTTTATATTAGTCACTGGGATAATAGGGCCTTTGCTCTTGTAGTGGGTTATCGGATAATAAGCAACTTACTTATCAAGAACGACCTGTTTAACCCTAAACGCGGGAATAGGTGCAGGCCCCGAGACCAAGTAGCTGTGCTTGCTCTAGTCAGAATGTGAGCGAATCCGGGGAATCAACAAGAAGAGAGGGAGGGGTGCACGTATTAATTGGAAGTCGGACATCGCGACCCTGCCGCGGCTCAGTTGGCCAATGAGGAGGCGCTCAGAAGCCGAAAAGGGAAACCGGGCTTACACTTTCTGCCTACTGAGACTTGCCCCACCACTTGGCAATTACTTAGGGCCCAGGGCTACGCATAGGTTGTTTTGTTTTCCTCTTTTCTTTTCAGCTTAGTATTTTCGTTAAATAAAGGCGATTCAACAACAGCATTGTCTTTGCGAATTCCTTTGCCCTGACAATAGCTATTACAGCGGGTGAGTAACAATCTCCGGAGCCGCTAGAGCGACGCAAGCACTCTGAGTACTCTTCAGATGCTTATTTTCCTTTGAGACTTCTCTTCTACTCACTACTTAGAAAATAGAGCCCAACTGGCGCGTACCTCGCGAACGCGTGGCTGTACAGCCGCTCACAATCTAGCATTAGTAATACGTGTGCGTGATTGAATCGCACGAATATCAGGAGTTCTTATTGTGCCGTTCTAAATAGGATGTTAATATACATCTAACGATCTATTTCAATAGAGGAATGTCCGCGAGGGAGATCTTCTTCGGGGGAAACTCTCTGGTCTGATGGCCCCAAATCACGCGCCCCACGTTATTAGCCGTGGACGCTGCGATGGATGCCCGAACTGACTTCTGTCCTCGCTCCAGCATTTCATCTCGGTAAGCACCCATCAACTCTTTTAAGGCCGCTCCAGTCGCCTTGGTATCGCTGATCTGCGATATAGTGTCTGCTAGCTTGATCGAATCCCTCATCGCCTGGACGCCGCTCTCGCCACGGTCTGCGCACTGTCAGTACATCCGTGCCGGTTTCCAATTAACAATTAAGGGTGAGAGGGGAGAAGGGCCAACTCACACGGCGGCATGCCATGGGCCGCATCCCCCAGAAGCGTGACCCTCCCTAGCGGCAGACTAGCCTTGTCCAACACCACGGCGCTGGTAACGAACGGCGGCCAAGCAATTCCCCCAGGCTCCGTTAACTCCACAACCTCGCGGAACTGCGGCTGCAATCTCGCCACCACCTTACGCGCCATCTCCAGCAGCTTCTCTCTGGAGACTTCTTCGGCTTTGCGGTCAGGGAGCTGGAATTCGGGGCTCTCGCTCGACAGATACCAGAAATAGTTGGCGCTGCGGCAATCAGGGAGCACTTTCCCGAGGCCCGCAAATAGCGTTACCCCCGGGCCGGAGCTATCTGTGTCCGTGGCTACGCGCCAAACGCTGTGGCTTAGTGACAGCTGCCGCTCGAAGGCCTCGCCAGAGAGGACCAGCTCGGCGTGCAGGGTCTCAAAAGGCAGCACCTTCAAGGGGTCTCGAGTTCCCGTGCGGTCCAACAGGATCCCCCGCACGGCGCTGTGCATGCCGTCGGCGCCCACAAGCAGGCTGCCCGTGGCCGACGTGCCGTCCGCAAAGTGCGCCGTCACGTTGCCAGCGTCCTCGTCCTCATCGATAGACACGACCCGTTTCTGCCACTGAATGCTAAGTCCGGTGCTCAGCCACGAGTGCAGGCGCTGGCGGTCCGCGCGAATGATGGACCTATCGCGAGCGCCTACGACGCCCACACGCGAGCCATCGGCATTGTTGTAGTACATCGCCGACGGGGGCAGGTCGAATGGCTGCAGGTGGTCCACCACTTCAATAGGGGGCATATCCGACGACACATTGGCCATAAGCTCATCCAGGACACTGGAAGAGACGGTGAGTGAGCAGGTTTGCGAGGCATGGCGGTCTGTGATGGTTTCAAAGTGGCCCTTACCCATGGAGGCCAATCCCCCAGCCCTGGGAGCGGGCGTACTGAGCGTCGCGCTCGAAGATCTCAAACGAGATGCCCCGGTTGCACAGCACCTGTGCGAGGGTAAGGCCGCCTAGACCGGCGCCAATAATAAGCACATGCGGATTAGTTTGGGAGGCCATATTCGTCGTCGTCGTCGTCATCGTCGTCAAGGTAATGCTATGAGAGGGGGAATTCTACCGGTGTCAGTAGATGCCAAAGTTTCTTCAGAGGCCGTGAGAGAAACAATTATCAGTATATATAATACAGCTCTGCGGGTGAGCCCCATCCTGCGTCTTGAAATCGGACATATCGGTTTTCCGAATGACGATATTAAAACAAGACCATACGAAGGCCGAAGTGCTACCCGGCGCTTTAACTCGAGCAGAGCCGAGCGGAGCCGAGAGTAGGTAGTCGTCGGTATTATTTTCAGTAACTCGGCTGCCGGCAAAGGTGGGAAGTTATCACCGATGCCGATGCACGACCGGAAAGAGCGGATTCCAGACCGGCCCCGCTTCCCTCATCATACCGCCGGCCTCATCCATACCCATTAAACCTCAACATCTCAATGGGAGGTGTTGAGTTCTGCGGATACTAGACTAAGACCCAATTATGAACTTCGTTTCATAACGTCATAAGCCGATTATGGCTCTGTAAAACCATTGTAAGTCCCATACGTTGGCTGCGGATTTAGCTCGGAGCCGGCGCCGAACAGGTTCTACGCCATGTCACAACCTGTCCTTGGTCTGGCTTCCGAAACGCTCAGGGGCGCGACTATAAATCCTTCGCAACTCCTCGCGCTGTAATCCAACAAGAAGCATCTTCTCAAGTTCTTATCGCATTAGTTGCTGGTCCGTAACATCAACTGTACCCAACATACCAACACGTTAGCTCCAACCTCCAACCTCTGACCGGGCAGCTGCCGTTATCCACTAGAAGTATATCGCAACATCGCGCATCATGACACCGCTCTCAGGCAAGGTCGCTATCGTCACGGGTGCCTCCAGAGGGATCGGCAAGGGTGCCGCCGAGCGCCTTGCCGCCGACGGCGCCTCGGTGGTGGTTAACTATAACCGCGAGAGCACCGCTGCCAACGAGGTGGTGCAATCCATCGGTGCCGACCGCGCCCTCGCCGTCCAAGCCGACGCTGGCACCAATGGCCGGCGTTAATAAGCTGGTCAGCGCCACGGTCGAGCGCTTCGGCAAGATCGACATACTCCTGCTCAACGCCGGCATCCAGCACCTGAAGACGTTTGACACAGTAACCGAGGAGGACTATGATGCTCAGTTTAACCTGAACGTCAAGGGGGCCTTCTTCCTAGCACAGGTAGGCTAGCTTATGCTTCGGATTAGCAGCACTCTCTCGTGCTAATGTCTTGCAGAAAGCAATGCCATACATGCAACCGGGCGGCAGGATCATGTTCGTCTCCTCGGGGATGAATTCGTGGGCAAACGTCACAGAGCAGCACGCCGTGTACGTAATGACCAAGGGGGCCGTCGAGCAGGCCACACGCTCGCTGTGCAAGGCGCTGGGGCCGAAAGGTATCACAGTTAACACTGTCGCGCCCGGAGCTACCACCACGGACATGTTCTTGGTGGGCAAGAGCAAGGAGGTGCTCAACGGAATCGCAGCTCTGAGCCCCTTCGATCGTCTTGGCACCCCAAGCGATATCGCCAGTCTCGTGGCATTCTTGGCGTCTGAGGAGTCGAGATGGGTGTCAGGCCAGACGATTCGGGTCAATGGTGGCATTATGGTGTAAGGAGCTACAGGGAATTATTTAACCATCAACTAGGTTAGATATTGAGCAGTCGTAGGAAATATTGCGCTCTTTTAGTATCTATCGAGTATCAGAATCGTAAAGTGTGGTAAATATCATCTATTTATATGAGAGCTTGCCCTTTAAGTTGAACATAATCACCGCCCTCAGAAAATCCTAAACCTACGATATGCAGGACTTTCAGATTTACGTCGTAAATGGGTTTTCTAACCCGTGCCGTACCACCGAAAAACGGGTTAGCGACAGACTAATTTACACCATAGTACTACGGTCCATATATCAGAAGCATGCCATACATAGAACTTTCGTCGTTTGGCAGCGGACGATTAGAATTACTATACAGATAATGTCTAAGCTCGTACGACATGGGGCAGCCGACGGTAGAAGAATCTCAACCAGGAACGCTCTAAGAAGCCTAAAACTTAGTATGTATATTAATTATAACCTTTGAATGCCGGAAACGCTGTTTAATTAATTAACTGATTGATATTTACCTGGGGGACCGTCCCTTATTAGGGCAAACCATGCCTTCCGGAGCTATACATCCCAGGGTTAGTAAAGGAATTTGTTTCTTATAGATATTCCATGCCGTTTACGTGCCCATCCACGTTGTTGCTGGACCTGGCCTACAATAACCCAGCCTCTTCAGTATTTTATCACCATTATTTAGGGCATATCCTCGTAAAGAAGCTTGGTTTTTCCACGAATTTTGCTTAATTATTCCATATATTCCTTTCTTAAAAATTTTGTAAAGACTGCTTTCGGAGCCTGAATAGGTAGCAGCCTGTGTTTTCGTAGCCGACCGCAGAAGAATATGTGGTGGGGAGTCTTTTCTTGCCATAACTGTATTGGTTATTCGAATTAATACATTTGAATCGTTTGTAGGATGGGCAAAGTTGCTATGTCCAGGCTCTGCTGCCAGGAGCTTATGCAGGTTGGGGGGGGGGGGGGGGGGGGGGGGGGGGGGGGGGGGGGGGGGGGTGGGGTTGGCCCCCCCCCCCCCTCCCCCTTTTTTTTTCCAATTTTTTTTAAAAAAAAGGCTAGATGTTTAAACATTACCGCAGAAGTATGTCCTCCGTTATATCTAATTTCTCCCACACTACAACGGAAATCAATTTACTCCTTCCAAAATTACAACAACCTAGCACAAGCAACACTAGAACTGGTTAAGGTGGGGGAGGATGGAAGGGAACGTCGTCAGCCATGCCGTGGTCCTCTTTCGTCCCATAAATTCCTCCTTCTTCTCCTCGGTCTCGCCGCCGTATGCGCGGAAGAGGCCGTACACAATGTCTCGGCTGACAAGGGGAGCCGGAACCTCGCCGAGGATGAGGTCGGGACACCTCCGTCTAGTAGCCCTTATAATATCGGCGAAGCGTGCGGTAGTACTATCGTTCATAACTAGTTCCATAGGGACATTACCCACCGCGTCGGACGCCGCCCTTCGTCCCATCCCCGTTCCGCCTAGTGCAGCCGATTCCTTTGCTTCGGAGTCGATCGACCCGCCTTCGTCGCTCTGCTCCAAGAGGACAAAGAGTCCAGCGGCGGACGGAGGGATGACAGAGCCGGGAGATTCGAGAGCAGAAGAATAATTAGGGGCGGAAGAAGACCGCGGCATGGCAGCGGATGAGGATGTGGGAAGGGCGGCGGCGGAAGAAGAGGAGGGAGTAGAGGGAATGGTGCTACCCAAGGACGAGGGCAATTGCCTGATCAACTGCGTGATCCTGGCAGACAAATCGTCCCCGCCGATAGGCGACTGTTGACCGGCCGCAGGGACCTCGGGTTCGACATCTGTTATTACCGTGTCTTCATCCCCGGGTCGACCCAGAGGCGCGGCATGCTCCTGCTGCTGGGCCTGGCCCTGGGCATGCTGCGGCTCCTCGTCCTCATCACGCTCAAGATCGGACAAGCTTACGAACTCGTCCGAAATCGGGACTCTCTGGTCCCCGCTGCCGCTATCACTGTCGTCGTCGTCGCCGACCTCGTTGTCCGACTCGCCCTCGGCGGGTTCGACGAATTTGCCACTGAGGACGGCCATCTTCACGGGCTTAACCCGGAGTTCACATGCCGGGAAACCATTCGCCTTATCCTCCCGCCATCCGTAACCCTGGTCTGCGGCTTTCTTCCAGGCCAGCCCCTCCATAAGCTTATGTCCTTGCCGCAGCCTCTCGCCTCCCTCCTTACTCATGAGGCCTGGGGTAAGGGACCCAGCGGAGACCTGCATAGATGTCAACAGGAAGGCACGACGGTATAGATGAGAGAGGATACGCTACTTACGTCGGAATACGAGAAAAACTCCTTCTGAAAGGAGTCTTCCCGCGATGTGATCATCACGGCCATGCCGCTGGCCGACAAGGTCCCCTCGTCAAGGGCCGTCTTTATAACGTCCCAAGCGAAGTCCCTCCCCCCTTCCCTTAACACCTTCGCCAACTCGGCCGTGGCCACATTGGGAATCACTTGGGATCCAGGCGTTGCCGTGTTGAAAGTTGTGTTCGTACTTGAGGCGCAGTCTATGTCGAGGGATGGTTTATAAAGTAACCTTGCGGAGGTATCAATTTGCGGGGAAATATGAGAGTGCGCGGGGATATATCTTGCGGTATATTCTCGTTAGGGCAGATGATTTAAGTGATCAGTTTCATTGAACTTGTTTTAGGTGAGGTAATTAAGGCACTGCCTGCGAGAGATCCCTAAAGCTCACGTCGTGGTTATGATGATGAGACCCCCCTTCCCTAGCAGCACCTCCTTCTTATCAGCCCCTTTCCGCTCATTACGAATACCACTAATCCGCTCAGTTGTTAACTGTTTAATTCAGGTCCAGGTTCGGGTTTGGTTTGGGTTCGATATATCTTATGTAATAAAAGATCAAATAATGTACCTTATATAGCTAGCTACCGATCTATGACCCCTTCACGATGCGATACGCTCGACGCAAGCCGTATTTATCAGTCTTTTTATAATCCTAGCTTTTTATTAAACTACCGTTATTGACCCATCTTGCCATGGTACCCTATTCGTTAGTTAAAGTAATGCATATAATTCTTGTACGCCGAGATGTAAATCATCATAGGCCAATATCCCTTGCGACGTACTAACCTGAGGCTTTTGCAGGTAGCTGAAGGCGGAGACTCGATCCATTAAGACTAGCTTCTCTCCTTGTAGCATCATCCCCAATCATTAGCTATCCCACTTGCCCTATGTAGTAATTTACAACTCTGTACTATGTAACATGGCTCTACACTAGGTTTCCATGCCTTCCATGACTTTAGGGCTTTAAAACTCCAGGGCATTGCGAGGTCTCGTACGGATTACCATTACTTCCCTATTTTGAGTAAGCTAGAATTTAAATGCGGAAATCAGTTTTAAAGGGGCGGGAGGTGGCGGCCGCCTCTGTGGTTCCTTTGCCGCTCGACGCGGTATGTGGTCATTTGTATGTTCGTCCTGGATCCATTTGCTAATCGGGCGCAGGCCAGTGTTCTCCGCACTCAGCATCGTCGCTGCCTGTGTCTTCACCCTCTGCCATCGGAGCGCGGCTTCGGCGCCTGGATGCCCACTTGCCTCTCTTACATGGCTGAGGTGGAATGCCCTGTTTAAAGAGGCCAATGACAAGGCTGATTGGTCATCTTTTCCGAGCTCACCTTTGCACATCTAAGTGGCCCTGCTAATGCAATTTCTATATTCCTTCCGCGCACTTGCATCCTCACACCGTTCTTCTGGGCCTGTGCCGGAATCCCAATCCCACCCCCCAACCCATCCAATTACCGATCCGTCCCTTCATTGCCACCCCAGCGGCCCCTGAGTTCAACATCCATAATGCTAATAATAATTCTGCGACCTGCACACCAGCGCCGTCACCTACCCTCACTCCATCACGCCAGGCAACTCCAGTTATTGCACTGACTTCGGCTCGTAAGGTCAAGCTTCCCGCTGGGTTTCTGGGAAGTTCCTGCAAGAGTTCGACCAAAAAGCGGAAGCAGCCCGTCCACTGTAGATTCTTCCGGCAAAGGGGTTGCCGCGCAGCACAAGCGTAGGCGCAATCGCAAATGGGGTGACCATACTGGGTTCCCTATCTCAGGCTTTCATACGGTTTGTCGTGGCTGCTTTAACAAAGCAGAGCTACACGTTTCAATCCGATTTCGGAAAGCCTCTCTCGGTGGGCTGCTTTTGCCTCGCCCACTTCGTCAGTGTGCACTGACAGTAGATACATCTTGAGCATGCCACATTCATCTAACCAATAGCCAACCGGGTCATCCACTATCTCAATCCCTCTTCCCCGTCTTCCTCACCCTTCCAAAAGACGCCACCGTCGCCTTACCCGACTGCATCAGCAGCAGCGTCGGGATCACAATCCAAATCGTGTTTAGGAATACGAAGTACCCATAAAAGTAATAGCCCTCTGGCCGGGAGAATTCGAGGCCCCGTACGAGGTCCTCGTGAAGAGAGGTACCGAAGTACAAAACAGTGCCGTATAGCTGGCCGAGGCTGACGACCGTTTGCATAAAATACCGGGCCGGGTGGATGGTGGTGATTAGGTAGACAAGGAGAAACGAAAGTGGTCCCCAGGCGAAGGCGGTGATGGTCTCCATGCAGACCGTGAATGCGTCTCGCGTCAGATAACGCGAGTCAGAAAGGGAATATTCTTTCCAGAGTTGAGAGAGGACGGAAGAGCCGCCGGCGACGTGGTAGAGGGCAAAGTTGCCTAGTACGGGGAAGATACAGTTAGCAAGGTGGTGGAGGCTCCTGTCGAGTGAGGCGGGAATATACCAGGGCGGAACCAGAGGAGGAAAAGGCAAGAGCAGACCTTCGAGGATGAGATGGATGCATCCGCATAGCACGAACCACAACGCCGTGGCTAGTTCGCCGGAAGAGAGGTTGGGCCGCGCGCGCCGGATGAGGAAAAATGCAGGCAGCAGGGCGACGGAACAAGCGGTGGCGAAGATGGCTATGATGGTCGGCGTGGAAAGGGTGTTGGCCACATAGTCCGGAATGGCGACGCCGAGGGGATAGTACGGGTGTATAGGAGTGTCGCTGGCCATGCTGGGCGATCACTGATGGGAGCTCGTGCGTGGCGTGATAAGTCTGACTGCGGAAATGAACAAGGTTATGGAAACCGTGACACCTAAATTAGTGGAAAATATGAGTACAGGTTGATGACGAAGTATGTTAAAATGCGATAGTGACAGGAAATAACGTTTACTTTATACCGTACTACCCTTGGTTGCCATTCACTCGTTTGAACATTCGATATGCAGGTTGGGTTTATTGTCCATTAGGACCGACCTCAGGTGCTTTATGGCTCCGGCTTGGCAGCACATGTACTGTGCGTGCCGGGAGTTTGATCGGGTTCCACGCCAAAACCCGGTTTACTCATTGCCTTCATCGCCTTCTTGGTCTGTCTTCACACCCGCTGTTGAGGGAAAGGCTTAAACGGCGTCGTTACTCTTTGAGACATTATTAGCATTGGATGGCCTCACGGATCCCCGTGCCTGTGGATTTTCGACGACAAAGTCGTGGCTACCTCTATGCAGGCACATAGCCTGCAGGCTGTGTGGGTGACATGCTAACCTGGCCGGCTCCCGCAATGCTACCTACCCTTACCGAGCCCCTGTGGGTACCTACTTTAGCAGACCACGGTGGATTTCCGTAAAAACCGCTGTTCGTTCCGACTCTGCCAGGTACCATACCATACAGTACGATTTCAGGCATACAGCATGCATCACAGACCCGAGCCGTCAGAGGCGCTGCTGGCGCCTTCCACAGTAGAGCTAAGAGGTACTACATGAATTATGGTTTGTAGATCGCTGCAGGTACATTGTGTCAAGAATATCACGAGTCCCGTTATGGAGGGATTATCAGAACCATATGTACGGTACATCTCGTATCCCACGACTGGCCAGACCAGCCATCTGAACCAGGGCCTCCAGGGTTTTTTATGGCACCAGCTTGCTGTCGAATATCACGGTTTGTATGCATGTTGTCTTTACCATGTAATCACGTTGGTACCTAAAATTCCACCTGCGGCTAAGCCTCGGACATCATCATGACCACATCCGACACTTGCAACTCTTTATACATGTTGTGCTTAAGCATAGCAGGTTGTCCCGGCTATATCCATATTGCCACGTGCCGGTCCTCTGGTATACTCTCAGTACGTTCTGACTTTTCTTTTCGTTGCATATCCGGGTTGGCGGGTAAGGTGAATAATCATAGGAAAACTAATATAAGACAGTACGTTTCTATAGGTTACACTAATTCGTGTACAGGATTCCAGAGGTCCCGGAAATTCCATACCTCGTTAGAAACATTAGGATGAACATCGCCTCCCTGGTCGGCCATCTGAGAACTTACAGAAAGCCCTTGCCTCAAGTACGCAGGGTGTGCACAAAATGACTTGTCAGAATGCAGCTGCGTCGTTTCACCTTATGCCGCTTCATCACCTTGCCGGCGTTGTCCAAGCATTTCTTCCTGTTCACGGGGATTATACTCTACCAGCCAACCCGTCTATATCATAAGATGATACCCTCGGTAACCTCGGTCTGCCTCGATGGTATACGAGATTCTTGACTCCCTGCTCGCTCTACTCTTCCATCAGGTTCTGGGAGGGATACCTCGGTCTCCCCCTTGGTGTCTCAGCACCAACAGACACACCCTTTGGGAACGGAAAACGGGCGCACGAAATAAACAACCGGCAATCGTCCTTACGACCAGCTAGTATAAGACAGCAATGTCTCTGGCATCGATCTCATGTAGTTGGCCCCATCACACGTGGCCGACTAAGCCCCCGACTGTTCTCAACAAGATATTACTACGACTTTTCTCAACGCCCCCTTTCCAGGAAAGGGTGGGTCTTGTGCGCTACCAGTCTAATCTAAGCGGGATGAAGCCTCTACCTAGAGGCCTCCTTGAAGCTCTTTTTCAACACTACGTAACTCCACCATTATCTCATATAAGAACCAGCTCAAGCCCGCCCCCCATCCAGTGTGGCCATGCAGCTGCCAGGGAGAAGGTGCACAGCGTGAAAGGCTGGAGGAAGCAGTCTCGCAGGTAGGTAGCAGTAGATTAGACCAGTAACGCCTGCTTGCTCCCATATAGATGGGAGGAAAACAGCCCCATATATCCCTACAACCCCTGTATAGCCCCTTTCTAGAAGATTCCACCTTGGCGCGTAACAGCAGCTAAGAAAAGGGATGTGAGCTGGTCCGACCGTTCGATATAGACGGAAAAGTGGTGAAGGTGTCATTAAACACCTGTTCGTAAACAACATTATTAATCGTAAATTAATAATTTTTAAAAAATGCTAAAACTCAGAATAATAAGCGTAGTTATTACGGTTTAAATAGCTCTATATCTAGGCAGTAAAAGTTTATTATATATATAATATTAATAAAAAATATATCATTATATTTATAATTAAACTTTAACTTTTAGTTTGATATTTTCGATTGAAATTAGATTATATATCTATATATACTTCTGGAATTTATTATGCTCTTTATAACTAGATGTTACGATCCGAGCCAAAGCTAGTTGTAAAAAACGATCGGATTTTATCAACTAGCTAGAAGGTGCGAAGCGCTCTCTATATACGGAAAGGTTCTATTCTGATCGGCTTATATATGTTCCGTAGCTAAGTTACTTAGAGTTGTACGCGTACGAGGGCACTTATAACTTAACTAAATATAACAACATAAGTAATGTTCTTTATATCGAACAATTAAAGTTTTATTTGCTTAATTTGTATATATATTCATTAATTAGCTATTGCTAAAACAATATAAACTGTATATCTGTATTAATTATCTATATATCTTAATAATAATCGTATAGTCGATATTTTTAATTATTTATAAAGGACCTAAGAATTAACATAGTTATAAGGACGAATTTTAATTTAAAGCATGCGCGTTTAAAATTTAAAACTTTATCGATCCTAATTAATTATTTTTGTGGCCTATCAAACTAAGAAAATCCGATATAACCCTTTATCTCAAAAGACGAATTCGCTATGTAGCGCGATTTAATGCCTTATTATCGTCCTTATCGTCCGGAAAAAGTATCGAAAAATTGATTTTACGAAATACCTAATAAGTACCCTTAAAATAACGACCGAAAGCAAATAAGTCTATAATCAGGACTTTGCGGCATATGTTTTTAAAAGCCGAAAATACGATACTTTTCGCAAAAACGTTAGCGATCTAACGAAAAAAGTCCTAAAGTTAATATTTTCAGCAATTAAGGAAACGAATTTCCTTTTTGGAAAAAACTTATAGAAATAGTATATTAAGCTGGCCAAATTAAATAACATATACGACAATAAGCTTTTAATTAATACGTAACGAAAATATTAGGAGACGTTAAAGCAAATTTCGAAATCTGGCAAAATATTAAAGGAATAAATCGGGAATTAGAAAAAATTATAGCCTTAAGATAATAATATAATATTTTAAAAACGAAAACGACGATTATATAAGTTAACAACTTATATATAATATTAGCTTTTATAAGTAGGATATAAATTATCATTGTTTAAATAATAAAAAAAGCCGAAATTGATAGCGATACGATTAATTTCCAAAAACCAGTAATTAATATTTTAAATTATTAAATTATGGCCTATCTTATATTATATTACAAAATATTAAGGCACCGTTTTTGACGTTTCAGGGAGCTTCTGCAAATGCCTGTAATCAAAATAATTTTAATTAAAAAAAGGCTGAACTTATCAATTTTTAATTACGAGAAAAAACCTCAGAGTATAAAGCAAAATAAGGTAATCGTAATATAAAAATACAGCTTCTATAGGGCTGCGGCTGATGTCCAACTAGTTACAGATCCACACGCCAGTACAAATAACCATCTAGCAGCTAGTAAAAAACGCCAGATAGAAATAACTTAATACACTTACTTCTTGAAATACGCTCTACGACTAGTCGGAGATTATCTTACTCTAGCTCACAGCTATTTATTATCTTATACGTAAAAGCTTTTATATAAATCGAAACGTTAATAAATAAAAGCGATAGAAATTAAATAAGCAAAATATTTATTATAAGGTTTATTAAAGCGGTTTTAATATATTATTTCATTATTATTGTATATTTTCTAATAAAACCCTAACGGGTTTTCCCTTTAATAATAAGATCAAAATATACACTTAAAATCGAATTATCGCCGTTTAATCTTTAAAGAAAAGAATTAACCGTTTATCGAAAACTATAAAAAAATATTTATATAAATAAATTAACTTTTAAAAAAGGTAAAATCAATTTTGATATACTTTTTAATTATTAATTAACGTAACGTTATAAGCGTTTCGTTTTACTCTTTAAAGAATTTATTTATTTTAAATTCAGAATTAACGATATAAATATTTAATTTTATTAGCAAATTTATAAACTTTATATTAACCGTATAATATAACGAAATATATGTAAACAATAATTTCGTTCCGATTAAAGAGTACGAAAAGGTCGATATAATATTTTAAAGCTTTAGCAGTGCGAAAGCGTTACGTTTATATGACGTAATATATTGTAAAAGTTTTATATATAACCTAGTATTTTTTTAATAGCTTAAGAAAAAGGGTTATTAATAAAATAACTGATAAATTAATAATTTTATTCCAAATAAATATAAATAAGTTATTAATCCAGTAATAAATAAATTTAATTATTTTGTTATCGAAAATATTAACGTAATAATTATTTATATAGTTGTGGTAATTTATAAACAAATTGTTAATTCGTAAATAATAATATTACTACGAATCGATAATAGCATTATGTAGCACTTAAGATTAAAATATCTAAAACTCGAAATAATTGTACAATTACAGTTTATTATGAAAGAAATCCACCTAAAGAGTTCTATAATAATTAAATACTAAATATACAGCTAAGCGAAAGCTAAAAAGCAAATATGTCGTACACTTAAAGAAGAAATTTTCTAATTAGGATAAAAAATCGTTATAAATTTTATATATTTCGAAAAAAAAGCTTTAAAGAATATAAATAATTACATTTACAACTGATCGATATTTAGGTTTTATTTGAGATATTTATCTTAAAAATCGACAACAAAATATATTGATTATAATATTCCGATACTTTTTAAAAAAAAATTTAAAAAAAAAACTAGGACAATGTATTTCTATAGGTATTTAAATACTTTAACGAAATCTTAAAAAAATAGTAATTTAAAGATATATTCTAGTTATCTTCCTTTAATATTTGATATAAACTATTAATATTATATACTTAAACTTAAAACGAGAGTATAAAATATTTAATAGATATAATTATAGAAAAAATAATTACGATATAAAATAACGTTAAATTACCTTCGTTCTTAATCGTACGCATTTTTAAAACAGCAGTATATCTATATAATTGTATTTTTAAATACCTATTTTTTGATAAAAACAATACGAAATTTATTATATTTATTTAATATTTAAAAATATTATAATAATACTTAATCGGAAGCTTTAATAAAATTATTTGCGAATATATAGCTATATAGCTTACGTTATAACAGTTACTGCTATAAAAAATATTTTTAAAAGTAAATTCTAAAGCATAAATAAGTTATTTTATCGGTTACCGATTTACAAATATTTACGAAATCTGAAATCCGTTAATTAATAATGTTATTATTCTGTAAAACGTATAATTTAATAAAAAGTTTATTTTTTAAGTAATATCAAAAATCTAACAAAAATAACTTTTTATATAAATAAAAGAAAAACGAAAACCTAAGGGAAATAATTTAATTACTAGCTAAATAAGAAAAATACCTGCAGAAAAGTACTAAGATAAAAAATGTACGAGATCGAAAAAAAATAAACCGGTTTGCAAGAAATTAATTATCTTTATATAACCGCTATATTCGAACTATTTCTATTTTCTGAACCATTATCGCTGTTATTATTAATTATTACGATTATTATACTAACAGAAAAAATAAAAATAATCTTAGGTTTTTATTATATTGTTTAATTTAAAATAACGATAAAAAACGAAAGTACTTTATGAGTTATAAACGTAAGCTCCCCGTATATTCCGTACCGAACTAATATTATTTAAAACGAATACAGAATGTAAAAAACCGCATTTAATATGAAATATTTAACCCCTTTTATCAGTACGAACGATAACCGGCTAATAAATTGCCAAAAATTTTAAAAAAAATTATCCGAAATATGTGCTATTTTGATCGAAAAAGCTTGAATATTAAAACGTATAAAAATATTTAAATCGTAAAACCTGCTACATAGGCACAATTTATCGCTACCGCGGCAAGAGCATAAAAAACTAAATATATATTCTTTAAAGGAAATATTTCGTAAAGTCGAAAAGGTTTATTTATAAAGTTAGAAAAAGATATAATTCTAGGAAATTATTATTTAGTTTTATATTAAAAAATCAAACTTAAAATACATATAAATATATGTTTACAAGTTTAATAAATACGGCCGATTATAAAAATACAAAGCTCGTTTTATTATACAAGACGATAAATAATTAAAAAACGTTAATAGCAATATATACGAATTTATATTCGCTAAAAGGTCGTTTCGAGCTCTAATTGTTATCGCGGTTAAATTTAACTTAAAGTTTAAATAATATAACTTTATAAACGCTTTTATTAATACGGCGTTATCTTATAAAGTATATATAAAAATACCTTTAAAATACTTATAACGTAAAAAGGTATTTTTAATTAAAAGGGCATTATATAAATTATACAAATTACTTTATTTTAGCAAAAAAATATACCAGTATATTAAATAATTTAAGATTAAGCCTTGTTTTTTACGAATTAAATTATTTTATTCGTTAAAAATATTTCTTTTTTTCATAAACTATATTATTACCGTATATAATAAGAAAAACTAAGGCTTTATTAATTAATTAATTTAATAAATCCGAAAACGGTATACTTTTATAAGAAAAAATACTCATAATAGTTTTTTAAAATTAAAGTAATTAAAAACAAAGTTATTAAAACATTTTAGTTATTTTAATCCGATTTTATAAATAAGCTAATTAATTTAATTTATAAAAAATATAATTAATTATTCAAAAACGTTTATAATAAACGTCGATTTATTACTAAATCCTAATTTAACCTATTTAGACATAGTTAATAAATATTAGAAAAAATCGGTTTTATTTTATACGTTATAATTAATACGTATTGAAATATATTTTTTACAATATTCCGATTTGCTCAATTTAATTTAAACCTTAATAACGTATATTATAATATTATTAATAGAATTATATTGTATTTATTTAGCACTAAAATGTTAATATTATAATTTGGTGATAAAAAGTCTATAAATACTTAAAACGATATTATTTTTATAAATAATACGATTAATTAAAATATTTCTTAAATTTATATTACAAAGTTATTAAGCAAAATAATAAAATAACGAACAAATAAATACAATATAATAATTACTTTTATAACTAAAAAGGAATTTTTATCCTTTTCGTAAGTTATAAAAAATTATTTTATTTTTAATTAATCAAAAAACTAGAAATTAACTTAGATAAAAAGCTATTAAATCTATAATACAATAATTAATAAATTATATACTTAATTAAAGCTTTATTGCGAAAAACGTTTAAGCATTTTAAAAAGTAACTAAAATTAATAAATATTACAAAAGCCTTAAATTAATAGATAAAAGTCTTAAAAGTTATTTTAAATCAGGAATTAATTAATTAAAAGGATTTAAATGCTGAAAAAAAGGTGAAATACATAGTTACAGCTTTAAAAAGTGATAAAGTATAATAATTAACGCCGTAAATGCTTTAAAACGTTAAAAATATGTATTAGCTAGTTAGAAGATACGGAACGCTTCCTATATACGGAAAGTTCCTATATTGATCGGCTTATATATGTTCCATAGCTAAGCTACTTAGAGTTGTACGCGTACGAAAACACCTACAACTTAACTGAACATAACAATATAACTGATATCTCCTATATTTAACAGTTTTCGATATATCGCTTTTTTTAACCTATCGAGTGTGAGTTTATACGAATTATCGCCGACCAACTTTTATATAACGTTAGTAACGTTATAAGGTTTAGCAACACTTGATATTAAAAAATAATTGCGATTTTCAACAATGGCGATAATTGTTTCTTATAATAACAGAGCTCGATTTTGAAAATCCATTCGCTAACGTCGTTTTTAATCTAATAGCAATAACAATAATAGCTCGCATGCGGAAAAACGAGATACGAAGCCGGAAACGAAAGCCTTTTTTCGCAAAACGGCTTAATTACACGCCTTTAAAGCTCGTTTCGCAATCGGTTCGAAGTTATTTAGAACGTCGAAAACTTAAAGTTTTGCTATTTTTAATATATTATCGAATCTCTATAGTAAAAAACGTTTAAAGTTAATATCTTTCGCGTTTTAAACCTTTAAAGTGTTTAATAAAAAATAATCTTCTTAAAAACTTCCGCCGCCTAATAGTTAACGAAATTCGAGATTATTTTAAAATCGAAAATATTTCTAAAATATTCAAATAGTAGTATAACAAGAATAAGTTTTTTTCGAAGCAGCCGAAATAATATACAGCTATATAACTTGAGTTAAAAAGCTATCATAGGAACGTTTTATTAAAGCGTGTAAAGTTAATAAAATCGTTAATACTGGTTTCGACGTACTTTATAACGCCTTTTCGCTTAATTAAACCCCGACTGTAATATTATATTCGCCTTTTTATTAAAATAGTTTTATAGCTTTTTTATATATTAGGAAATCACTTAAAAAGGGTTATGAAAATCGCTACGAAAAAAATCGAAAAAGTTGTCCGAGTTATTAATTTTTTCGCACAGTTTATTAGGCGCAATAACCGCCGAAGTAATTACTTAAGTCTAGTTTTGCAATTGTTACCTTCGAAGCTTTTTAAGGCTAAATTTATACGCCGTTTTCTCTTTTAATTTACCTTTAATCTTGACTAAATTCCTTTTTCCTTCGAATTTACTAAAGAATATACGTATAACTTTAAAAGCGTACGTACAGTTAGCGGTCGAAGTAATAAAAGTAGCTGGAGCAAAAGGTAAGTAACAGCTATATTAGCTATTAATAAAAATGACAGAAAATTCTTTAAGTTAATCCTTATCTTTTACGACAAAAGAACAGTATATAATATTGAAAAGCCTTATTACTATCCAGGTGTAATAATATGCACAGCTAGTCCTTATAAAGTAGATTAAAATGTCTAAACTCTAATTGAAATTTGAAATTGCTAACCTTTTAATATTGTAGTTAGCGTCGCACCCTCGCTATCTTATATCAGAGATTGACGTATTATTACTAATACGTCTTATTATAACAAAAAGCTGTTCTATAAGTGGTTAAGCGAGAAATTTTTTCATATATTAAAAGGTTAAATACTCGAAAAATAAAGCTCTATTAATTATAAACGTTGTTTTTTTCTATAAAATTAATGAAATTAAAGAATCTTTTCAATAACAATTCGATTTTTATAGCATTAATTTTATCTGAGCTTACCAGTAATTTCTAGTCACTAAATACGGCTATTAATAGTTCCTTTAAAATATACTTTAAAAAGAAAGCCGAAAAATATTTAAAGAACTTAAAAAAAGTAGCAAGTTTTCTAAAAAGTAAATTATTAGTTAACGAAAAATTATGTTTACAATAATCGTGGGCCGCGTTTAGAAATATTTTAAAATAATAAATGGAAAAAAGTTAATACGGCGATCTTTTATATAAAATAAGATTACGATTAACTTTAACAGTTCGAAAAATTATATAATAAATATTAAAGACGTTAATAAAGGAAAAATAAAAAGAAATTATTATTTCTTATTGCCTAAATCGGCTGCTTTAGCTTAACTGGCCTGTATTTTCCAATATAACTAATTATTTTTTAATTTTTATAAATAAAATAAAAATATTTCGAAAATTAACAGGATTATTTTTTTTAAATTTATATATTTCTTCGAAAAGTTTTCGATAAACGTTATAAATACCGTCGATAATGTCTTCGTTTTTGTTAATTATACTTAACAAAATCGAACGGCATTTATTATACGATATACGCTTTAACTTAAAAAAGTCGATAAACTTTTATTTATTATATTTATAAAATATATTAATAAAAACCGAAAATAAAGTCCGGATAATATTAATTATAAACTAATTGAAAATATTAGGCCGTATTAGCTATTATTATAATGTTTTATAAAATTATTTTATCTTATAATATTAATTACGCCGGAATATAAATTACTTCAACCTTTTTTTAAGGATACGGCTGTAACAATAGGCAAAAGCAATAATAATATTCCGTATAACTGTACCGTATCGAAACGTTATATTACGAATATAATTTTAAATATTAAAATTATCGTATTAAAATACGATATCGTTTTATTATACCTGGTAATAAAACGTAATTTATTCTAATCAAAATTATATTATTATAAAAGAATTAATACGATTACCTTAGTTTTTTAATTAACCGAATTACATTTTTATTTAATATATAATAATTTTTGTAAATATTTAAATTTTTTAATATATCGATATTATCCTGTATTAAATCTAAGAATAATAAAAATCTGCCTAATAAATAAGGTACGTAATTGCCGTTAATTTTGGAAATTATTTTAATTATAATAGCTAGAATTATGAAAAAAAAGATATATAAAAATATCCGGATCGTTATTATTATAAAACTATTTTGTTTTTGGTTTCGTATTATATAATTATTACTTTTTTCTTAAATATATAATTACTTAATTTAAAAGTTTAAATTAATTAAAGGTAAACGCTTATATAAAACGTTAGCTTTTGTTTAAAATAATATAGATTGCGTTAATTTCGAGTAATAATTTTGCCGGCAAATAGCGGAATCCAGGCTTTTTTACAAAAGTTGCAAATTTCCCGTATAATATATTAAGGTATTTATATATAATAAAATTCTAATTAATAAGAATTAAAAATTCCTGTTAACTTTTACATATTAATAGCCGTTCGCGTATTTGTTTTTTTAATACGTTAATTAATCGGTTAATTCGAATAGTCGAATTAATAACTTGGCCTAAATCGTTATATAAAATCTAATTACGAATAAAACTTTTAAACGTTATATTAATTTTTTTATATTAATATGAAAAATTCAAAATATGCGTATGTATATTTTGTTTTAAGGGTGTGGCTCGGCAAAACTAAGAAAATTCGAATTTATTATATTTTAAAAAAAGAGATAATAAAGCGATAAATTCGGGCTATAGTTATTATACGCGTTAAGATTTAAAAGTAGCAAATAGGTTTTGATTAAAATTATCGTAATATTAATAAAAAGCCATAATTAAGGTGATTATATATATATAGATTTACAAAAATATATTATTATTAAATTATTGCGAATTTTTAATTTTTTTAAAAAAAGCAAATATATTAAACGAAGCCATTTTTATATAATTACAACTCAGGCCTCGCTGGCTCGTTACGGGGATTTGGGATTTGATTGGTTAATATTTAGCATTATAGAGCGATACTTGAATGATTTTGAAGAAATTGGGAAAACGAGCCAGGGAGGCCAAAGCTAGCTGAGGTAAATTTTCGCTTTTTTAATACCCATTCCTTTTAACAACACTTTTTAATAACTTAACGCACATAACGTTTCTGAAGTTTTAATTTGAAATGAGACCTGATTATAAGTATCGTATATAATAAACCTTAGCAAAAGTTGCTGCGAGCGTTTAGCAAAAGATAACGGATAATAAATAAGGTATAGCAAAAAGCACCTTGTTTATACAAAAGAGAGGTGCAAAACCGTACGCCTAAGATTATCAATATTAACAAATTCTTAGCTCTTAATAAAAAAACAAGCTGGTAAAATAGATATTAAACGAAAAAGCTAGTAGGAAAACGCCGTACGACTTCGAAATACGTTAAATAACAGAATATATTAACCAAGCGAATAAAAGTACTTATTGCTTTAAGAAATATTAGATTAAACGTTTTATTAGCAGGTACCTAACGTTTTAAAAGAAATTACAAAAATCTTTCGAAACTTTCCGCGCTTTTTTTAACCTTTTTAATAAAATCTAAGGTTTTTAATAACGGTATAAAGTTATTGTCCGTAAGTTAAAAATTAAAAACGAAAATATCGTAAATATAAACGAAATAGGCGTATAAAAAGATAAAATCAAAAAGGAGAAGGTAATTAAAAACGTCTTTACGAAACGTAAACTTCGAAAAGTTTCCGAGGCGACAACTTAAATAACGATAATCGAAGTTATTACGGCTAACGGGTAAGGGCTAATACCTATAATAATCTTTACCGGTTTCACTTTTTAAAAATAATAATTTCCGTATTGTTTTTTTAAATAAAAATATACCTTTAATAAAACGGGCTGGAATAACGTTAAAATCGCCTTCGAATAGCTTCGGGAAGATTTATTTTCCCGAAACGAAACCCTTACATTCTGGCAACTAAAAGCTTTTTTTTAAATTAATATGCCACTTATATTACGATCGAATTCATGGCTAAATATAGAAAAATTAAGGTACGTTACTTATATATATTTTTATACAGCTTTTATATTATACAGCCACTTAATATTGGGGTATTTAATACGTTAAAACAGTACTATTATAAAAAAATAATAGGTTTTAGCTTTTTTGCAACTTCAGCTTTTGTTAATAAGTAACGTTTTTTAAAAACGTATTGCAAAATTTTAAAAAAAGCTTTTAGCTTCCGAAATATATATTAGGGCTTTAAAGCGATAAATATTTCGCTATTTAACGCGGATAAACCGTTTTAACATCCGAAAATAATTAAGAACCTCTCGCGCTAACAATCTCGAAGCCAATAAGCTTCCCTAAAGGGTGTTCTACAATGTGGTACACGTTCAAAAAGGGCAAAAACGTCCAGGATCAGCTCCTGGCCATTAGTTCGCAAAAGATTACCTTATCTTGATCAGAACCCCATTTTGGAGGTTGTGGCTGCGCCTGCGGCGTAGCAGCCGTAGCCACAGCTATAGCTTTTAATCAAGAAATATTTATCAAAGGTCCAATATATCAATTAAACTCTTTTAAAAATAATATTTACAAAAATAACAAAACTTCCAAAATAAGGCCTAATAATAAATTATAATTTTTTCGTTCGGTTTAATACTTTTTTATATAAATTTGCAAAAATTATTAATATTAATTTTGATAATATATATTAATTACGAAACTTTAATATTTTAACTTATATATTTTAATATAAAATTAAAATGTTTATTTTTTAATATAATAATATTTTTAATTAATACAAAATAAAAATTATTATTATAAAAATGGCCTGAAATCCCGATTAATATATGCTATAATTCTTTATTTTTTTAGGCTAATACGATAATAATATAACTTTATAAACTAAAATAATAATATATAAAATTTAAAATCGGCAGTAATAAATCTCGAAATATATTTTGTTCTTAATTAACCAAATATAGATAATATATTCAAAAATTTAAAATAAATATTTTAAATTTTTAAATATTTAATTTTTTAAAACAAAACGTTTATTTATATTTAATACTTTTACTGGCCTTTTATTAATATAAACGTAATTAACTTATATATTAATATTATGTATACGGCTGATAACCTTATAGAAATTTTGCGCCGTCGGTTTATTCGCCTTATATTAGGCGTTATATTTGGCAAATAAGGCCGTATTTTACGAAAAAAATAAATCGATACGGTATATAATCTGGTTTCTGAAAAACTTAATATTTTTTATTATTAAAATAAATATCGGAAAAATTTTAATGATTTAATTTTTTAAAATAATTAACTTAATTATTATTTAAATTATACCATTAATTAAATTAATAAAAAAATAACGAATTTTTGTATTAATAATTCTATATTTTATTTTTATCTTAATATTTACAGATACCAAAAAACTTACTTATGAAAATACAGCCCCTATGAGGATGAGGCTGGTAGCCGACCAGCCACCGATCAGCCACCGACCCACTTACTAGTATAAATCCACCATCTGGCAGCTAGTGGGAAACGCCAGATGGAAGTAACCTAATACACTTACTTCTTGGAATCTGCTTTACAATTAGTCGGAGATCACCTCACCCAGTTTACAGCTATCCATTATCTTATATTAATTTAAAAATATTCGACCGTATAACTGCTAAACGGTATAATTATATTATTTTTAGTTTAAAAAATATCGAATAATTAATTTTAAATTATTATATTAAATTTTAGTTTTAAATCATAATATGGTTTAATTATTATTAACGAAGTATATTTATTATATAATAAAAAAATTTCCGGCTTAAATATATTAATATTTATAACTTACGTTTTATTTTTTCTGCTTATATATATTAATTTACATATATAATAATTATTAATAATATCATAAAAATTGCGAAATATAATGGTTTTCGTCAAATTGGCGGCCTAATTAAATATAGCTATAAGGCGGAGGTCCAGTATTTTAATATTAATCGTTTCGAAATTAATAATATTATTTTCCTTATACCTAAAAACTAACGTTCGAATTAAACGTATTTAAATTTTTTAATAATTAACATATGCGAGTTATTAAATAATATTTCTTTAATTTAACTTAATAACTTGCATTTTATTATTAAGATTATTATTTATAATAATAGCAGGGCGAAAATTATAGATATCCGTAACCACCTGATTAGGATTATGGTAAACCGAGGGTATTTGTTAAAGGTTATGAAAAAAGTTATTAAGTTTTATAATTCCGAAATATTCGAAAATAATTGAAATTTGCCCAGTAAATAAGGTAAATAATTGCTGTTAATTTTTGAAAATTATATTAACCATAATAATTAGGATTATAAAAAATATATATATAAAAATGTCCGAATCGTTATTATTACAAACCCGTTTTATTTTCTGTTTCATATTATACGATTACTATTTTTTTTAAATATATAATTATTTGGTTTAAAAATTTAAATTAATTAAGAGTAAATACTTTTACAAAACGTTAACGTTTATCCAAAGTGATATAGATTATGTTAATTTCGAATAATATTTTCTCCAGCAGGCGACGGAATCTAAGCTCTTTTGCGAAAGCTATAAGTTTTCCGTATAATATATTATAGTATTTACGTATAACGGGGTTTTAATTAACCGGAATCAGAAATTCCGGCCAACTTTTATATGCTAACAGCTTTTTATATATTTGTTTTTTTAATACGTTAATTAATTGATTAATTCAAACGGTCGAACTGATAGCTTAGTTTAAATCGTCGCAAAAAATCTAACTACGAACAAAATTTTCAAACGTTATGTTAATTTTCTTATATTAATACTAAAAATTTAAGATATGCGTACGTATATTTTGTTTTAAGAGCGTAACCCGGTAAAACTGGAAGAATTCGGATTTATCGTATTTTAAAAAGGAAAATAATAACGTAATAAGTTCGAATTATAGTTGTTATACGCATTAAGGTTTAAAAATAATAAATAGGTTTTAATTAAAACCAGAATAATATTAATAATAAGTTATAACAAAAATAACAATATATATATATATATATATATATATTTATAAAAATGTTTTATTATTAAGTTATTACGGATTTTTGTTTTTTGAAAAAGCAAATGTACCAAACGAAGCCGTTTTTACGTAATTACAACTTAGACCTTGCTGGCTCGTTACGGGGATTTGGGATTTGATTGGTTAATATTTAGCGTTGTGGAGCGGTACTTGAGTAACTTTGAAGAAATTGGGAAAACGAGCCAGGGAGGCCTGAGCTAGCTGAGGTAAGCAAAAGGTCGCTATCCTTCGCAATATTCGCACTCTGTTCAAAAAGGCCTTCAAGGTCCTTGATCTTAAATCTGTTAAAAACGCCATTTTACGCCATAATAAATGTGATCTAAAAAAATAACTAAAAGCTTTAAAACCTTAAGGGCGTACTGCAATAACCAGGGACCTTAACGATATATTTCCTAAAATTGAACAAATTATAAAAGCTAGGGAAGTTACTGAGATTTCCGCTAAAAAGTACGAATAATAATACGCGAAGGACTTCCTGGAGGGGGCTATGGAAATCAATCGTATACCAATGGAGGACATGCTATTTCAGTGGCAATTAGAATGAAGCAAAAATATACCGTTTTCGTTGAGATATTAAAGAGTGTTGTTGGTGATACCCTCGTATTCGGTGTTGTGGACCGATTCAGAAAGTGGGTAAATTCAGGAAGTGGGTAGGGGACACTACATTACAAGGGAATACCCTCGTTTCAATCGGACCTAGAAGCACGGGCGGCGTGCTGCCATGGTAGTTACACTCCTATTAGGAAAGTTGGCTTATGGTAAAAAGCAAACAGCGACGACCTCAGCACGAGCCCCCACACCGGTTCGAACGATGGACCTTGTCATTGCCACACGCTTCATATGGATCATTAGATCACCAGATCACGTGATTACAAGTGACATGCTCTAGCCACTGAGCTATAAGGGCCGTTGGTGAGGCGTATTAAAAAGAACTCTATATAGATCGGGAGAGTGGCCGGAGATCGGGTGTGAGGAGAAATGGGGGCTGGGCGAGTTGGTGCGGTGGGGAGCACTGGTCTCACTTGTCACTGCGTAAGCCGAAGTTAACCCGTCCCCCTCTCCCTTGCCATTATTACTGGAGTCTCTCTTTTCATGGTCTCTGTTATCTCCAAGACAAACTTTGGCACTACCTAATATTCGGGTTCTAGCTCGGAGGGAGTAGAGAAAAGCTCCGGGGGAGCTTAGCCACATCTTTATTAAAATTAGACGGCCCTAACGTCCGAAAAATTATAATATCTAATAAGAACATTTGCTAAGTAAATATTACATAGTGAATAATAAAGAAATTTTTTTTAAAAACAACGAATTTATTAAACATATGTTATACAATTTTTATATAATTAATAATAAATTTTTCAAAATGTATTTGCTTAGCAAATGCTATGCAGTTACTACATAGTTTTTTTAGCTGCATTTGCTAAGCAATTGCGACGTATCGAATTAATTTTTAAAAAAATAAGCTTGGCGTTTTCTACTCCCTCCGAGCTTGCTGCTGCGCCACGTTCGTTCTACTCCTCCGGAACTTTTTCTCTACTCCCTCCGAGCTAGGTAACCGGCACGCAATATTTACGGTCGGGTCGGTCGACTTCCTCGACCTCGTTTGACTGTTGCTTTATTCCCCCCACCCACGGATGCCTTATCGCTGGTATTTATCTAAATAGCTTAACGAGATTGCTTTTAATGGAACACGGATAACTACAGGCTTTTGTTTCTTGGAAAATAACCAATTATTATCATTCGCCGCATATAAAGCATCGAGTTCTTTTGTTCAAACTCCCCGATACTATGAAGAGCGGCTCGACTATTTTGTCTAGAGGCTGTCCCAGTGTAGTAGAAGACATAGGTAGTGCTTTCTAATTGATGGATTGTTGTCGTGAGGCGCTTAGCAAGCCCTGTTAGTACTGCGATCTACCGAATGTAGCATTTCGAATTGGCACGCTGTAATTGAACCTACTAAAACATGGTAGACAGGTTATAACATCATAGAAGGCATGCTTGGAGGTTAAAATTGCTAGTATCTCATAGTGTTATTATGATCTAATAAGACCTGTAGAGTGGGAATGCGACTGGCGACGAGGGAATAGTGATGAAATGCCGAACAAGAACGGTCATCTACCTCAACGACACATAGGATGAAGGTGTCCTTAAGTGCGCCTAGGCGGTACTCTCTATTGATCTCCTGATAATCTTTACTGGCAGCCATGGCCGCGAAATGCTGGACGCTGGGATAGTGGACGAAGGCGATTTCGTCCCATCCGTCGTCCATGGCCCGCCCGCCAGCCACCTTGCCGACGATCTTGACCCTACCGCCGTATCTGGAGCCGACCCGTGCCGAGAACTCGGCGCCGTATTTCCTGTACTGATCTTTCTTTCCGGGATTGAAGGCCGGGAGGTTGAGCATCGAAACGGGATGATCCCGGAGTTGACCGGGCAGCGACGATATCCAGTCGCTCAGCTCGGGAGACACCTCGAGGTTCTGGGATGACTCCGAAGGCGTGGTCTCGTGCGGGACAGGTGGTTCGACGGAGCCCGGCTCCGGGTTCAGAAGCCGGCTTTTATTTTCCGCATACTTTACCAGGGCTGGGGATGACACCCCGCACGACGCGCTCCAGAGGGCGTGTACCTTCGCGCGGGCGTTCCCCAGGATTACGGCTTCAGCATCGAGTACGAGGAGATCCCGGTGGATGTTCCGCGCCAGCAAGTGTCCTGTGGACTTGTGCGACGGAAGAATCATGCACCGGAGAGGCCGGGCCTGGACAATGGGCTTACGCCCTTCTGGCGAAGCTCAAGGAGGAATAACTCGACAGACCTGCCGGGTTCTAGGCCAATGAGATGTAAGCCGCATAAAACCATTTTGGAAACCTTTAGCTATGGTTTGATGGAGTAATGTTATCGCTCACCGCCTTACAATACCGAGAGATTGGTTAAGATTTGGAACCGCTGGAGCACGCTCGTCCGCTGTCTCCAAGCGGAATGCCGAATGCCGAGTGCGGAGCAAGGGGCGGGACCAAAAGCTGTCCATCTCTCCTGATCAAGTTTACCAATAGATGTGCAGTACCCCGAATGTCCAACATCCACCACCCAATACCACTCTACCCTAGGCCCCCCTACTAGGCAACTACCGGAAAGAGACTTTGTTGTCGTGAACTGCAGCATTCAGCTCGATTGGGGGCCGGCTTTCTGCCTGTATCAGTTTGCGGCGGTGCCGACAAACCATCACTCGCCGGGAAAACACTGTGCCTATTAAAGTAGGTGCTGCCGGGTGGCGGCTAGCAACGGAGAATTACCCCGACGATCATACCTACCCCGGTAGATCGGTATGATTTCTGGCGAACGGACGCTTAGTGTGGGCGACATACGACAAAGACTAGGTAGATATGCGACGGCCGATTGATTATTAGATCAACGCCACGAATCTGCGAAACCACACGGGGCTTATCGGGAGAGCAGGTGGTTAGTAAAACCAATGCTGCCCAAGTTGCCTAAGAACTATCCACCTGGGCGCTGGCCATAATGCTGAGCCATCTGTGGCTACTTGGGTATGTCCCATCGCTGTCATTTATATATTCCGAACAAAATTTACTGATTTACACGGCCTGGATAACCATACGCTTGTATTATTATGCTTCGGCTATCTTTTATATCCGATTCCCATATTCGGCTGCTGGATATCTAGGATGCTCAACTCTTTGGCCAGGACCTGCCACTCTCTCCAAATGCAAACTTCTCCCCAATTTCCACATTGAACGTTTCACATAAGACAGTCGAATCTACCTATCAGCGCAAGATCCCCTCGAACCTCCAACTCTGTGCTAAAGGCATGACCCTAACACAAGTGATGCCTCACGATGCCCGGTTGCGTGCTTTGAACATGCAATTGAGAAATCCTATTGGATGTTCCAGTATCTGACAATCCCGAGTGCGTTTCGGCATCCGATCGCCCATCAGCCCTGGAACAGAACCATGTTTGGGGGGGTGGAGCACGAGGCGTTGATGGATACGGGGATACCATTGGCAAGCCGTTTTGCTTAGCATTCCCTAACCGGTAGAGCGAAGAGTGGGGTGATGGTGGCCAGAGCCCGTTGACCGAGGTTCCAGAACTTCCTTGGGTAATCGGAGGAATGGCTGGTCCCGGGACCCGGCAGAGGTCGGATTGCGCCTGGGGCGTAGTCTAACATCGTTCTACGCCAATGCGCGAGGCAAGAACCGGTATGGCCGCCATCTCCATAAGCTAGCGGAACCGGTGTTCCATTGCCCAGAACCGATTTCTTACGAGGTACGCGTCCTCCTGGCGGACCTAGATAGCGTGACATCGGTCTCGCATGGCGAGTTTAGCTTCAGGGGTTGCGAGATCATGAACCCCGGCGACCCCGCGCCTATGGTTCGTGGGTGGGTGGGTTCGGCCAAGTAGAGCCGCGGCCAACCAACGCGATTTTATTTTGGAGTATTGGCCACTTCGGTCCACCATGTTGCGATCCTATGTTTCATAAGTACCGCAGTTGAAGATAGACCACCCCCCGTAGTCTGTGCTCTTATCGCTGTCCATATCTTCATAGCGCGAGACCTCAACATATCCTGACCGCCTGTAATCTTTAATAGGGGTCTTCTTGAGTCACGTCTCCTTTTCACATCTACGTCCGGAACAACCTGACTAGCCACAACCGTCTCGGCGAACTTCGCTTCTCTGGAAGACAGAACAAAAGCTCACCATCATCCACTATCCACTATGGCTTTGGGGAAATGGAGGTTTAGCCGCAGCCGGAACTCCCGGAAGAGTAGGAACAGCTCCGGGAAAACCGGTCCCAGCACCAGTGGAAGCACTACGCCCGTCGAGAGCGACGGGTCAGATGTCACAAATGCGCAACCGCAGGCACGAACCCAATCCCCCATCTTACGAACCTTCCCGGGAAGCCTCCGATCGTCACAGCGGTCAAGGACGGCGTCAACAGACGACGATGTGAACTTAGCTCGTCTCCACAAGCCGTTTACCAAGCAAAATCTGGAACACCAAAAGATACTAAGCGCCTTTGAATGGAACTTCGGCACGAGGAGAACGGGTCAAGGGGCTATGAGCATCTGCAGTGGCATAAGCCCCTGTTCGTCCAGGCGAGCGAGCGTCGACTATGATCAGCCCTTCTCGCCATTCGATCAAAGGGACGCGCAGCCTCGCTTCGGTAGCGACCTGGCCTGCGATGGGCCAGTGCGGATGCTCGGCGGAGGATTTGAGAAGGACAGAGCGGCGTAACTCGATTCCCCGCGCGTAATACGACTTGAGACGGTACCATGGGTACAGTTTGTACCCGGTTCCCCCGTACGATGGGCATGATTCATGATTTAGGAGTTTTCTGGTTAGGCAACGATTCGGCGTTCGAGATGAAGGGGCGGTTAAAATGGGGCGGTAGACGGGCCAAAAGGTTCAGGGGCGTATGGAGTATATGGGCACTTCGTGGTTCCGTATAGATGCGATAGACTTCGGGCACCCGACTCGATCGAAGGCTAATAATGTTTGCTTGCTCGAGGCAGGCTGTATGTAGGCAGAACGAAGCTATTTTCATGACAGCATCCGAGGCCTCAGAATTTTCAGTGTAATTGATACTCATCGGAAGTATCCTCATGAGATGTATAATCGTTCATCATAGGCCATACACTCGGATTTTAGGGAAATTGTAACACTTATTATGCGGACTGGTAGATGACCTTGAAGGAAGTGACTTGTGTATGCTACCAAGGCTTTTGCACTGGTTATTCGCTTTGCCGACGTCATGTCCGCCCAGCCGCATTGCCTGACTTACGTTAGGATAGGAGTGCGGGTTTGTGACCATCGTCATACATAGAAGCAGAGGAAAAGCTGGAAGTCGGTTGGGAGAGAACCGGGCCTCAATCATTGCTCACGAGGATACTACCTCGAAAATAGCAGAGTTGCTAATAGCCCTTACAATAAAAAGCAAGCCAAGTCTAGCATTGGCAGAGTTTGCTGTTGGGTAAGCGCAAGGGTTGTTGAATGTGGTTGATGATAATCGAAGCATTGGAGGGCGTCGCTCACTCAATTCAGGATTGAAAAATTGAAAGAAGCCCCAAGTGCACAGACCACCACGGTCGAGGGTAGCTGGGTGGTCACGTGATCTTCTGCCACACAGATTGTGCGAGGGCCCCCCAATTCCTTTCTCACTGCCCTAATTAAGCGAACCCAAGGGAAAAAAGCGTTCCGACTTGACCTTCTCTCTTTGAAACTTCACGACCATTGCGATCGATCGACGTTTTCAAGGCAACAATTCGACAAGACAGTTGCCCATCATGTCGCTCGTCTCGGGAGAGAAGTCGAACTTCCAGTTCGTAAGTAAATCTTAATAACCTCTAATCATCGCCGCTTCCTCCTGCCGCGCGATCCAGCCGCACCCCCGAATCTTCAACGGAGCCGGTGACCTTGATACTGCAAGGTCGGGATATCCGGAGGAATGGGTGAGCTAACTGGAAATCTAATAGATCTTGCGTCTCCTCAACACCAACGTCCGTGGTGAGGAGAAGGTTATGTACGCCCTGACACGAATCAAGGGTGTTGGTCGCCGATACTCCAACTTGGTCTGCAAGAAGGCCGATGTCGACTTGAACAAGCGGTACGAGATCTGGCAGGCAGGGGGCAAGAGATTGGAGAAGGATGCTAACGTAGGGCTCGACAGTGCCGGTGAGCTCACCTCGGAAGAGCTCGAGCGAATTGTCACCATCATCCAGAACCCCACCCAGTACAAGATCCCTGCCTGTACGTTGTCGTCGACGCCGAGCCTGCACCTGGTATGGCCGTGATTCCTAACAACAACTAGGGTTCCTCAACAGACAGCGCGATATCGCAGATGGCAAGAACTCGCAGATCCTGGCGAACGGTGTCGACTCGAAGCTCCGTGACGACCTTGAGCGCCTGAAGAAGATCCGCGCTCACCGTGGTCTCCGACATTACTGGGGCCTGCGCGTGCGTGGTCAGCACACCAAGACGACGGGTCGCCGCGGCCGGACTGTCGGTGTCTCGAAGAAGAAGGGTGGTTAAAGCTGGTGCTGGGCGGCGTGGTTTCATTGGTTCAGATCATTCATCATCTATGCGGATGGACGGGCGTGATGGCTGGACTGAAATTACTACATCGTTGACATGGTTCTCTGCTTTGCGAAGGGGACCCTGCTCATCGGATAGGGCGACTCATAGGTGTACTCTAGTAAAAAAGGGGAACGGAGACGCCTATTCACGAAGACATGATCGATCTTGGAGATTGTGAAGACACTGGATACCCGCTATCTCCAACATACCTGGAAGCCTGCACATGCGACGATTGCTTCTCAATGCGGATGAAGTTCGCTATATCTAGAAGTTATAGCAACATAACCTCGTTGCCTATAACCAGCGATGTTAAAAGTATTCGCCATCGAACTTCGGGCGCTTAGGGAATCTGTCTCAATGCAGCACGCAGGACAAGAATTGTAGGTCATGTGCTTTTCTAAGGTCGAAAAGGACGGGGATCCCCTCTCCTAAGCCGTATTTTTCTCTATAACTTTATCCGTGTAAATCTATCAGAAGGGTCGTGAATCATGAACGCCAAGATATGCGTCACATGGGGATAGAATCAGTTGGGTATCTTAATCCTCGTGTGTTACAGCCATGTCAAGAACCTCGACCCTTCCTTGGCCCTTTGTCTCATTTCCCACGAATTCGGATAGACCCTTGAAAGCGCCCGGTTCCACGAAGCCGACCACCTCCCATTCCGACCCGAGGACGTCCTGGTTTTCCACCTGTTCGACGTAGCTCAGGATCTTGTCCTTCACCGTCCCGGGTGCCTTCTGCTCGCTTTCGCCGTCGCCTTTGGGTGCCTTGACTGCTTGCTTCAGGACGTTTGTCGAGCACGTGATCCTCAGCCGCATCCGCGCCCTCGCGACGGGGATGGGCTGGTGCGCTATCAGCGCCTTCATGGCCTCCAGGGCCTGGCTCTTCGCGCTCTTCGTCGTAACCACGCCCGTCCAGCTGTGCTCCTTAGTCCTCGGCTTTGCCTCACCCTCCTCATCGCCCGCGGGCGTTCCGGTGCCGCTGCCGCCGCCCGCCGCGCTCTTGTCGCCCTGCTGCTGCTGCTGCTGCTGGTGCGCCTGCGAACTCAGCATGTCGAGCGCCTTCTCGATCATGCCCGTGGTGTAGACGCGCTTGGTGCGCGGGTCGACGAGCTTGCTGGCGACGATGGAGACGACCTCGTTGTGCACGCGGTCCATCTGCGCGGCGCGCTCCTTCTCGCCGACCTGCAGCTCGCCCTTCTTCAGGATCTCGAGGATGATGTCGTTGAGGGGCTTGTCTTTGCCGAAGGCCTTGGCGAGCTCGTCGGCCGGCGCCGTCTGGCCTTTGGACACGTTCAGGAACACGTTGGGGATCTGCAGCACCTCGTCGAGGTCCGTCTCGATGCCCTGCCGCCACTCGAGCACCTTATTCTTGTAGCAGGCGATCTCGAAGCGCTTCTTGCCCTTCTTCAGCCGCACGAGCGACACGTTCGTCAGCTTTATCTGGTTGCTGGGCTGCTGGATTCTCGACATCTTGTGGGCGCCTGCGTGGTATGCTTTTGTTGCTGCCGAGACCCGTCGTCTGTCTTTGAATATCCGAACGCTGGCCTTTTTTTTTTCCACCGATGCGACGACACTGAAGATTGGCGCATGTGGTAAGGTTAGCGGGGTGAAAGTGGGATGGATGGATTATGTAAGGTTCGGACAAAGGACGACAAATCCACCGATGCAGAGTCATACCGAGACCCCAAGTCCCCACTCTTCCGGCGTGGTCACATGCAGGTACGGACGGTTATGCAAGTCCCAATACGCTTTCGCACGAACTACATACAGATAAACCAGCAATACCTACCTGTCACGAGCAGGGCGAGCAATGGCTTCCTGTCCCTGAATCGTCCGGTCCAATCAATAAGCTAAGCGCAGCAATAATCCACCACCGTTTAGTTAAACAAGTCAGGGTGTTGGTTCCTAACCTTCGGAGCTACCTGCCTCTAGGTAAAGCCATGAGAGCTCATATCGGTGCTACTCATGAATGTTGACTGCCTCCCCGAGCTTTGGATCGTTCACCCAATAAATATTATATTTCCAAAGATCCTTTAAATCGCAGTCGAGATAATCTGATTCCATCTCGTAACGGGTAAGGTAGGATAGCCTAGAGCATGTGAACAGTCCTCCCGAGTCACTTGGCATATTTTATGTCCAGTAATATGGGAATGGCCGGGGATCCGGCCCCCCTATGACGATTATCTCCTTGAGACCCCGTCTTATCAGGATGTCGCGTAGGTTGTGTGGAACCAGCGCAGTCGGTGCTGTGCCAATAGCGTCGTAAGCAGGACTAAATAAGGCAAGTAAGTCACCTGCTAACTGACAGACTACTTACCACACCGCCGAGCCTCCCTCAGGAAACGCATAACATTCTTAAAAGAGGTTGAGACCCGGAGAATATGTGTTAAATTCGTGTTTCTGTTACGTTTGAATGCGATTAACCGCCTGTCTTTGAAACTCATCATGGAACATGCATGAGTTTTGGAATCCGAGCCCGGGCTTGTGGAAGTAACCATTGATAAAGAGCGACTTCGCAAGGCACCACCGCCCCAGGAATCGATTGGTTGGCTGGGGACAGTGCTTCCCCAAGCTGCCGATCCTAGCTGGAGCTTGGGTTTCATCCATCAACCCTTCTGCCCATGGGAGCTCTCTGCTCTCTCTCTCTCTCGTAAATACCAACGCATCTCGCCATCAACGTCCCTTTCCATCGTCCCCTTTCTTCTCATAACCATCAATACCTACCTAGTAGTCATCAATAGTCTTTAGGACAGGTCTTCTCTTTGATACATTCTTCTAAACTTCGTATCTTAGCGCTACCAATCATGAAGGTAGCCGCCTCTACCTTGCTGCTAGGCGCCACGGCCGCTATCGCACATGAGCAGCAACATGTCCTCGGCGGTGTTAGTGACGCCTTCGAGCCTATCGTTGACTCTATCCAACAACCGTTCGAGGTCTTCGAGAAGGCTCTAGGCAAGATGCCTGCTCAGGCCAAGGGTCTCTGGGACGAGATGGCCCTTCTGGTCCCCGGCTTCATGAAGAAGGCAGCCAACCTCGTCTCTCAGCCCAAGGCGCATCGTAGAAAGCCCGACGGCGAATGGGACCGTGTCATCAAAGGTGCGGATGTCCAGAGCATATGGGTCGAGACCGACGGCGTCAAGCACCGTAAGGTCGATGGCCGTCTCGAAGATTACAACATGCGCGTCAAGAAGGTCGACCCATCTGTTCTCGGTGTCGACAAGGTTAAGCAATACAGCGGATACCTCGATGACGAGGCGAATGACAAGCATCTCTTCTACTGTTAGTTCTGTACTCCCTAATGAGATTGGTTGACCTGGCCTAACTCTAATTTAGGGTTCTTCGAGTCCCGAAACGACCCTAAGAACGACCCCGTTGTCCTGTGGTTGAACGGCGGCCCCGGCTGCTCCTCTATGATGGGCCTGTTCATGGAGCTCGGCCCATCCAGCATTAAGAAGGGTGGCAAGCTTGAGTTCAACGAGAACTCGTGGAACAGCAACGCTTCGGTGATCTTCATCGACCAGCCCGTCAACACTGGCTATTCATACAGCAGCCAGCCGGTCTACAACACCGTCGCTGCCAGCAAAGACATCTACGCCCTCCTCACCCTGTTCTTCCATGACTTCCCCGAGTATTCGGAGCAACCCTTCCACATCGCCGGAGAGTCATACGCCGGCCACTACATCCCGGTCTTCGCCCACGAAATCCTGTCCCACAAGAACCGGAACATCAACCTGCAGAGTATCGCCATCGGCAATGGCCTGACCGACCCGTATACCCAATACGCCCAGTACCGACCGATGGGCTGCGGTGAGGGTGGCTACGACGCGGTCCTCGAGCCCAGCGAGTGTCGGGCCATGGACAACGCTCTTCCGCGTTGCCAGTCGCTCACTCAGAGCTGCTACGACTCTGAAAGCGCATGGACCTGTGTTCCAAGCGCCATCTACTGTAATAATGCGATGATTGGCCCGTTCCAGCGCACTGGCTACAATGTGTACGATATTCGTGAGAAGTGCAAGGACCAGGAGAACCTGTGCTACACTGAGACTGCATGGATCGCGGATTATCTGAACCGGAAGAATGTCATGGATGCCATCGGTGCCGAGGTTCAAAACTACGAGAGCTGCAACACGGATATCAACAGGAACTTTCTGTTCCAGGGTGACTGGTCTAAGCCGTTCCACCGCCTGGTCCCCGACCTCATCAAGCAGATTCCTGTCCTTGTCTATGCCGGCGATGCCGATTACATCTGCAACTGGCTCGGCAACCTGGCTTGGACCGAGGCGCTTGAGTGGCCTGGCCACAAGGACTTCGCCGGTGCCCAGCTGGAGGGTCTGACTCTCGGTGACAAGGAATACGGTCAGGTGAAGAGCACCGGCAACTTCACCTTCATGCGCATCTACCAGGCTGGCCATATGGTTCCATTTAACCAACCCGAAGCTTCGCTTGACTTCTTCAACCGATGGCTTGATGGAGAGTGGAAGGCTTAAGCTGACGTGTCGGATGCTATGTTGGTGTCAACACGAGTTCTTGACGCGGTGTGTGGAATGAGCCGCCTGGGAGATCATAGAGTCCCGTCGTAACGAGGAATAAGAGGGCGCTTAGAATGCGACTGGAGCAATGCATAATTCATTTGGGACTTCCTTGGCTATTATCCGGCCCGGTTTAGCATGACATGATGTCTAATTAGATGATGATAAGCCAAGCTTTGACTTCTCGCAAAATGCATGTGACAACAGATAAATTACGAAGTCCTCGACGCTTACGCCAGGAGGCTCCGTACTCAAAAAAACGTTGTAAAAGTTCGCTCTTGTCTTGTACGCTCACGAAGAGGTATCCGGCTCAAGATCAGGCGTGGAACATGAGGCCTGACCGAGCAATGGCAAAAGACGTGTTCTACGAAATGCCAAGTCACAACGACAGCCGTGGCAATTTGAATGGCGCCCTACCTACTTTCGACTCCCACTTTCTGCGTCGAATGGCATGCAGTCATTACGGCCTTTGACGTAATAGAAAGTTCGGCAGTAGATCGTATGCTTGCTCTCCTTCGGAGGAGTCGAATCGTGTGCTGAGTTGGAGCAGACGATGGATGGACGAGAAGGCGGTCAATCAAAACGAGAAAAACTTACAGCGCGCCCTGAATGCCAAGCACAGCGCTTGGTCCGTGGCTGGTGGATTCGTGGCCTTGGCATTGCACCCGCCACAACCCCAGCCACGCTGTAATGCGCCAGTTCAACCGCAACTACCTCCTATTTAAAAAGACCACTGAGGAAACTTCATGTTGCCTTTCTTGAAGGCTGGAAGAAGGCAGAATAGGCCTTGTTTCCTCGATTCTGCCACCGAAACATAAATTAGCCTTCTCAAGGCTCATATCCAGGTAAGGAAAGCTTGCCATGATTGGCAGTTTCGCTCGAGCAGTCAACAGTCCTTGTGACGTTGATAAGCTCTTTCTTTCTCAAGGCTATAATGCCCCATGGCGTAGATTTGTCGGACCACTTCTCTTCTCTACATATCTTTTGGAGAGAAGATGAACTCATTTCTGTTTTGAGTAAACCGCCAGCTTCACTCTCCCATTTCGCTTGTCTTAGCATTGCAGTCTGACTAGGATATATTACCATCTCCAAGTTCTGTTTCAATATCTTACAGGCGCCGCGGACACACTTCCTCCCTACCTCACCATGGATTAGGATTCCGTTGTATCCTTCGTTTTTAATAAGCCCTTGTTTTGGCCGGTTTGGGGTTATCTCACTGGCGGTGTCTGCTACTTATGCCTAAGGGGCGTACTCCCGACCGTCATGCAGCTCTTCCGGAGTCGATCCCTCTCGGGGGTTCCTCTGTACAGGATAATATTGTCGAGTGTTACCTTAATTCTCCTCGCAATAAATTATCGGGATTACAGAATTGGTACGATCACCGAGTTCTTAACCCCCGACGTGCATTATTCATGACTGAAGCACTCTAGCTTCGTATGGGGTGCCTGCCTTTGTTCCGTCTAATCGAGCATATAGGTGGCGATGACCTCTACGGATGCCGCGCGTTGCTGAATGATGGCAAGTGGTACACGAACCGGTCCCACGGTCCTGTTGGATCATTGCAGCAATGGGAGCCAAGTGGCTGTCGCATGCTGAAGTACACGGGCAAGGGTATCCGCGACTGCCTTGCGGGGGAGAGGGTGGTATTTGTTAGAGACTCGACCACCCGACAAATATTCCGGGCTACTGCAGAGAAGCTTCGCGATGTTAGCACAGAAGACGGCATAGGCGATCTTGTTGATTTGGGGGCACATGAGGATATATGGATGGAAGCCGCGGGTGTCAGGCTCGACTTCTTCTGGGATCCGTGGCTAAACTCGACTGCTCTGAGAGATGAATTAGCCAACCATGGTCATCTATCCTAGTTCGAGGACGGCGATACCCCGGAGGACCCCGAGCTCCCTGAATATCACAATAAACCTGTCGCTCTTCTTGTTGTGGGTGCCCCGGGACTCTGGGCTGCGCGTCATGGTGGCGACGACTATCTAGAGTTATTCAAATCCGGCATCGAGCACATCGGTCGCGATCTATTTGCCTCCTTGGATAAGAGTGTCATGGCTGCCGCGGAGATATCCGCAGAGAGACACTACGAGAGCGCCACAAACCTGATACTCATCACACCAGTGCAAGTCCCTGCTTACGACATGTTATCCCCTGAACAACAAATGACTTTGACGCCGGAGCGGATCAACATGATGAATGAGCACTTGTCAAAATTCCGGAGGTCCGTTGAGGACTCTCACGTTCTATGGGCATTCAACAAGATGACGGAGAATGTCACTGCAGCCTTCGATCGGAATGGTCTGCATGTTATGGACAGTGTAGCTGCTGCCAAGGCCGACGTCGCCCTCAACGCTCGATGCAATGGTCCAAGGGCCGACAGGAATGACGCCCGTCAGGGAACCTGTTGCATGGCCTATCGTCGCGGCCGATTCGAAACGGCCTTTCTCCTCTTGAGCCTCTTTCTATATTGGTTTATGGCGTTGCGACTGGTTGGGTATTCGTTCTCACGCGCGCCCGGATTCCTGGCGGCGTCAAATCTCCTCTTTGCTGTCGCCTGGTGCCAGTTCAGCGACAGAACAACAGCGTTTAGCAAGATTGAGCGGCATTACGACCAAGGTGTCTTTATCCTCCTCTCCGCGGGATGGCTCCTAGTTAGCCTCTCCACAATCAAAATCGTTACAGAAAGGAGAGAAACACCGTTTTCCGGCGGCTTCCTCTCTCGCCAGCAGTCCGAAGAAATCGGGGGCCTGATGCAAGCACTGATCCTCCTCTATCACTATAACTACGCCTCGCAGACGCTTTGGGTTTACAAGCTCGTCCGGGTCTTCACCTCAGGGTATTTCTTCCTCTCCGTGTTCGGGCATAGCGCGTATTTCCTTAGGACCAAGGACTACTCCTTCGAGCAAGTCGCACTGGTGCTCTTTCGTTTCAATGTATTGAGCGCCCTTCTGCCGTATGCGGTGGACACGGATTACAGTTCATACTACCTAGCCCCGGCGATAACGTTCTGGTATCTCGTCGTATACTTCACCCTTAGGATAAACCGCACCCTCAACCACGACCAACTCTCCCTGCTCGTCAAGCTCGTCGTGTCAGACACGTTGGTTGGCATCTTTATCTGGGCGCCCGGCCTTCTCGAGCTCATCAGCAGGGCTTCCTATGCCATCTTCCGGATGTCGTGGGACGCTGAGGAGATGCGCTTCCGCCTCGGCCTAGACCGCCACATCGTCTTCGTCGGCGTCATCGCGGCCGGCCTCGCGCAGCGGGCAGCCGACCTCAGAGCATACTACCGCACGACGAGCACTAGAATGTACACCCGCAGGTCGCACCGCGGGCCCTTCGGCACCCTCAATCGCCTCGCCGACGGCATCGTGTCGGACGAGGGGAGATGGCTGTCCCATGTCAAGCCCGTCGCGCTGCTGTCGTGCGCCGCGGCCATCCCTGCGTTCTTCTATTTCACGTCGGCGACGTACGTCCCCTCCAGGCAGGCCTACGACGCGCTGCACCCCTACGTCTCGTGGGTGCCCGTCCTCGCCTTCCTCGGCCTCCGCAACGCGCACCCCGCGCTTCGCTCGAGGTACCTGCGCCTGCCCGCCGCCCTCGGCCGCTCCTCCCTCGAGACGGACGTCCTGCACTCCCACATGTGGCTCGGCGGCGACGGCACGGCGAGGCTGGCGACGGGGCTCTTCGGCCGCCACGGCGACGGCGGCGGGCTGGGCGCGTCCCTCGAGGTGCTCCTGCTCACGGTGTCCTTCGTCGCCGTCGCGGCGTCGGCGCACCGCGCCACCGAGGTCCTCTCGCAGTGGCTCTTCGGACCATCCGCCTACCCGCGCGGCCGCGCCCGCACGAGGGGGCCGGGCCCCTCCTCATCCTCCTCGTCAGGCGGCGGCGGCTGGGGCGCCAGCGAGGCCGGGGCCCCGTGGGCAGATAGCGGCACCGTCGTCCTCGAGATGCGGGGTCTCTCCGACATCGTCGACTTCGACGACGACGGCGACGCCACGAGGATGAGGGGATCGCTCCTCGCCCAGGAGGACGAGGAACATCGCGACGACGACGACAACGACAACAACAGCTGGAAGAAACTCCTGGTTCCCGCCGTCTGGGTCCGCGCGCTGTCCCCGAGTCGCCGGCTCCGCGGCCTCCGCGCCGGACCGGGGCTCGGGGACCCGAGGGTCCGGGCCGGGCTGCTGCTCCTGACGCTCTGGGTCGCGAACTGGGTGTACTGCTGAGTATGTGTGTATGTATGCGACGGCGGGATGGATTTGGTCTGCTGTTGTACCGACGCCGGTGTGTTACGAAACTTGTGGATGGGACGAGGGAAGACGCGGCGTCGTCAGCGATTTATGTTTGTATAATTCTTTCTCCTTTTCCTGCCCAGTTCAGTTAGCGGTTATTGTTTCCCTCCCCGGCGTTGGTCGGTCGAAGCGTTTCGGTGTCCATCCCGTTCGTTGATGGGGGAATTGGATGGATGGACGGATGGAGGAGGGTGCTGCGTATAGATAGATGGTGGACCAGTGCCGTAGCGAATATGACGAGTTTCCGGTAACGTCTGTTTCGGTTTACATCCATCTATCCTTTCGAGGAGTAGGATCGGGGCTCCCTCCTGATGAAAACATGGGACTGCGTCGCGCGGGATCATGCCAGATTGCACGGGGGCTGCTGGCAACGTGCTAGTCTGCATAATAGTCAGACACGATGGGCACCCCCGTCCATTCGGTCTAGGCTCACGCTTCTCAGGGTGATGGAAACTCCGTCTACCCAATTCTCTCGTCTTTACTAATAGCCTGCTTGTGCGGCCACGGCTCTGGGAATCAGGCGGAGAATAGTGCGCAGGAGACGAACATATGAGTAATGTCACAAATAAACAGAGCCTCGTTGAAACGGTTATTTGAATTTTTTTTTAGCGCAGAAAATACACGTTTGTCTATGTCGACGGTTTACTACTCATCTTCGCCATAGCCAAGGGGGAGAAGACGATCATCAAATCGGTTGGGAAAAAGACAAAACGCGCAATTCATCAACTCCGCAAGCAATCACCCCCTCTACGTATGCGTAGGCCTTCCTGGGGTACGTCCGGCGGCATCACACCGTTTCACTGCCGGGGTCGTCCCATCACCAATCATCGGCTCCAGTTTTCCTCGCTGGCGGTGAGCCAGATTCAGTCAGTGGCCTCCTCTCCCTCCCGGGGTTGCTTGAGCTTGGCCTGCAGCATGACACTCAACGAAGATTTCTCGTCATCCGCCCGTCGGTCCATCTTCCTCTTGGGGACGTGCTCCACGTGAACATCGGTCAGACCTCGAAGCTCAAGGAGCTCCTCGATTCCCAATGCCTCGCTCAGGCATGTTGTCCTCTTTGCCCCGAAGTACTTCTGGAACTCCTCTTCTCGCTTAGTCACGTGCCTGGTGGTGTTCTTGGAGATGATCACGGTGAGAGCCTTGAGCTTGGGGCAGCGTCGCAGCTGAGAAATGCCCTCATCGGCTTTCGGGCCACACCAGTCGAATCTGATTCGCTGGACGGTCTCTCTCAAGACAGAGTTTTCGGCCAGGCGAAGACCCATATCGCAAGCGCAAGAGAAGTGGAAGGTCTAGATAGCATGTGAGTTAGCTACACTTTACACGCAATACCAGCAGGTCTGGTAGTTCGAAGCAAACATACATAGCGTTGGTAGAAGCACTGGAGGACCTCTTCCCGCAGCATCTTTGAGACATAAGCCAAAGGGATGTCCTTCTTCCGGAATGTGTGTTGGCTTAGGAGTGTTTCATGCGGAGGGCAGATGCAGCGCGATTTCTTGGGATGAGCAAGAATCACTTCCGAGCCACTGAAATTCTCGGTGGCCTTGAGATAGTACTTGTAGATGCGCACGCGGACCTCGGGTGGAAGCTTCGTGAAGAAGGGGAAACCCGTCATGTTGGAAGGCAATTTATCTTCACGACGTCAGTAGGGCCTATGTAGATGGGGAACCGTGGAGGTAAAGTGAGAACGGAGTGCGTGTGACGCTTCTTGGTGCTGGAAGTGATGTATATGGAGGGACTGATATATGTGGGTGAATAAATACACAGTCAGGTGGTTTTTGCACGAGAGGATTGGAGGTGCTCAGAAAAGAATGGGAAAGCCCGCACCTGCAATGCTGAGCATCTCGGTGCAGCTTCTCATCATGGCCACACAATGTTGGGTCTCCTTTTTGTCCTTGGCCATAACCTCGAGGCACTTCGACAGGGTATCGACGATAGAGGCGCGATTCTCGGTTGAAAGTCGAATAAGGCGTCCGAGCTCCGTTTCGTCGATTTTGCTCGTCTTGAAATCCTCATAAGCCTTCAGCATTCTTGAGGCATTTTCCGTGAGCTTGTAGCGTGCTGGCAGATTGAGCATGCGGAACTCGTAGTAGGTCGACATTGTGGTCGCAGTCGAGCCTCTGCATAAAGGGGTAAGATAAATACAAGATGAGCTGGGCCGGTATCTTATAAGGTGCCCTTGATCAACGACAATGTACGGCTAGCACTGTTAGCTGCCAGCAAAGGTTCGGGCGGAACGATATGATTTAATCACGTACAGATGTAGAAGTTGGGGTGTGGCAGTAGAAAATGGCGACGACTTCGTAGGCGTTACATGGAGAGCCCTACGGCAGCAACGACTACGATTTGTTAGTTGGTGAGATCGCACGTTGGGGAAACCGTGGCGTCGTCTGAAAACGGAAAATAATGCCAGCAACGGCAACAAGTCTTTGGCATTGAATTTCGACGCCGGGAAAGTCAGAGAGATATCATCAGCCCAAAGTGCGATGCTCAGCAACGGCATCGAAGTCGTTCTATTGGGTGTCTCCTCTCGACCGGATGGAATCCGCCAATAATCCCAGCAGTTGCGATGGTAGATCTGACAAGGAAGAAGCAGGGAGTCTTATACTGACCTACGTGATGATAAATTCCCGCATCACTCGTGCGATGAGACGCAAGAGCTTCAAACTCTGAGGCTGTCTTTGTTTCGTCGGGAGTTTGGTAGCTTGCCGTGTCTGCTCAGCAGCTGGTCATGGGGGGAACGACGACGACACCAAAGGGAATCATGGATGATGTCGGCGGTGGGACTTCGTATGGGTAGGCCACAATGTCGGCGCAGATCGAGGTCGAAATCGGCGAGACGTAAATCAGGGGGAAGACAACGGGATGGATGGTATAGAGATGTCTTCCCTCAGATGAATTTGACTGAGGTGCGAGCGAGCGACTTGCGCAAATGAAGACCGCATATGCGTGGTATCTCCAAGTATGGAACCGCGTGGGGGCAGTGGCGAAGGCGGTGGTTGGATGGGCGATGGATGCGGATGCTTTGGCAGTAACAAGATTAGATGAAAAGGTTGGTGATATCAGACACGACCTCCTTTATGACGGCTAAGCGTGAAGGGAGAAAGGCCAGATGTGGGGGTGTAGTGGTATATAGCGTTTAAGTTACCACTGCACCGCGCCATCGAGCGGCTGCTGGGTTGTTCGGGACGTCGACGTGATGTGATGGAAAGCGGTTATCGTGTCGTTGTGAAGTCGTTGCTGGCGGCCCCGTTGCCGTTTTTCATGACTAGGGCGATCGATTGAGAAAAAAAAAAAAAAAAAAAAGAACGCTGCGGAGTCTGCGTGCGAAGTCACGACGCAACTTGTGGGCGGTGAACATCCTCATACGGATGCGATACATATCAGGCTGCAATTACGTCACCTGGGGACTGGGAAGGAAGGAGCGATACTTTATCTACTACGCGTATCCGGTGGACTATACAGATATTAACTTGAACATGTAGTCACTCGGATGATCGTCGATAAAGGGGTGGAGACTCAAGGCTGGCCCAGCTGTCAGAGGCAGGTATCTTGAAAGTTGCTATGGCTAGGTACGTACGTATTATGTGGCCATAAGGCCTCCAATGACTGACACTGCCATTCAATAATCCCATATGTGCTTGGGTTCCCTTAGAGTAATGCTTTGGGTAAGGCAGTGTTGCGAAGCATACAGACCAGTCCTGTACCCCAGCTGCATGGAAAAGGGGCTCATCGCTGGACATCTAAACCGCATGTACCACTGACTGTTTTCATTATAGCAACAATGATCTGGGATGAAGGATATTCCACGCCTAGTATAACGATGCCTGGACAATGGGCGTAACAAAAAAATTAATTCCACCGGGCTGACAATGTATATGGCAAAAAAGCAAGTTCGACTGGCTGCACAATCCTGCTGAGAACCTCATGAGGTAGAGGGGTACGTACTCGAGCATACATAGCGCTGAGGCATCTGTGGGTGAAAGCCATTTCGACGCTGGAAACCTTAGTCCTCAGCGCACGATGTACGCTGAGGGCGTAGGAGGCATCTACGACTTGTTCAAGCTACGCACCCACTTCCATTTGTAAAGGTATGGGACTCTGTGTTGCCGGCGCTCACGAGGTCACATGCCTGGGGCAGGTAAGGCACTGGAACTGAAGGGGCCGTTGAGTGGGAAATTGTGATGGAATAACACCTGCCCGACCATGCTACATTCACATATCAGGCGGTGTTGTCACTCGTAAGACATGGGGAGTGCGGGCAACTCCCATTTTCTTATGGAGCGTCAATGAGGTAACTAACCCAAGTTCCCTGAAGAACCAAACGGCTGAACACTCTCAAAAGACAACAAACCATCCCTCTGCCCACACCGGCGAAGGATTCCCTTATTCCGTACAATGTGCCGTCCTAGAGGCTAACCTACCCACCGCTAGGGCTCTATATCTCGAAAACATTACCGACAACCAAAACGCCAGGCCGGATTACCAGATCCAAATATTACCACAGACGCTCATCTCGAGATGCACTCGCCGCCATAGACGCCAGCGGTGGCGGAAGCGAGCCCGCCGGCAGCCGTCAAGCCCCAGACCAGGGCAGCCGACTCCCAGTCCAGGTTATCCGGCGGTAACTCGTTCCCTTCGGCCGCTTCTCTCGCCTCCGACGGCGTAGGCTCGTAAGCGCTGTCCTCTTCGACGACAGGCTTGTACTTTCTGGGCCTCCCTCGCTTCCTAGGGACTGGAGCCGTTATGTCCTCGCTTGCCCCGCTCGAGCTCGCGATGCTGTCGAGCCTCGACTTCCTCTGTCTGCCGCTGCGCCGTAGGGTCATCGGGTGGTCCGACTCCACCTCCTCCGCAGATTCTGGTTCGGCCTTGATGGCTGGCTTCGGTGTCCCCTCCTTGACGTTCGGGGGCAACAGGGACCGAGTGCGGAATCCCCTGAATGGTATAGCCGAATTGATGATATCATGGACATCCATAGCTCGAACCGCAGCCCACAGACCCAGACTAATGGCGCTGATTATAACGTCCCAAGCGACCGCCGCGACGACTGGATGATCGCTCCTGGAACGAAGAATCCTACCGAAGGCTGTGGTGCTGCGCTCCCAAGTTGATCGCTCCTCGACGTCCCAAGGAAACAAAACGCTGTGTCGATGGTAGTGAGAATTAGGGGCGTTGTACATTAGGCCGACAGAGGTAGCCTTGAAATGCAGTAGAAACGAGACACCAGATACGAATCGAAACATCCTAGCAAGTGAGCTGTAGGTATCGTGTGTATGTACGTTAACCGCGCCCCAACTAACCGGTGCGATCTTTGGTAAAATGAGGGGAAGGAACGTCGAACCCCTGGTGATGAGTACATTTGTTGTGAATGACGGCGTTTCAGCGGCATATGGCAGGACAAACAGCGAGCCATAGTTCAGTGCCAGGATGCTGTAGAATAGTAATGGATGCGGATGCCAGTTAGCAGGCTTGGGAGAAATCACCCTGTCTCTGATCCGCCTCCATGTCGATGTTCGCAGAGGAGCCACGGGTAGCTCGAGCTCTTCGTCTGCCGGCAACGGTGCGGGCGTGAGGAGGAGGGCGAGATAGAAGAGATTCTGGGCGAAGGAAAGGTTGACCAGATGGGCTAAGGCTAGAAAGCCCGTGACCATGGGGATATGGCGGCGCCGCCCTTCAGTTGCCAGAAGCAAGCTAAATGCTGTCGTTGCGAGGTCAACCTGTTGACCCCACCAGAAGCGACGGGCGTTCTCGGCAACAATCTCGAGAGCATCGTAGTAAATCGGCGTATCGCTCAGCCATTGGGCAAGGTACAGTTGACTCGAATGGTATATGCTCGGGAAGAAGCCACCCTCACCAATAAGGCTACATAACTAGTCAGCTTGCTGGGCGTACGTACGGCGTTATGGTGCTTGTGATCAATAAGAATGACCTACCGATCCGGCAGCTCGACTCCATGGCGATTGGCCCAGACTCTATATGACAGACTTGCGGCATTGAGGGATGTATAAATCGCGCAAGAGAAAGCAGCTACCGCAAGGGCTACAAAGACCGGCACTAATTTGAAGCGCTGTGATCGCCCCGAGCGAGTATCCTGAGCCGGCGCCAGAGATCTATACGACGTGTATAAACTGACGCCAACAGCATATGTTAAGTAGACGACAGAAGTGAGGTGAGCACCCGTCACCTCAAGGGACGTGTACCTAGTATGGGCTTAGCATTCATCGGCGACAAATGACAAGGGCTTGTCCACGTACCTCACTGGATGCTCAAATGGTACCGGAGCCATCGCAAGTTCTCCCTAATGCTCAATGGCAGTATCTCAAAGCGGTGCTAAAGAGTCATATGAGGTTGTGGCATACGTGAGACTAGACTATGGGCTTCATGGCGACACTGAGATGGAGGAAGGGATAAGGTTAATTTGAAAACGCGCGTGGGCTGGGGAAACACCGCGTTAAGTGGTGGTGTCGGACACGCATCAGGTGTACCTTATTGATTATATACATAACTGACACATTTACTCTGCAAGTGGTTCATATCGGAATGTAGGGGTGACGTCAGGAACCACTGGTTTTTAACGGCGCTTCGATGTTCATGTACAGTTGATGCAAGAAATGACAGGGATAGAGCGCCCGGCGTCGCGGATAAAATTGGGTAAGGCGCTTTACCCGAAATGAACATGTCTGTACGGAGTACGAAAAGTACTAATTCCGTATCTTACGGTCACTGGTAACAATTTCTGGAAAGCACTCTTCAGTTACTTCGTGCAGGATGTAATGTTGTACTTCATGGCCCCCCACTACCTAACATAGGTACTTTGTGCTTCAACAAAACCCGACCAGTCGATACTGACAGCTTTTAACGGGGTTGGGCGCATTGGCGAAGTCAACGTGAATTCGAACCCACGAGCCCCAGATCAGGGCGCCGCCGCTCCGATTGCCAGCCAAAATGTACCATCTGGCCAAGGGCCTGTATCGCCTGGCGACGAGTAAAGAGGGTCAGTTTCCAAACAAGCCCAGCAACTTCAAGCCACCCCCGGTTAGACTAGCGCGCGTGTCTAAACATATGCACCCCTAACAGAGTACTCGGTGATCCTCCTCGGCCTCGACAACGCGGGCAAGACGACGTTCCACGAGCAGACGAAGTCCCTGTTCCTGCCGGAGCACCCGGACCCGAAGCTGAAGACGGTGCCGACGGTGGGGCAGAACGTGTCGACGATAACGCTACCGGACATGTACCTGAAGATCTGGGACGTGGGCGGGCAGCTGAGCCTGCGCCGGCTGTGGCAGAGCTACTACGCGAGCTGCCACGCCATCGTCTTCATCATCGACAGCACCGACATCGGCGACGGCAGCCTCGAGGGCGAGGACGGCGGCGGCGGCGTCGGCGGCGGTGTCGGCGAGAACAGCACGGGCCGCCTCGAGGAGTGCCGCCTCGTGCTCGAGGACGTGCTGCAGAACTCCGAGACCGAGGGCGTGCCGCTGCTGATCCTCGCCAACAAGCAGGACCGCGAGGACTGCGTCGAGGTTGTCAGGATCAAGGAGGGCCTCGTCAAGAAGGTCTTCGAGGGCGAGAAGGCGTCCAGCATCCGCGACTCCAGGGTGCTTCCCGTGAGCGCGCTGACGGGTACCGGTGTAAGAGAAGCCGTGGATTGGCTGAGGTCAAGGGTTAAGTGGAATAAGGAATCGAGACCACCCGTGATGCGGTAGCAGAAAAACTACGGGCGTCTGTATATCCCCCCCGGTCGTGTTAAAGGTGATTTACGGTTTACGGTTATGGGGTCACTGTGTCGCATGTATCAGCGGGCGTAGGACGGCGTTTAGACTACGGAGGACAATGGATCTTTAGTCCGTCTCAAGCATCGACTGGTTTGGTTTCTTGGGTATCTCTATCGTTTTCTGCAGACAGCTCCGCCATAAGTCCCCCTTTATCTCTCCGCTTGGAATCATCGGCCAGCTTCTGGTCCAGGAACGCCGAGAGCTCCTTTACCTTGGTCAATGCGGCGCTCGAGCATTGGACTAGCATGACAGCCTCCACTGGTGTACCACCAAGCTTCGCGATCTGACAGATCTCCCCGTGCCGGTTTAGACTAATGGTACAGCTGCTAACCCGCAACTGCTCCTCCAGTAACGTGGCATCGAGCAGCGCGATGTCTCCCTCCTCCCCGTAGAAATTGAACGTGACGCAGAGTGGCGAATGCAACCAACTCAGCGGTACAGGCTCCCTCTCCGCTGCCGTGTAGATGGTCAATGTCTCTCCTTCCATGCTCGTATCGGGTTTTCTGAAATGACGCAGTGCTGCTACTACAGCCAGGCAAGAGGCGTCGATTAGGTTTCCATCGTGGGAGACGACGTGAAGATCTACTCTTATCGACCAACACTTTTGACCTGCAACTAGACACAGCGACTCGGTGTCGAGGGCATTGGACCGTCGGACTGTCTTCTCTAGTAATCTCGACAGCAGGACTTCGGTCTCCGTGGGCCTGTTTACTTCGAAGGCCGGCGATGCCATGGGGCTGAGCTCCGTCGTGATGGTGAAAATGCCATCGAATGGTCGATCAGAATACGGGACTGTGACTTCGGCCGAAACCTTGGCTAGTATTCTGCGTGACTGCCGTGTTAGCAAGGGCGAACACGATCCATTATACATATATATATGTATATATATATATCGAGTATAGGATCATATGGCGTACCTTGTCTTGCCCAATGCTACGTCTGCGATCCCGTACTGATCTCCGAACTTGAGCTCCAGCTTCCTGAACTGGTCGAAAGCGCGGCCGTCGAGTCGCAATCCTTCCTGGAGCGCCTGCACTACGAATGTCCTCTCGTTGAGGGAAGGCTCGGCCTCCCTAGGCATGGTAACTGGTCGAAAAGTGCAAGACAGTAGGCACTAAGGCGCATATATCCTCATTGCTGTTCTGGCAGGTAGGTTTCTGTAGTAGGAGGTAGGTAGGCTGAGAGTGCCGGTACGGAATGTAGCGTATAGTGGGAGGTGGGCCCGTTTACCAAGTCGCGGCTTCAATTAATTGATTCAATTGTTTGACGAGAATTTACGTTCGGGATTATTTCTGCCGGGCGGTCAACGCAAACCCCCTGTAACGCCCCCCTTGGATGGTCGGATCTTTTGCTACCAAGCGGCCGATAACGTTACGGAACCCCCCGTGCACTCCCTTCACAAGCCCCGCACGTTAAAAACGAGGCTAAGACTGAGCCATATAGGCCTAAACTTCGCCGGGTCCGATAATTCGCTGCGCATGAAGGCTTCGTTCGGCCCCCGACCGCCACGTGGATGGCCTCACGAAGCTGCACCAATGTCTGCCCCGCGCGAAGCCTTGCGAAATGTCTCTTTCGGCTCGAACACTCGACAACGCTTCACTAACCCTGCCAAGTTGGATCTCACGCTTCTCGATGCATCCCTCTAACGGCTCCATTTACTCTATATCATGACACGATGGACGGTCTAGGGTCGGCCGCAAGCGTCGTCGCTATAATCGATCTGTCCGCCAAGGTCGCATCGCTCTGCTTTCAATATTCCGCCGCCGTTAAGAACGCGAAGTCCGATATCGAACGCCTGCGAGGAGAGGTAGACAGACTGAAAACCACCCTCGAAGGTGCGCGGCGCCTTCTTGACAGTCCAAATGGCGCTAGGCTCCAGACTTCACAGCCCTTGAGCGACGGGCTCCGTGACTGTGCTTCCCAGCTCGCAAAGCTGGAAACGAAGCTGGAGAAAAAGCTCAATCGTGGGACCATGCGTAGGATGATGAGCCCATTTGGGTTCCGTGCTCTGAAGTGGCCATTTGAAAGCAAGGAGGTCGATAATATCATCCAGAACCTCAACAAGTCCCGAGACACGCTCTCTACAAGTCTCAACATCGACCAGACGTATGCTCCAGATTCCTCGCTTGTAACTGCTTGAATTGCTGACATTGTTTTTGTGAGGATGCTCCTTCTTGACGACGAACGGCTCAAGATTTTGAAGTGGATCTCGCCCATACCATACGGAAAGCACCACAATACGGTTAAAGAGGCTCGGACATCAGGTACATGCGAGTGGCTGCTGCAGCATGAGAGATTCCGGGAATGGGAGGATACTGCTTCGTCGGTAATCCTGTGGCTTCAAGGTTCACGTTAGTGTTCGCTCGCGAGCCCGTAATTCCCTTGGAGAGGTGTGACTGACCACCGTAGCTGGCGCCGGCAAAACTTTTCTCACGTCTAAGGTCATCGATCATGTTCAGAGCTTGCTTAAGAGTTCTCGCAACGAAGAGGGGCTCGCGTTCTTCTACTGCAATCGGAACGAAGAGGAACGTCGGAAGCCCCTCACGGTTCTTCGAAGTTATGTTCGCCAATTGTCAACCACTGCGAAATATCCTGAGAAGATGCGCAAGAAGCTCCAAGAGCTCTGGAGCGAAAAGAGGCTCAAGGGCTCCGACCTTGACCTCGAGGACTGCCGAGAACAACTGCTCGAGTCGGTAAACCTTTACCCGAGGACCACTCTCGTGCTTGATGCCCTGGACGAATGCGAGCCAGACTCGCGTGGGGAACTCGTTAAGACCGTCGACATCCTATTGTCTAAATCCAGGCGGCCACTCAAGGTTTTCATTTCTAGCCGTCCTGACCGGGATATTAGAAAACGATTCCTCGACAGGCCAAACATCGAAATCTACGCGACGCATAATGAGAAGGACATACAGAAATTTGTCCATGAAGAAATCATTAAGCATGGTGCCTGGAAAGATATATCTCCGCTGCTGAAAGACGAGATTATCAGGGTCCTTCACGCCCGTAGTCAGGGAATGTAAGGGATTCTGAGAGTCAGCTAAAGCATCGCTAATGCGGAATAGGTTTCAGTGGGTATTTCTGCAGATCAAACAGTTACTGGAGCTTGAAACGGAAGCCGCCATCCGAGATCAG
>QJNS01000255.1:9857-110251 GCA_004154925.1 Monosporascus cannonballus
TGAGCCCCCCCCCCCCCCCAAATCACAAGTAACCCAGTCCTGAAGATGGAAAGCTGAATTAGGCATGATGCAGGGTTTCAGACTGCAGGCTTTACTTGTGCCTCAGAACTGACAGGAAGGACTACTGTTCAACCTTCCCCTATTGTCGACAGCATACGAACAGAATAGATGTGGGTTGATAGTGATGCTCCAATCTCGACTAGGCCTTCCGAGAAGCAAGACTACCCTTCTAGTCATCGTCTTGTCTCGGTATAGGAGACTCGGCTGTAGCATCCGCATGCCAGAGCCGGAGCCAGAGCACTTGAAGTGCTGCCATGGACCATGGGTGATTCATGCACCGAATTCCATCTCAGCAGATTCTGAGAGCTATTGATGTTCATGCCTATCTTCAACTGTATCTATCGGTTCGGGGACTGTTCGAACACATACACCAGCTATTTAAGCATACGTCAAATGAGCAGGAAGTCCAGTTCAGTTTCATTCCGCGGGGTCTTATGTACCTCTAGGGCTGGATGGGGTATTACTTGTGGCGTATGACTAGCAACGCCTTTAAGACCTTGATGCTGGGACTCAACTAATAAGCTTAGGAACACAACCTACTTGGTATAGAAACCTTACCTAAGATTCTATAACGCAAGCCAAGTTTCCTTCCAGGTGCCGTTTATTTTTTTTACCGTTCCTCACCTTTTAAGCTACTTTTAGCCGGTTATTGGTTATTACCTAGTATCTAGAAGCAATAGGGGGTACTTTGTTAATAACATGGACAGCTAAACGAGATATCCGAGAAACTGGGGCAGTATTTACTTAATGTTACCAAGCCAGTCCGGGCAGTTCTCCACCTGCCCCGCTAAATTAACTATTCAACCCATTTATTCGGGACTGAGAGTACGAAGTATGACGGCAGTCGTTGCACATTGTCCGCTAACCTTGGAAGAGAACAAGAGAACACGAGAACCGAAACAGCCTACGGTATTTGGCTGCCCCGGCTGCCACGGAGGAGTTCCTATCGCCTAGTCGCCGTAATCGGCGAAACTGCCGGGGCTTAATGGCTGTCTTTCGGAGTCTCGAACGACCTTCTGGCAATCCGCCGCCGTAAGGCATTCGGGAAGGGCCACAAGATGGCAGCCTATACGGCTTCCGCCAAGGGGTTGATGCCAGGTTGCTTTGAGCGGAGATATATTCTACTTACATTGGGACTAAATAGTGGAATCCACGATGATCAGCTTAAGCGTTGGCCCATATTCAACCCATTGCATTGTCAAGGCCATCTCCTATGTGTTTCGTCGGAGACGCTTTTGCGAAGTTCAGATACGTGAGGGAGATCCATAACGGCATAAGTGGATAAAACACTGCCATCAACTTGCCGCATTTACTTCATAGGTGATGGAGGGGTTACTACTGTCATTCGGATGCACAACATCAAATTAAGTTAGTTGACGTGTGCAGGGCAGTTCGAAGAGCTATAAAGAGTTGGATCTTATCTGCGTCTCGGAGAACCCGGCTGAGTACAATCGCCCCTTGACACGTCTTCTCCCAACTGTGAAATGGCGATATCACATTCGTTTCTTTCTCTACTCCTGTTGGCCTCGGTCTGGACAGGTTCCTGCGTCCTGGTAATCAATACCGCCAACTTTACCAACCTCAGATCAAGCAGTTGTGTGGTGGCCACGAGACCTGCGTTAACGGGACCATACCCCTGGACTGTGACGGCGAACTTCTTTTAATGTGGTCCTCCCCGAACTGGCCGACCAGTCGGCCTTCACCGGTATCATCATGCGGATGACCGGGAATAACTACACGATGTACATGATCTTCGCCAACGGCACCGCATCTCTTACCGGGCCATCCAGCATCTGGGGTAAATTGTTCGTCCCGGCTCATGATGCCGACGCGGAGAATGTGACCACCGTGCAATTCCTAACCCATGGTGGCACCTTAAACCACACGCACTGGGACATCGCCCCCGGATACAGCTACATGGACGCAGCGGTTCAAGCTGGTTACGCGACATTCTCATAAGATCGACTAGGTATCGGCTTCTCTGCCGATCCCGATGGTCTATCATCGCTTCCTGGGATCCAGAGCTTGTCGGAATAATCGACCCGAAGCGCGTTGGTTCCTTATCCAACACATACTTCAGCCAGGGAACGAAGCAGGGGGTTCAGTTTCCCCTTTTCAATTACCCCTATTTCGAGACAAAGCGTAGGTGTACTCATGCTATTCCCACTATAGGACCCCGGGGCTCTGATGTCGACTAAAGTGGCCGTTCATTTTCTCAGTTCTCGAAATCGCCTTCGCAGACCGGCAAACGACAACCGTGGGTGAGCTGATTACGACGGGTGAGATCAGCGGGCTGTCGCCAGACTTCACGGGACCGCTCCAGGTTGTGCTTGATTTCCAGGATTTCCCGTTCTGCAGCGGTGACTGCTCTTCCCTAGAAGACTAGGCTGCATCGGTATAGCCGAATCTCTATCCCAACCCCGGTGCCGACAGCGGCGAGAGTATGTTGATTCCGAATGCGGGCCAAAACTTGAACGCGCACCTCAATGCAGCTGAGATGTTCAGCCACATTATCTCCGTCTTACAACGCAATGACATCTAGGTAATGGGCTACTGAACAAGCTACTCTAAACCTCCCTTTGGAGCTGCGGACAAACGGTTAATCGATGGAAGAAACGGCTAGTAAGGCGAAAGCTCTGCAGTGGCAGCAGTCTCCTATGCCGTGGACGTAGCCACGAAGATACGTTGACTCTCCTTGGGCATTGGCTGGGTATCTAAACAGCAGACCAGTGTATCGCTTGTTTGCGAGTCTTTAAACCTATTCCCATCTGACACGTAGCCGAGGGAACCAGGAGTTACGTTGATGCAGTTTCGCACGTGGTGTAACTGGGCGTGTAACGACGGGAGCGAGTGTTTAAACCTCCAACCCTACCCTGTTTCGTATTCAATTTCTTGACTTTCATCTCTATCAAGCTGATTCTTGAATCTCGGTGACTAGGGGCGCCGACCAACCAGCCAGCTTGACACCCGATCCGAATTTGGTTAAGCTATGGATTCACTATAAAGAGCTCCTACAAGTTATTCACACTCGACAGTCGAATGATCACCTCGACGCCTCAGCAAGCTGATTCAAAGATGCAGGATGAAGAGCTCTCTTACGTTCCGCGAGGCGAAGACCTCGAGAGTATTTCAGCGCGGAAGGAAGTCAGTCTCTCTGCCTTCCCCTCTCCTTTCTCTCCATTCACTCCATATTCTCGTACTCGACCCACCCGCATCGCGATACTCAAAGATACTCGACCGAAACGACTAGTCACTCGCTTGACCAGTTTCCCAAGATGTCGCCTTCAGAGCGCCCCACCGACCCCGAGTCCGAGCCACTCGTCCCACAGGGCGACGCGCCCGCCGGTGACGCCGCGGAGGCGCGGCGTAACATCAACGCCTTCCGGGCGCTCTGGCAGAAGCTCTCGGACGTGTGGGAGGTTCTGCAGGAGCTCTGGCGGCTGGCGCCGGAGGGGTTCCTCGTCAGCAGGCCGATCGACCGGACGGGCGTGCGCCGCGCCTTCGGGGACCTGCGCGCGTACCTCGACGACCCGCGGCTCGCGGCGGCGCCGGGCGTCGACGCGGCCTACATCGGCCTCGCGCGGGAGCGGCTCGCCGTCGTGGCGCGGAAGACCGAGGGCCTGCTTGACATCCTCGACGCGCGCACCGGGAGCCTGACGCTGCCGCGCACCTCCAACGCCGTCTTCGGCTTGTTCCGCCGCCAGGTGCCCGACGGCCTCGACGTCGCGCTGCGCGCCGAGGAGAGGATCCTGCGCGAGCAGCTAGAGTCGCTGGACGGCGGCGGCGGCGGCGGATCGTCATTCTTGTCACCCCCCTCCTCCCCCACCTCCGCTTTCGTCGAGATCCCGAGCCCGGACAGGGGCAAGGACAAGGGAAAGGGCAAGGGCGCGGTCACGGGCGGCGATACATACGAGGCCGAGACCGAGGCCGACGCGGACAGGCGGGTTGCCCAGATGCGCGTTGCCGTAGAGGCGATGCTGAAGAATGTGCGCAAGGAGGTGGACGACGAGTCCAAGGAGACAGTCAAGGTCATCAACCAGCTCACGAAGCAGCGCTACACGCGGGTCGGCTTCGTCATCAGCGTCACGGCCGCCCTGTCTTCGGGCACCTTCGCCCTGATCTGCCGGCACTGGGCCAAGAAGGCGCAAGGCGCGGCGGGCGAGGCCAGCGCCGCCGCCGCCGCCATCGAACACTTACTGCAGGGCTGAGGACGGCTACACGGTGTGAGAGGAATGTGAGTCCGGGCATATGATTGCCAGTTCTCTGTGATTTATTCTGAGGCCATTTCAGGGAGGACGCAAGCGTTGTTTTACCGCAGCAATGTGGTGAGTGATCCAATTGTGAGGTTTTCTTGGCGGCGGTTATGCACCTGCAAACGCTCTAGCAGGCACACCGTTTCCTATGTACTTAGGCGGTTACCTTTTGGACCTGAGTAGGCTCTTTGTGGCACATATCGACTCCGGTTTCCACCCGAATTCTGCATCTAATTACCTAGAATTATGACTTCTGGCGAGTAGTATGCTATTTAAATAATGTGTGTCTACGACTAGATAGGTAATCACAATTGCCCAGAGCTGTCTTTCGCAGCAAGGGGAACTCAATCAATCGACTGCTCAACTCTCCGCTGGTAGTTGATATGTGCACACCTATACTGACATACATTAGCATAATCAAATGAAAGAACTCTCCAGCTCACTAATTATGCGCTCCACAACCCTTGTACTTATTCAAGGTCTTTCTCAGTCGCCCGCGTTGCCTAGCCGGGGTGTTCTTATTTCCATCGAAGCCTCCCCGCGTCGTGAGAGTGGCGAACTAGAACTGCCGGCAGGACTGAGTATCTGTCAATCCTCGAGGCTTGAAGACGGCATAACTTGGTTGAGACCCTTTGTCTGCGCATCGGCCCATCAATTCTGCCCTAGGATATCAGGTAAGCCTCATGGCTGGAATCTAGCAACTGCTTGAGCACACCGAGGAGTTTCATATCGCATGTGTCGCGAAACTTCTCAAAGTCCCTTTGAGCTTCGTCGAGAATGGCCCGTTCCTTCACCTGTCTGAAACTCGGGCTCTGAAAGTAGGTGGGGATGCCTTTCCGCGCCGAATTGTTGAAAGCTTCCAGTTGCTCAGAGGCTCGTTGCTTAACCTCCGCGGCATGGATGTCAAGGGACGAAGAAACAGCTTGGATCTCATTTTCCGCCTTCTCCAGTGAAACTCTCCTTTTTTCGTCTTTCAACACGCGGCACAATTGAATGGCGTTACCCACAGTCTCGATCACGTCCACTTCAATCGGACCCTCCGCTTCTTTGCAGACCCTGCGACATTTGCGAAGAAATTCAGGCATGGATAAGCCGTGGTTTCCAACAGCTGCCTCCCTAGGTATAGAAATTTGAGCTCCAATCGCACCCCGTCCGTCGTCCTGGTGAATTATATCCGCCCAATCAACGCTTGGGCACCAACATCTCAGCCAGTCAAATGCAGCCTCCTCAGCAACCTGTTGGATTGCAGTGGCTGAAAGGTCTAGGATTGTCTGTTTGACATGCCCTAGAGCCTTTTCTGGATTATCTTCGTAAAGGCTATCTAGAGATCTCCCAACAGCTTTCAACGGGAAAAGTTGTTGCCCCGAGAGTAGTTGTCGAGGTCTAGCTGGGCCTGTGTTGGACTTGTCAAAGAGCGCCCCGCTCTGTGGGATGTTTGGATCGCAGGCCAAAGAGCTGGCAGTTTGCTGAGCGTCACATTTGCTGGTGGCGCCGAATTGAAGTTGCCGCATAGGAAACATAGATGATGCTTGATTCGGCCTGCCATTAAAGGTGCCAGAGACTGATGGAGGGGGAATCTTCGTCCCTGGGGTTACCCCATGATTGTTCGAAAGCCTCACAGGTACGGGCGGAGCCTCAGGACTCCCGTGGTGGTTCGTTCTACCTAAATGGTCTGTAGGAGTAGGCGAGCATATATCGGTCCCCGTAACCATTCGCCGTCTTTGCTTGTCGTGAAATGCTCTCTCGGTCCATAGGCGATACACCAGCTTGATTGCTCTCTTTTCGCTCAAGCCTCCAAGGTACCTCTGTGATTTGCGGTGTTCTCGCACGATTTCGGCAACTACTCCACGATCCAACTCCTTGTGTAGATACGGCTTCATAAATGGGATGGCTTCAAGACATACCCTGTGAAGTAACCTTCTTTGCCTCTCCGGCCTATTTTGATGTCTGAGGTTGGTAAAAAAAGAGGCGGTGCCTGATTCGCTTGCCAAGCTGTCTCGTCGTGCCATTAAATGGGAGCCAGACGGCTCTTGTGGTACTAAGTCTTCACGAGAAATATTCTCTACAACCTTTATTGGCGGAGACAATGATTCGCGCTTCAATGAGCCGCCGTTACTTGCCATTTGTTGCCCCCCTATCCCCAAAATCCGGCGTCGTATAGCTGGATCATGGAACACCTTGGCTTTCCAGAGCCTGGTAACAGCCAGAGTGGCTTCCTCCCAAGATATGCTCTCGAGGAATGTCGGGGTCTCTAAGCATTGGAGAACCAATTGTGAGATCTTTGCCACTGTCAGCACCTCATCTAGGTGAGGTTCAATGAATGGCCTGATGGCTAGATATATGTTGCGTTGTTTGAGTTCACGACTCTCCCTCTGGGCCGACTTGAGGATGATACGAGTAACTGCTTTCCGCCTATAGTTGAGAGGAGGAGCCAAGGGCCTCTGGCGAGACACGCCTGATGTGAAAACTCCGTCCTCCCAAAGTACATGCAGTTTGGCGATCATGTTCTGATCATTCCATCCAGCTGCCCCGGTAGACCTTCCCTTGTATTCCGCATCTAAGCTGGCGAATAAGGCATGCATTGAATCCTTGAGAGCTTCGAAGTTCTGCTGAACGATCTTAGCGATGTCTTCTTTAGACTGAAGGCCTCCAGGTATCCACTCCGTGAACGAGCGGAAAGTGTCAAAGCAGATCCTGTTCAAGACTGCTTTTCTACTTAAGGACATTTGGAAAGCTTTGGGCAGTTTCGCGTCTGTTAAAGCTCCGATGAATGTCTGGTGGGCCGAGCGGACGCTGAAAGCACCGAGAGTCCACAGCGTCCAGACGTGATATGCGACAGTGACGACTGGCATGGCACGTACAGCCTTCACAGCCGGAGATTCAACCCTGATCGTGTCTGCCCCTCTTCCTACCCAGAAGGACGCCTCCCCCACGCTGGTCTCTGACCAAATATGCGACAAAGTTTCTGCATGGTTCTCTTGGACCAGTCGATAAACGTCGAACTGTGACAATGGCCTGCTAGCGGCTGCTGCCAAATATGGATGGAAGAGGATATAGATGATCTTGTTGATGGCTTTCTGAGAAGGCTGTGTATAACTTTCAACGTCAAAGTTCCGCAGGAGACGGTCCTGAATTATAGGTGTGAGCCGAAACACCAGTTTCTTTGTGTCATTCCTGGGATGGAGGCTAGGGCCGGCTATCGGCCCGTTACCAGCCTGTGTAGCTTGACCATTCGTCTTCTTTTTGCCCATGATGTCTGGGTTGCTTGTATGAGTGCGATGAAGTACTGGAAATAACGGTTGCCGGCGTTGTCAAGCAGACCGACACGGGCGCAAGCAGCGGCGCGGGGGTTGCGTGATGGAATTGCAAGAAACAATCAGATGGTCGTTATAGGCCGTGGATGGTGACGGAGGCAGAAAGATATATTAAACTGAAGAGATGAGGTCAAGGGCAGAAATGAAGTGAAACCTGATTTGGAGTCGTGCATAGTAGAAGATACCTAGGTACCTAGATAGGTAGCAGCATAGAGATGGTAGGAGGCACGAGACACGAGGCATGAAAATCACTGTGAAAGAAGTATTCTTGACCAGTGTATGGCTCTTTCCTCTCTCTTGTTCTTCTTGCGAGAGAACCAATGGACATAGAAGAATGGAAGAGGTACCCGCCTAGGTAGGTGCTAGGAGGATCACCTTCCTACTCCGCTGGGTAATTACATATGATTGCCTTTTGACAATACGCATTTTATTGAAGAAAGTAGCCGCTTTATAAACTCTTTATGAACTTATTAGTGATGATGTCTTGCATTTTGTGTTGTGGGAAACATAGGGTTGTCAGGCGACAGCCTTTGGCCGCTGCCTAGTAGGGACACTCACAGCTTCACTTGTCCTTGCCAGGTTCAAGTTGAGGGGCTTGACTTCTTGGTTCTCTACACCCTTCCAAAGCATTCTCCATGGCAACACGATACCTGTCACATTTTGGCATAGGGTTCCGAGTTTCTCAACCGATTCGGCATGACGAAAAGCATTCCATTCTATATGAGCTACTATCGACTGGAAGGAAATATCCCCGATTCGCTTTCGCCGGTATGGAGAACCTTGCAAGGTCCATAGAGCTTTCTACAACCAATATAGGTAAGATACCCCGAGAGATGATCTATCCACATGGACCTGGTTTCCATGTCAGTATCTAACATATCCGGGAGACGTCACGATACTGGAGGGGAAGCGATACGCGGGACATCTCTCCAAGTCTTACCACCAGATATCCAGTACAAATGAGGCACCACGCTATCTTCTTCTCGTTCAAGGCTATGGAGATGTCCAGATTCTGAGGATGCGGCATAACTCTACCCGAAGTACCATTCGGGAAGGCTCACATTCTAGCCCAATCTAGTGTCCCCAAGTTTGTACCGCTTTCCCAGTGACAGGACAGCCTACTATCCAAGGGAGGGGTTTCTGAATAACCTACATAGGTAGCCATCGGTAACCTTAATGGACCGGCTAAGCAAGCCAAACCTGATCCTCGTCGATGACCGGTCGTAGACCGGGGATTCGGGAACCAGGCATGGCAATATACCCGATCGAACCAAGCAGCAATAGATGCTGCCACATCTAAATCCAACCACGCGATTATGCTGGCTTGGTACCTCGAACTGCGGGGATAAATCGCCTCATCACCGCGTCAACATATGGCTTCGGTAAGTGCCAATCTTTCACGGCATCGTCGATGCCACGATTTATGCGACCTACATATTCAGGCGTTGGGTTTGAGGGGGACACGCGCCGGAAATCGACATAGACCAAGGCCTTCACTCTCTCGCCGTCAGCTAAGCTTTCGCCCGTGAACTTGGTGGCTTCGAGATAGCATTTCTCGTAAGCCCACGGTACACCCTCGTAAACGTCGAGCATGGCTTCATCCTCGGAATCTAGTTTGTATAAGACCCCATAGATACCGTGGTCAGCTGTAGAAACAGCACTGACAGGACCCTCCTGGGGTTGTAGGGGCTTCCGGTCAACCTGCACGATATTCGCATAACCTCGTTCATTGATGAGCCACATCCAACCAGGCAGGTGGGCTAGAGCAACCGGTGGAGAGTTTGGGCAACGGTATTGCATCTGGGTTGGAGAGAGATTAGAACCGTACGCGAAGTACAGGATCTCTTCAGTGGCCTTGTCACCCTTCTTGATAGCCTTGCCGCACTTCTTGGTTCCCATCTCCTTCCCCAAAAGCTCGATCTCTCCCGGAAGCTATTTGGTATGCTTATAAATTGCAACGGTTTCGCAAGAAGGGAGACACGCTATTATGTTGAGTGATGAGAAGGTAAGACAATATTTTCGATTAACATGCCTGGGGAGTGGCTTGACTGGAAAGAACAGTGACAGGCTGGTGGATAGAGTTTCCAAAAGATGGGTTGGTAATAAGCAACAGCGCTCTTAAAAAGTCCTTTTGGGCTCTCGAAGCAGTCCGAGAAGTGAGTCGACTCTCAAAAGGCACAAACAAACCTTTGATTAACGTTGCCTCATGATCCATTCAGAGAGGGTACTCGTGGCGCCGGGAAGATGCGCAGCCCAGCCACACAAGAAGATCAAGCGGAGATACCCCACAGTCCCAGGTATACCTCGCGACTGAGTTTTCGTCGTCGACTCAATCCAATCACGTTGCGCAGCGGCTGTCAGGCTTACCCACTAGTCGCGCGTCTCGTCGCGTCACGAAGTCACGACACCTGCTGCCCCTCCCTCCAACGTTCGCCCGGTCTTTTCCGTATCAGCGTATCAATTAATTGGCCTCACACACCACCATCCTCTACTACCTTCGAGTCACCCCCTTAAAGTTGGTCAGCATACAGGGCCACTAGGCCTTGTGCATGACTTGTCTCAGACCCACCGTGTGGGCAGCGTGGGTTCGTGTACGATTTGCCTCTAGCCTGAGCCGGTATCAGATTAAGCTTTAGGCTAATGCTTAAGTTAGGGGCACACGCTGGGCTGCACACCTTAGTTGCTCTAAGCAGCCTAGGGATAGGGTGTAGTGGGGTTTAGCTGTGAGACATGAGCATGGCTCCGCACCCATCGTCTTCAGGCACGCCCAGGACTCCCGAGAAAAAGGACGGGAACTTCGACCGATGGTTCCTTAAGTTCTCCAATAGGTACAGCCTCAACTTGGGGCTGCCACCAAAAACATCACTAGAGAAGAGGAGGCTCTTGGCTGAGGCTGACCCGGAGTTCTCTTTGGAGCTCTCTCTGTACTCGCGTCTGCAGTATCATTACTTTCAAGGAAACATAGAGCAAATCCTTAGCTCATTTGACGAAGCAGCTAAAGATGTCCACCGGAAATGGGTTAAGAAGCCCCTCGGTGAATCTGATACGACCCCCGCCATCACGCACTTGCTCCGAGCCACCTCTGAACCTGAGCGACGTGAAATGATACGCCGTCTAAATGACATCCTCACAAACTTGCATCCACTCAAATTTCCTAGCGTTGTCAGCACACGTACCATTCTCTCGCCTCAAAGCCGGCCACCCCCTTTATCGCCCAGTCTAGATAGACAGCGCCATCGCGCCAAACGCCGTTCAGATGAACGGCACCCTAGCCCTTCATTGTCTTCTTTCAAGAAAGTCAGGAGCGCCGCTTCCACCACCAGCCGTTATGTTGATGAGGGGTCGGAGGAAGAGGGGGAAGGGATTGCGGACCTCGAGTCCGTATACCCTAAGAACCGCAGCATTTTCGTAAAGAAAAAGCCGTCCCTTCAACCTCCGTGTCATGGCGATTCGAGCTTCTACCAACTCAGCACCTCGGCTAATACTAGCAAATCGACATTCGTATCGACTGTATCTAAAGTCTTCGAAGACGAGGAGGGGCCCCCTCCAGATACTCAAGAAACGCAGGTTACCGTCAAGGCGAGCACCCAGGAGAAACCGAGGCGGCCTCCGCCATCTGACCTGTTCTCAGATCTCGCTCCGTCTTCGAGTACCGAGTTTGCTCTACAGACTTCTTTTAGCAAATACGAGGGGATAAACGGCATTGAAAACAATGAGCTACACCGAAATGTTGGTCGCGCCCGTGCTCCAACTAGCTCGGGCGCCTTTTCGGATTTCACCATACCAATCGAAATTGTAGAGGCGGCAGAGCAGCGGCCGCCACCCGCCGTGTATCCAGAAGTGTCCATTATGCCACCTACCCAGTCACCTTCGGAAACACCTCGCTCAGGGAAGATATCACTCGAAGACAGGTTAAATGACGTATGGCGTAGGTGTTCCTGTCTCGACAGTGGAATCTTTGGTAGCACACTTACAGTCTTTAGCACGGCTACCCTCTTCTCTTGATGAGGCGCCCCTTTCGGTTCGCTGGGAGATTCTCCGGATCGCGCTCCATTGCAGTGTCGACTTAGAAGAACTCGGTTTAACCTACGATGAGTCGTGGACTGATCAGACCAGGCTACGGAGTATGCTCAAGAGCCACCCCTCGCTACGCGATAAAAACTTCCCTGAGGGAACGAATACAGATGCTTGGAACGCTAGCCTACAAGACTTCACGAGTTGTGGACAACATGTCGTCCTCTCCGCCTCCCTAGAAACCAGCCGTACGACTACTGGCCCCTTCTTTAAAGTTTCATTGAATCCTTTAAAATTCGAGCTGCCTCACCGCCTGGACCGACGTTTTGGTTCAGACCGCTTCTTGGAAATACTGGTCCCTTCACCTAGTAGAAATCTTAGCGAATCATCGGCGGATTACCTTATAGGGTGGCTGGTCAACCACCCTCACATCCTCCTGGGTCGGAAGTGGACACCGTTTTTCATCCGCAAAGCAGACCCGAAGAAGCAAGCTAGAGATGACGGTTTCGGGCCGGAACCGAAGCCGGAATATATGGAGCGTGTTTATCTTTTTGCTGAAGATGGCAACGAGTTTCATCAGCCTAGAGGCGAGGAGTATCCACCCAAGGGTGAGCCCGTTGGGAGCCATTCGAGACTGTCGAGGTCCGGTCTCCTTTCTTGGGTGCTTCAGCCGCAGAAAAATGGGAGCCAGCCCTATCTCAAGTTATTTTCAAGAATCGCCCTTAGTAAGAGCCTTATTCCCATGCTGTAAAAATCAACTTGCTAAGTGCTTTCGAGGTTTGAGTCGTACAACCCCCACGATTGTGTTACGACCAGATCAATTCAGACACCGGGATGATGACATCCTATCCCCGACCGGTAAAGTCATGAGCGATGGCATTGCTCGTATGTCGTCGAGCCTGGCTAGAAAGATCAGCAAGAGCATGGGCCTGATAGATGTTCCAGCCGGCTTCCAAGGCCGAATCGGAAGTGCGAAAGGGTTCTGGATCCGCCATAGAACAGACACAGATGCGGATGAGGACGACTGGATTGAGACTTATCCGTCTCAGCGAAAGTGGAAATGTGATTTTCTCGATCCTGACCATAGAACGTTTGAGGTACGAAGCGAGGTCAGAGATCTGACGCCCGCGAACCTCAACCTGCAGTTCCTCCCCATTTTAGAAGATCGAGCCATTGACCGGGATCGAATGAAAAGAGAAGTTGGTTCTATTCTAGAAAAGGGTCTGCTTAAGGAGCTCGAAAGCCAGCGACTTGCGCTGGACAATCCTATCCAGTTCAGACAGTGGCTACATGAGAATGGATCAACTTCGAGGCGTTCAGCCCGTCTAAAAAGCTGCGAGGTCCCCTTCGTGGCCGGACTCCCCAAATCCACGGAAGAACAGATGGGTTTCCTTCTGGATGGTGGCTTTGACCCTAAGAAGCAAAAGTTTCTCCAAGACATGGCTTGGTCTCTGAGAAGGGATAAGTGCGAGGAACTTAAGAAGAGGTTAAATATCAAGGTTGGTCGCTCCACATACGCATTCATGGTGGTAGACTTCCTCGGGGTTCTCCAAGAGGACGAAATCCATCTTGGATTCTCGTCTAGGTTCCAGGACGAGCAGTCCGGATTCTCCGAGACCTTCCTCCACGGCTTTGATGTACTCGTCGCGAGATCCCCAGCGCATTATGTGAGCGATATCCAGCGGGTGAAAGCTGTGTTCAAACCCGAACTGGGCTACCTCAAGGATGTGGTCATTTTCCCCACCAAGGGAAATACGCCGCTCGCGGATAAGCTCTCTGGTGGTGACTACGACGGCGACATGGCCTGGGTCTGTTGGGATCCGGATATAGTCAACAATTTCCAGAACGAGGCTGTGCCAGAGCCTCCAGATCTATTTAAGAGGGGTTTCTTGTCGAAGGAGACAACGACCTACGGCAACTTGCAAGCCGCAGGCCATACCGGATCAGACCTTACGGCGGAATTCCTTCGGAGAAGTTTCCGCTTCAACATGCAGCAAGCCTTTCTAGGGATGTGCACGAACTGGAAGGAGCGGCTTTGCTACATGCGGGGCTCAGTCCGTGACGATACAGCCGTCCTGCTGAGCACCCTTCTCAGCAACCTCGTCGATCAAGCCAAACAGGGCATCATCTTCACCGGCAAGGACTGGGGCAGGCTCAAGAGGCACCTCCTTGGGAAGAAGGTCGGCGAACCGCCAGTCCCACTCTACCGGTCGGAGATCTGGGACGGCAAGGGGGAGCTGAGGCACATAAACGACTACCTGAAATTCAAGGTGGCCAAGCCGACGATCGACCGGGAGCTCGGCAGCTTCCACGAGTGGCTCAACCGGGACTCCACAGCGCGGCATGACGATGAGGACCTGTTCTGCATGTTCGAGCACCTGCGGACCTTGGCTAAAGAGTCCAGGACCTTTAAGGCGGTCCTTGACGGCCTGACCAGGGACATCCACGCCCTCTACAAGGAATGGGAGCGCATGACGGGCCGCGACTGGCCCTGGGAGGCCAAGGTGCAGCCAATCCACGAGCGGTTCCTGGCCATCCAGCCCGCCATCGAGTCATCATCGTCGTCGTCGGCGGCGTCAGTGGCGTCATCGTCGCTATCTTCGTCGTCGAAAAATAGGGCCGCAGCCTCGAAGACGATCCAGGTCCTCACGCAGCCGGGGCTCCTGAACCCGGCGCTCGCGCCCTGGGCGCTCTACAAGGCCTCAGCGCTATTCAAGCTGTATTGCAACCGCTCGCCCAAGTTCGCCTGGTGGGTCGCCGGCGTCCAGCTGCAAAGCCTCAAGGCCATGCGCGCCTCCCCCGGCGTCCCCGTTCCCATCGTCTCTCACATGTACGCCGGCCTGCGTCCGGACGCCAAGTACGCGCAGGCGGTCGCCGCGAGGGAGGAGGGCCGGCTCGGCACCGTGGCGGACGACGAGGAGGTGCCGAGAGACGACGACGCTTAGCTTGCCGCTTGGTTTCGCCGAGAGGACGTGGACCCAGGTCGGGAGGATGTGGGAATAAGTCGATAGCGTCGGTGGCCGGGGCGGGACCTCTTTTGGCTAATATTCCACCCCCGTATGGGTTACGGAGCGGGATTCGTGGGCGCTCGCGCGGCGACAACTTACCTGCCGAGTGTATTTAAGGGTGGTGGGTCTAGTGAATGGCATATCACGGTCCCTGATTCTCCTTTCTATCTTTCTTATTTTTGATCCTTCTAGTTTGGGATGTATTCATTTTGGTTCCAGTGAGTCTCCGTAGTAGTCTAGGGGTATTCTTGTGCATTAATGGATACCGGTAGTACCGTCGTGCTGGGTGGATGGTTGAGGGCAGATGCCCAATGACTGAAGGGGCCGTAGGAGGTATCAATTCCAGTTTTTAGGCTGATGATCGTCTTAATAGACATTCTATTCTTCTTTTATTTTTCGGTACGCAAACAAGTATTTATATTAATAGGTTCATATAAAGGGTAAACTTTCAGCCATTTTACGGTGATGGGACTGACCGAGCCTAACCAGACGTTTGTCCGACCTGATAATTCGCGCCAAACCTCCCGCCAGTAGGCAGCCACACTCTGACATTCGCTCAGGTTCGCCGAAATTCAGGCTGAAGAGTGGCCAGTCCCGGTAACCCATAGAGACACGTCAGCTAAGGCACCTTAAGTAGTGGCCCCTTTGCAGGATACCGGAAAGCCTTTGAAATCGCCACCATTTTTTTGATGCAGCGAGCGGGTATATCTTTTCTGCTCTTTCCTTAGCCAAAAGAGAAGTTTTTGAAGGGGTGGGAAAGGTGAGAAAAGGGACACCGGTATTGAAATCGAATTTACGCATGCCATGGGACTGGTATCTGAACGACGATGATATAGCAAAGAGTGCGAGGTCACAATCTAAATGAATACGTTCAATGTAATAACAACGAGCTTCGGCTTACGAACATAGGTAAACTTTCAATGTAAGCGTCAATGGCGGGAAGTTTCTTCACATAAAGTTACTTGATGGAGGGGACTGGATTAGGTTTCTCGGCCAAGTTCGAATTCATTACTTATCACCAACCCTCCGTTCGTGGATGATTGCAGAAGATTGTGAAGTTCCTACAGCTGTCACAGTAAAGCTGATCGGTAGATAAGGTAACATGGAGTGTGAGAAGTGATAATTGTCTGGATAGAATTGAGCTCTAGGGAGCGGTGGCTAGGAATCTCTCTATATACTGTGGGCGCGCCGGAATAAGGTTCTTCCGGGGTGCTGGGAGCTTGATGACTAACATAGATGCCCCTATTCCACGACAACAGCACTATAGTAGTGTGGGCACTGGTGAACGGCGATGTAGTCTGTCCCTCCATAAAACTCCAACTTGGAATTCCAACAGAGCCATTATTCACTGCACTATATCAGAGGAAAACGAGCCAGATACGAAACAAAGGCATGGGCAAAGATCCCCCTATCTATTTCGCAGGTGCCATATGCACTAAGCGCTAAGTCCTCGCTTCGATCCATAAGCACCCAAATCAGAATTTATTTGTCCATGGTTATTTGTATTACTATTTACATCAGGAAACATTATACCAATGCTTTGTACGTGCCTCTGCCGCGTGGTCCGATCTTCCAGGCCTACTCTCGATTTCCACCGTATGCTCTACTAAGATCGCTGTGGTTCTGCCTGGGGAGCTATCTGGAGCCTGCATTGAGGAGCTGTCCCTCCTCACGATTTCTTCTTCGCTCTCCGTACCAAGTTTTGTGATGCCTAACTGCGGCAGGCTGTACGGGTCCGCTGACTGTTTGCTCAATTGGGTTGACCTCCTGCCCGTGCTTATCTGGGGTCCTGAACTGAGTTCGTCGCTGCGGCTCGGACGACTACTCGGATACCATTCGCCAGGGCCCGGTGATATGAAGCCGGTATTCACCCAGAATCTGCGTCTCAGCATGGGTGTAACAAGAGGGGCTTGGCCGACGACGATGCCAACGCAATCTTCTCGCATGGACCAAAGCGCCGATACTCCGCGTTGATTGAACTGATGAGCGCGGATTAGATACCTTATTCTCAAGTCGCCCTGCCGTGCTGATAGAGGTTTTACTTACATGGAAGATCAGCGTGAAGCGAAGGACGGCAGCGAACATGCAGAAGAAGCCGAGACTGAAGATAAAATAAAGGCCGGCTTTCTTCCACCGGTTGACATTAATCCCAAGTATCACCTGGATGAGAGTCAGCACCGACCACACGACCAACAATATGTATGAGGGACACGAACGGGGGCCGGGATGAGCATGATGCAGATATCGGTAAGGAGGTTAAAAGTTAATATTACAACGAAGAAGATGATGTTCTGCGGTACACAACGACCTAGGCAGAGGGGTTGTCAGCAGAAGGGTTCTAACAGGATCGTCATCGGAGCCAAGTAAATCCATACGTCCTGGGTCTGGCCAAACCTGCCATAGTTGATAGAAAGGGCGGCAAGTGAGCGCAAGCGTGAGGATTATTGCAACGCCCGACATTATCACAAGTCCCATTGCCGGCCTGACGAACTTCTCCACCCATAACCCCCTTACTACCCGCTGGTAGAAGCATAACATGTTGAATTTCAACACCCAGATGATGAAAAAGTAGCCAATAAGGCCGACTAAGAATATCTTCGATCCGTATTCCGATTCGTGATACTCCTCGGGCGGCATGTTCTGGCGTTCTTCGAAAGTAAGGTCGGAGGTGTGACGCCCCTTGGCAACCACGACGAAGACATGGCCTATTACCGGGGCCGCTGTCCATATGGCCTGGGGAGGTAGTTCGTCAGCTGGGACATCCCGTCTCCGCCGTCGCCCTCGATGATTCAGTCAACTTACTGCCACCCCGAGAATGAGGTAATCATCGAGGTTGTAATTCTTCAAGCCGACTAGCTTGGTCCGGCAGTAGATACGGGCGGAAATCATCAACGCGCCGATTAGGTAGAGAAACCATATCTCGACGACCTGGCCCGTGAGGCTCACAGCCATTGTTACCTAGAGCAGGAAACGGGAATCTCCAAGAACGCATAAGTTAACTCTGATGCACAACGACCGAGGAGCCACAACGGCAGTTAAATGCAAACTGTTGGCAAAACGCTAGTTATCTAGCTGTATTCCTTGCTTGCGCATGGCCAAATGGCCGCATCTTGGGTCGTGGGGGAGCCGTGGTTCGTGAAGTGGTCGTAAAACCACCACCCAGTACTTAGAAATTGTATGCATAATACTCACCTCTCCGACACAGTAAATGGCTAAGGGGAACCCAGAGGGCTTCTTTATTGCGGCAAGATGCCTATGCCGCGGAGGCGATAGAAAAGGAAATGGCACACGTTCGTGTATGTCTCTCATGGACTCTGCAGGCTAGAAAAGTTCGGACAGTGACTGCATCTGAAAGTGTGAGACCCTGCATCACACACAGAAGCATATAACTGAAGAAAAGGTATATTAAAAGTTGCATGACCTCTAGAAGGTCCTCTGTAAAGGGTGAAGGTGGTGAACCCTCCTTAAATACATATAAAAATAGTGGTACCCAAGAGATAATAATACCGGATTAGCCGAAGCAATTTCCACTAGCTTGTTAGCTAACTAAGCCATGGCGCTGCTAGATTCAACACACCCCCCCCAGTTGTTAGGAACTAACAGCTAAAGCTTTCTTGATACTGAGCAACTGCCCAAAAAGGAAATACCGTGGTAATTAGCTTTTAACAAACAATAGATAAAACGCAAAAACGGAAACAAAAAGGATGATTAGCATCTCGATTAACTAAGGAAGTTATTCGAGATGCCAGAACTTCTGACCGGATTCGAACCCATATCTTCAGGTATTAGGACCTGACGTCATACCACTAGACCACAAAAGCTTTGTTGGAAAGCTTCCTCACTAACCCTACCTTTAAGGTCGTTTAGAGACGAAGGTAATAACAACTTATAAGGGAAAGAACGATAAGAAGGAAACGGGGGCAATAGCCTTCTATTGCTGGGCAACGTCTGGGATAAATTAACATTTCCTAGGCTTCCTTTAGCCTTAAAGTAACGTCCTAAAGATTTAACAGCCTGACGAATTTCTAATGCTACTAAAATTTCAAGGGCTTAATTAAGCCATCTGCTACCATAACGTTAATAAACGTCTATTCGATCCTTATCCTTCCTGCTATGTAAATTTCGCGAAACCAATAATTATAAATATTTACGTACTTCAGTTTCGTAATTAGGCGTATAATTTTTTCAGTAACTAGCCGTATCGTCTGCTTATTATCCACCTAGATAATTAAGTTCTCGTTTAACTTAAGCCTAATAACCTTAAATAACCTTAATATAAAAAAGGTTTCTTTGACGATTTGCAACAAAGCTAATAACTTAACTTTCGTACTTAAAATGGTAACTATATCCTGCTTATTAACCCTTTATACGATAAGGCTACCGAAAAGTAATAATATAAATCCCTAAAAACTTTTCCGGTTAGGGTTATCCGCAAAAAACGCATTATTCGTACATAAAAACGATCGTACGTTAAGATCTTCGTTATTTTCGAATTTTAAAATTAAAATACGTATAAAATAAACGTAAAAAATAATGTCGTTAATAACGTTAAAATATATAAAATTAAAGTTCTTATAATAACGAAATAAATAAAAAACAGTTTTAGTTAAGTTTAAGCGAATAATAACAATTTCGTATAATAAACTTCCGACTTTTTCGAAATATAATTTCTTAAACGCTATTAACGTTTCGTCTTAATATTTTTTAAAACTTTTCCATTTAAAGACCTTAAAATAACGTTTTCCAAATTTGGATAATTTAAAGCGTATATATAACTTTTTCCAATAAATATCCTATAATAACTATAATTTCTTAATTACGCGGTTTTGCAGAATACGCATTTTAAGGAATTACTGTAAATCCTTTAAATTATTAATATAAAAACGTTATATTAATTTTGTAAGGAATTTTTTAATACGTATTATATCGCAAATCCTATATATTATAATTATATCGTTAACGTAAAAAAATAACGTTAATTAACTATTAGTTATAATACATAGGTTATCCGGAACGGATTTTAATCTTAATTTTTTTAATCCTACCGTCAAATCTCGTTACCACAGAAGTAATAATCGCTTTAAGCCGTATAGGGCCTTTCGGAACCTTAAATAAAAGCCCGGGCGTACGAATCTTTATAAAAAACGTATATATATTAACTTATCGAAATCGCTGTACAAAAATGCGTTAACGGCGTTAAGGTAACGAAATTCAAGGTTAAATCGGGCTACAACAGCTATAAGTATACGGAAAAACCTGCCTATTAACATAAAAACGTAAGCATTAAGGTCCTTACGAAGCTAAAAATTGCCACGGATAATAATTTTAACTTTAAGCTTTTAAAATACCCCGTACTTATTAAATTTATATGTAAATACCTATATTAACGAAAGAATACCGTTAAAATTTACGTCCTAAATCGCCTTTTACAATAAAATAACGGCAATTAATCGCTTTACCCGATATATCTAATTCCATTTTTTAACGTAATTACCTTTTAATTTTTAACGTACTTATATTATATAGCTTCTTATTAATTTTTGAGGGCAACGGGAAAATTAATACGATATAAGCAATTATATTTAATTACAATCGAAAAAACAACGTTAAAAACGATTAAATACGTATTACGTTTTTCGAATTCTAACTTATAACTGGTATTAGCCGAAAATGGCTCTTTTTTTTTCCGCTTCGCGTTCCGGAATTAATAACAATTAATTAATCCAGGAAATTTAATTCAGTACGGCGTTACCGTGGCTGAAAAAAACCTAATAATATATTTTAAGCTGTATCTGATAATAATACGTAATATTATTAAAAATCTTTTTCGAAAGCTGGAATAACTTCCGGTATAAGCAAATAAGGCTATATAGCTTTGTGTTCCGAATCGTCCGTTTTATTAAGGATACGGCTTAAGTCTTTTTCGGAATTATTGTTAACTGCCGAATTAAAGGAATTTTCGTCAAAATACAAATTATAAACTTTATTAACCTTTACCCTTTTAACTTCTTATAAAGCTTCTTAATTAGAAAGGTCTATAGCTATTACAATAATATTATAAATAACTTTTTTAAGCTCGTTTTGCTTTGCCGATTTATCCACCCCCTTAACAATACCTATTTCTAAGGGATTGCTGCTGAAAATAACTTTAAACGTTTTTAAAAAGGTTATTATTACAAATAAAATAAAAATATTATTAATTTAGTCGTTTAATTCTGCAATTTCGAACGAAAATTTTTTCTGTTCGCCTTAATATTTTTTCGTCTTGTCGAAAGTAACGTCCTTAACAATAATAACGCGTTATTACGAAAAAAATCCATACCCGATATATGTTACTAACTACGTATCCCATAAAGTAGCCGATATATATTTTGGAATCCATCTTTTTTAAATATTCTGCACCCTGACGAGCTATTTTCGTAAGCGCATAAGCTCTTAATCCGAAAAATACAATATTCGTGTTACGTTCAGAAGGGACTCCACTAGGCCCAAAAGGAGGCCCAGGAAGTTGGAGACGCTCGGGATCTCCACCTTCTATCGGATAAACCTCGGGTCTCTGTCAATCTCCAGAAATACCAGGAAACTCGTGGACGACAGACACCATGGTCTCTCGAGATCCCCAAAGACCATAAGAAACATAAAGGATAAGAAAGATATATAAGGTTTAAGTTTCCTATATAAATAATTACTTATTTAATTTTTCGTTCCTTAGTTATTAATTTAAGTTCTTAACCAGAAGTAATTATACCGTTTTCTGATTAAAAAAAGAATATCTTAAAATTTTCTTAACGAATATATTAAATTATTTTTCGCCTTATTATTACTTGCAAATTAAGACCCTTTTCGGATACTGCTTATACCTCCAGGTGGATGTATGACAGGTTCGTTACAATTCGTTACGTTTACCTTTAAACCTTTTTCAGAAATAGGTATTTTATCTTTTTTAACTAACAATTCGTTAAAAACCTGGGTAAAGGTTTTCTAACCTAAGGCTTGGATAAATATGTAATTAACGATATATATAATTACTTTTATAATTTCCAGCCACAGGTCAAAAAGGAGGTTACTGCTAATAATTAAATAATATATTTTCGTAATAATTATGCCCCCGGCGTATTTTTAAATACCTACAGGTTCCTTAATGTATAAAGGCAAAGGCGTATAAAATATACCTATATCGAAAAACCATTTTCGAAATTTATTTCTAAAAAGAATCTTTCCGTTTAATACAATTATTTTAACCTTAATATAAAATCATTTTTCAAGAAAAATTATTACGTTTATTAGGGCGGTTAAAACATATTTTTTCCGTTTCAAAATATAATTAATTTTAATTCTAATAATTAAATAAGTAATGATTAATGTTTTCGTACGCCCGTCGAAGGCGTTATTAAATTCGAAAGAATTAACGTATATCGTATTAAAAAGCTTACTTTCTCTAATTGGCTACCGTTATAATATTTTTTTCCGCATTTTAGCAACCTGATAATCTTAATATTAAATTGCTAAAGGCAAATAAATTTTCGTTCCGGTAATTATATACATTATTTTTTCGAATACGTATAAGTCTAAATAAATTAATTTTTAATATTATATCGTAACGTTTCCTTTTAAGGGCTTTAAGAGAAATCGGAAATTATTACTGTAAAATTTCTGCTATAGGATTAATTTCGAAAGTAAAAACTCCTAAATTAAAAGTTCCGAAACAAAATCCCTATCTTTATTCTTAAGGATAACTTTATTCTTTAAATCGCTTTCGTTTTCCAGAACGATAGCGGTAAGCTTTTTTTCGGTTACTGTAAAAGCTATTAGAACAATATCGTCGTTATCGTTTTCCGGCGTTATTTTAACGTAATGTATAACAAGCTAACGTTCGATTTAATTAACTTTAACCATTTTCGTGCTTAACGCCTTGTGATATACGACGTCGATTTCGTAATTCCAATAAATCCCGGCCTGCTAAAATAATTTGTACGAAATTAAATTGATATATATCTTAAAAACATATAAATAGTTCTTTAAAAAGAAAGTATTAAACCTTTTTAACGGTATAGTAAACGTAATTTTTCGTATACCTTCGCCCACGATATCGAGATACTTTTTTCCGGTTAAAAGGTTTTCGCTAACTTTCGGTAAATATAAATTAAGAAAATTAGCTTTATAATTTCCTATATGGAAGTCAGAATAGGTATCCAATAACGTAAACCTTTTTAGGTTATATCCGGTAATAACGTTATTAACTTATGGACCTGTAAGAAATTCTTTAACGAAAAATATTAAAGCTAATTAAGGGGCCGATAGCTTATCGTTATTTTAAGCATACTTAACGGCAGCCTTTAACCCGTAAGTTTCGTTCGAAATACGCTTATTTACTTTTTTTCTAATTTTTAGATCTTCGATTTATCCTAAAGACTTAACCTTTTTACAAATATAAAGGTATTCCTTAAAGATATATAGCTCCTTACATAAACATTTCTTTATTAAGTGGTTATGGCGATCATTACCGTTATTTTTACGGCTAATGTCACGGTTGCTAGCCCCTTTTATCTAATCAGGAGTTTCTCCATTTAGGGTAACGCCGAACGCTTTCCGTAACAATTATTCTGCGTTAACGCCTTAAACCTTCCTTAACCTTATATGGCTTCGGAACCGCTTTACCAGTTTCTGTACGGGTAGTAATTTAGCAGGGTTTTTACCTTCGAATATGGCTTTTTCCACCGCAGCAATCTAGGTAACAGAAAAGTCGGGTAAGTAAGCATTAACAGCCTTTAGGAAATCAAGATGGCCGTAATAACTTACGACGGCTAAAATCTAAAGTTTCGCAGCTTTAATATACATTTTTCAATATATGGATAACCAAATATCTATTTAAATTCTATTGGTCTTTAACGCTTATTTGTATCGAACGTCAACCTTGTAAATTCGAACGTTATTACTAAATTTAAATTCAATTTTTAAAATAATTAACCTTTTTCGAAACGTAACCTTTTTCCAATATATCTAATAATAATTAGAATAAACGGACTGGTTTAAAAACGTATTAACTTTAACGAATGCCTTTCTTTAAACGATATATAAGAACTGCTTCTTAATATATACTTTTAAGGCCTTTTCGAATTTCGAATAATTCGGACCATTTAAGGCATATTCGTTAGTCACTTTATTTTAAAAATAATAAGGCTTAAGAAAAATTAATATTATTAACAAAGGTAATATTTGGGCTACGTTAAGGTTAATATATACTTACAACATACCAGCTTTCGTACTAACGTAAAATTCGAAAATATTATACTTTTTAAAGGTCCTCTTCCTAAGTAAATATCTAGGTGTAACGAGCTATGCGGTTTAACCAATTATTAAACCTTAAGTCGACGGGTTTATGTTGGCAGGTGTGAGAATACAGCCCCTATAAGGATGAAGCTGGTAGCCGACCAGCCACCGATCAGCCACCGACCCATTTACTAATATAAATCCACCATCTGGCAACTAATAGGAAACGCTAGATGGAAGTAACTTAATATATTTATTTCTTAGAATTTGTTTTACGATTGGTCGAAAATCACCTTACTTAGCTTATAACTATCCATTATCTTACAATTTTTCCATTTACCATAAAAAGTAACGCGATAATTACCAGAAGCAAAGTTCGCCGATTACGAAACGAACTTAAGTTACTAGTCGAAAAGATCGCCGATCGGAACCTAACCGATAAGTGATCGATTACGGTACGAGAATAGGCGAAAAAACTTATAACGGAATTTTAACGGATAAAGAATTATGGTTCCCGAAATCCTGAATCCCTTTATATATATAATAAGGACGTATCCTAATAACCATTAATTAAACGGTTAGAAAACAGATATAATATAATAATTACGTCCTAAAATTCAAAATAAAAAAAGATTAAACCTTTTAATAATAACCAGATTTTAGAAATTATTTATTAATAAAACGAATAATATTTAAAATTATTCCGATAATTAACCGAATAATAAATAATAATATAAGTTAAAAAAATAAAATTTTATAAGTTAATTATAATATTGTTATAAAAATTTAAAAGCAATAAATAAATATAATATTATAATTATCCGAAACTTTCTAAATGCGCGTTAATTAAAAAAAAGAAAATTAAATAAAAATTATTACGAAAACTTATACCGAAAAACTAAGGCGAATATCTTTATTTATATTTAATAAGTTATGGGTTATATGGACGTTTTTATTACGAATACGTAACGATTATACTTTATTATATTTAATTATTTTATTTATAAAAAAAATTAAAAATAAAGAATATACGGATTTTTATTAGAAAAAGCCATATAAATCTTAATTTTTTCGATAAGGAATATAAGGAATAATTTATAGAATTACGATAATAATCCGATTAATTACCGTTAAATTTTTATATTAAATAAAGATTCTTAATTTATAAAATAAAGTTTACGGACGTTTTTAACCCGGAAAATAATCGGGATAATAAGTATTTTATTTTTAATTATTTTTATAAATTAATATTAAGGTTACGAAATACTTTATTACGAAAAAATATTAAACTAAAATATATTAATAACGTAATAAATAAAGTAAAATATTTTTAAAATATTTAAAAAACGGCAAAAAAAACCGATTATTTTCCGTTAAAAATATTAATAAAAATAAATAATTTTACTTTAATATTTTCGGAAACAAAATCCTTAAAATAAATTATAAATACTATATAAAAATAATGAAAACTGTAAGTATTTTTATAATCGAAAAATAAATAATCGTTAATTTAATTCCGATCGGAATAAATCCATATAGTTTAATACTTTTAATTTTTATAAAAACTTATTTAAATATTATAATTATAAGAAATTAAATTATAAAAACGTAAATTACAAATTAAAAAAAATAAAAAAACCTTATTATTCCGGCTATACGGAAACCGATTTTCGAAAGCCGTATAAAACGTTATAATATATAATAATAAATTAAATTAATTCCTAAACGTAAACCCAAAAAAAAAGCCTAAATAAACGTATACGTTTAATTTATTTCGGCTAATAACTATAAAACGGTCGGAATAAAACCACTTTTTTAAAAAAGGTATTTATTAAAAGAAATACGGGAAACGTAACGATATAAATAAATATAAATACCGGAATATAAATAAATATTATAAATAAAAAATTAATAAAAAAAATTTAATTTTTAATTAATTTCTGTAAATATTCTGGGTTTTATCGGCATTAATAACGCATATATTAAGTATTATGGGGTTTACGAAATTTTTATTAATATAATAAATAATAACGAAAATAAACGAAAATTTAAGCAAATTTATTTTATAATACGCCGTAATTAAAAAACGTTTAATTTCTTATTATTTAAAGCCGGAATAAATAAATTAAAGATTTTATTAAATATAATTATATATTAATAATTATACGGATTATTACAAAAAATTAACAAATAAAAAATTATAAACTTAATATTTTTTAATAAGTAAATTTATATTATTAATTTGATATATTTAGCCGAAAAATTAAATATCCCGGAATTTAAGGAATAATAAAAATAAAGAATAATTAATTTCTTTATATACTTAAAGAATTTCCGGCGAATATATTCCGAAAAAATAATAAGAAAAATATTTTAACTATTAAAAACAAAATATATAATAAATTTAATCCCAAAGAAAACGCTATTATTCGGCCTAATTTACCTTATTTCGGAAACTTAAAGGAAATTATTCGAAAAATATATCCGAAAAAATCTGAAAATAAACCGGATACGTTATTCGAAAACGGACGTAAAAGTATTAATATTATTTATGTCCAAAATAAACAGTAATTTCCGATTATACGTTAATTATAAAAGGTTAAATCGGGTAACGATAAAAAATTAATATTTTTTATTTTTAATTTTAAAAATAATAAATCGTTTAAGATTAATTAAGGTATTTTGGAAAATTAATTTTAAAAATATTTATTACCGTATTAAAATTAAAAAGGGCAATTAATAAAAAATCGTTTTCCGAATGCAGTACGAATAATTCAAATATATAATTATATTATTTAGTTTTATTAACGTATTAATTATATTTTAAATTTATATACATAAAGTATTAATTAAATTAATTAATTATATATACGTAATATATTTAAATAATATAATTATTTATTCCGATAATAAAAAAATATACGAAATATTTTTAGTTAATTTATAAATAATTATTATAATATTAATTATTTATTAAAACGTTTAAATATAATTTTTTTAAAAAAAAGTTTTTAGGATTTATAATTAATACTAACGGTTTAAAAATGAACTGCCGACGGGTCAATATTATCGAAATATAATTAAAGCTAAAATTAATTTATAATATTTAAGTATTTTTAAAATTTATAAATTTTTATCGAAAATTTATTGCTTATTATTTACGTATTACCGAACTTATTATTAGGTTTTTAAAAAGGGCGTAAGGTAAAAATAAAATAACAGAATTTAAGTAATCCGAAAAAATTAAAAAGGCGTTTTAAAACTTAAAAAATATTTTTTAGTCGGTAACCATTTTCCGATATTAAAATAATGCCAAAAATACCAGGATTAAAATAAACGCCTTAATAAAAACTATACTAAAAATATTTTTATAAAAATACGGAAAATATTAACGCTTAATCGTATATTAATTACAAAAGCTAAATCTAACTAAAAAGCAATAAATTATAAAGTAATAAAAATTATTAACGATTATAAAAAACTTAAAATATTAACGGTAATACCTTAAAAATACGGAAAAAATTTCTTAATATTTACCGATTATATAGCGTTAAAAGATATAATAAAATCGTTAATACGTAATTTTAAGAAAAAATTAACTTAATAAATTTATTATTTTACGTAATTTAATTTTAAGATTTAATACCAACCGGGTATTAATAATTTAGCAGATAAATTATTTAAACGCTCGGATTATATATTAAAGAAAATTACATATAAAATATAATTCTTATATTATTTAAGAAATTCGGATTTACAAATAATATGCCGGAAAACGTACGAAAAACGGTTACAAATATATAACGCGATTTAGAATATTATAAAAAGGTAAAAGGCCTTATAAAAATAACGTAAAATTCGTTCGTTATAAAATTCCTAAATAAATTTTAGGTAGCGAAAATTTAAATAATTATTATCTGCGTAAAAAAAGCGGAATATTTTCGTTATACGATTATAAATTTTTTTTTAAAAAAATAAGGAATTATATATTTGCCAAATTTATCGTTTATAAATAATAATATAAATACAAATCGTAACAATAATACGATTAACGGTTAAATAACGGTAATTGCAAATTATAACCGTATTATAATCGGATTCTAAGAAATTTAAGAAAAACGAAATTAATATTAAAATTATTATTTATAATTAATATATTTTATATCTTTTAATAAAAAATTTATTTAAAAACGAAACGATATTTTAGCCGAAAATTTCCTAATAATTTTACGATTAGGTGGGAAAGTTATAAATTAAGGATTTAAATATTATAAAATTAATATAAATAATTAGATATTAAATTAAAATAAAAAAGGGATATTTTTTAAATTTAAATAAAATTTTATATTATTAGGATAAATTCGTAATTCCGTTATAAAACGTTTTACGGAAATAATTAATTAATTAATATCATAATAATTTAAAAGTAAATTATATAAAATATATCCGTACGTTAAAATTAATAATTAAAAGATTTTATTAAAAAATATAATAAATAATATCCGAAAATATATTAAATAATATTTAAATTATTAAGATATAATAAAATTACGTTATAAATTATATAAATAATTATAACTTTTATTATTATTTAAATAATCTTTTTAAAAAAGTTTATTAAATTTTATTACGAAATTTTTTAAAAGCTTACATTTAAACTGGTTAAAATATAACGTAATTTTGGTAATCGTCAACCATTTTGCGAAATTAAAATTATTTATCCTTACGGTTAAAACCTTAACCGCAGCCGAATTAACCCGATTATTTTACGACGAAATTAAATGCAAATTCGGTATATTAACCGGAATTATTAATAATAAAAATAAATTATTAACGAATTAATTCTGGGCGAAATTTTATAAAAAATAAAAAATAAAGCAATAAATATTAATTATTTATTATTCGTAAATCGATAAATAAACAAAACGTATTTATTAAATTTTAAAATATTATTTCCGTAATTACGTTAATAAATATTAAAATAATTAAATAAAGTTATTACGAAATACGGAATTCGTATATAATAATACGTAAAATACGTTTACCGGCCGTTTTCCGTTTAAAGCCTTATATAGGTATTATTTAAAAATAATAAAATATTTTTTATAAAAGTTTAAAAAATTAATACAAAAAATTAAAAAGCGTTTCGAAAAAATGGCGGTTATTTATTACATAATATATAAATATTAGGAAAAAATAATAATAATTTAAAAAAATATTATAATTAACGTTATACGTTTATAAAATTCTAATTAAGGCAATAAGTAAATTTATTACTTAAAAACTTTAAGTTTAAAAATAAAAAATTTATATTTATTTATATCCGGGTTGTAATTAAAAAACGAATAAATTCCTAAACGTATAAAATAATTTTTTTTACCAAATATTAACGGATATATGATATATTTTTAATATTTTTATTAAAACCGAAATATAACCAGAAATCGGGCGATATTTAAATAACGTTATTAAACTTAATAAAAGAATAAGAGAAATAAATAATAAAGGATATCATTTATTACCGAAATAATCGAAAATAACGTAAATATCTAATTAAATAAAAAGGTTAGCGCGCCGAATATAATACGTAAAAACTTTGAAAACATTTCGAATATGCATTTAAAATATTATAACGTTACGAAAAAAAAATTAAATATATATATAAAAAATAGGACGACTTAAAAACCGTAAGATAATAATAACTTAATCGGAAATTAATTACTTAATAATTATAAAAATTATAAAAAATAATTTCAAATAAAATTAAAATATTAATATTAAAATATTATTTAATTATATAATTGCTTTTAAGCTTTTAACGAATAATTACTTTATCGTATACCAATTAAAAACTTATAAGCAATATAAAAAGAATTAAACTTTTATTTCGAAAATAAAATTTTGCATATAATTATTAAGCTTTACGTTAATTAGCCCTTAATAAGCGTATTAAAAAAGTTAATATAAAAATATCGAAAAAATTAGAAAATATATAACGGCAAAAAACGGGTACGTTTATTAAATTTACTAGGCGTAAAACCCGGAAAAAACTTAGAAACGTTTTATTTCTTACGAAAAATAAAATCTAAATAACCGGAATATAATTTATTATTAATCGGAAATAAGGCGCCATTTTTGAAACGTTTAACGTATTTAGGTTTGGTAATAATTTCGCCGGGCAAAACCGTTTTTTAATTATAGTTCTTAATAAATATCAGAATTTCATTAAGACGTTAGAAAACGGGCGGAAAATACTTATAAACAGGAAGTATAACGGCATAACGGCCCTTAAAAATCGCCTTATTTATAAAGATACCTTAAAATTACGCCTAATCGGAAATTAATTGCGAAATAGTAAAAAAAAAACCGTAATATTTATAAAAAGGACTTAAATTTATAAATCCATAAAACGGCGTTAAAACTAGATTTCCATAGCCATAACGGATAATCGGAAATTAACTTTAATTATATTAAGGAAATAATATTTTTTAATAATAATTACGTTAAAAACGAATTTAATTTTACGAAAAACGTTAAATCGATAACCGACCGTAACTATGTCGGAACGTTCGTATTAAATACCCGTAATACGAATTTTTTCGAGTTCGTCGATTAACTCCTAATTATTAATACCGAACTGAAAAACCGTCTAAACGGTATTCTTAAAAATAATTAAAATTTAAATAAAAATTAAATAACGATATTAATAACATTAAAAATAATTATTTATCCTGCGAAAAGGTCTATAATAATAATTAATTATAACGTAATTTAAAATGTCCAGAATTTAAATATAAACCGTACGGTAATCGAAATAATATTATATTATATAAATATAATACGGTTTATTATCGCCTGTAATACGACTAGTATTTATTTTATTATTGGCGTCGAAAGGATCGCGTTAAAGAAAATCTTAATCCTTTTTAATATCAAAATACTATTTCTTTTGGAATTCTTTACGAAAAAAATATAACGAACGGAAATAATACGCAGAATAAACGGAAAAGGCGAAATAAAACTAAAAAAAATAAAAAACCGAACGGAACGGGTACGTAAAAGGAATGGAGATATAAGCGTAAAAAGGAAAAAGAAAAAAAGGCAAATAAAATAAGGGTAAAAACGGATTATAATAAGGAAATAGGCGGAACATAATTAATTACATAATATGGTACGTATTAATTATTACGGTAATTATTTATAATATAATATAATAATAAATTATCGGCATATATACGTAATTAAACCTACGAAATATGTTATATCAAATTAATGATAATATTATTAGGGATTAATAATTTAAAAAGGGGAAATAATTGTAAAAATATAGCCCTTATAAGGATAAGGCTAATAGCCGACTAGCTACCGATCAGCCACCGACCTATTTATTAATATAAATCCACCATCTGGCAGCTAGTGGGAAACGCCAGATAGAAATAACCCAATATACTTACTTCTTGGAATCTGCTTTACGACTGGTCGGAGATCACCTCACCCAGCCCACAGCTATTTATTATCTTACAGCAGGAGTATCGTAACAATCTGAGCAATAAATATAATAACGTATTACGTTTCGTATTACCAAAGGTGCTTTAGGTAATTATGTTATATTGTAAACATTTGGTATTAATAAGTATTATAAGCTGAAATTATCTAAATTATAAAAATAATAAATATATTATATTTAATTTTTCCTTTTTATCGAATTTGGCTTTACAGGCTTTACGATCGATCCTATCGAGCTTAGCTTTACAGGCTTTACGATCGATCCTATCGAGTCATTACGTAACTTGACCTATATGGCTTAATCGTTTATTACGACCGTTTCCGAGGCCGTAATCTGCTAGGTTATAACACGATTCTCTTTTTTCATAATCTTCGTCTCGAAGATTTCTTTTTTTCCCGTAAGTTTTCCTTTTATCATTATGTCGGGTCGTATTAAAAAACCGATTAACCGAAAAACGAAAAAACGAAATAACTTACTTAAATTAATTACTTTTTGAATTATGGATATACCTATATGTTTTTATTATATTCGTTACGGATTATTTTTTTGTTATGCTTTTTCGTCGGATTTTTCCAGGTACGAAAAATACGTAATACGGAATTAGGGCCTTTGTAACGTTAACAGTTTTTCCATTTTTCAACTTGAAAAACTTGTTTCCAATTACCTTAAGATTAAAACGAAATTTGAGAAAGCCGAGGAAAAAACGGAAGAGGCGTAGGCCAAGGTTCGTTATTTTCGAAAACAAAAGAAGTTATGGGCTAATTATATAGTACGTATGCTATTTCGTGGGTTTTGGTCCCTGGAAGAGTTGGATAAGTTGGAACGTCGAGAGAAACAGGCCGAACTGGAGGCCGCCAAGGCTATAATAGCGGAGGCCGTACCTTTTTTTAATTGGTTTAATTTGGAATCCATAAATTGGTCGTTTATTAATTAGGGGGCTTTTAACTTTGCCAATTTCGGCATTATTAATAAAAGTTTTTTAATAGGTGTTAGGCGCCAATAAGATTTTTAGCAGATTTCTAGATGTTTTTGGAATCTAGGTGTTTTTTTCATTTAATTAAGTACTAAGTAAATCCGTTTTGTTTCCGTATGTCGAGGATTTTTTCCACCTTATATGCTTATTCGTTTTTTATTTTTATATCGTTTTGTACCGTATATACTTTGATCGTATCCGTTATTAATTCGAATAAGGAAATATGAAAAATTAGATAAAGTTTAACTTTTGGTAAAAATTCTAATTAATAATTATTTTTTAAGATTTTTTTGACGATTTTATATAAACCGATATATTTGAAATCAAATTTTTTATTAAGTTTTTTTGTTTAAATGTTTTTTGTAACGAAAAAAATTATTTCCCCTTTTTCGAAAATTAATTTTTTTTAATTTTTTTAATTATTATATTTATTTATTTAATTCCGTACGAATTTTAGTTCCGTCTTTATTTTTTTGGTATAATTATTATAATTGTTTTAACGTAAGGATTATTTTAATATTAATTAAACTATTATTACGTATTTTTTTTTGGAAATTTTTGGAATAAAATCAAAATTTACGTTCGTAAATATTATTTTAATATTTTTATAATAACTGGTATTATGAATTATTTATACGATTAATAATTTCTTAACTTAATTATTTTGCTTATAATTAATATAATATCGTAAATCAATTTCCAAAATTTGGGTTATTCGTTTTATTTATTTATTTATTTATTTAAGATTTAAATACATTAAATAATTTATAATTTAAGCCGATTTATGTTATTAAATTTTGCCAAAATTTTAATACAAATATTAATTCTTTATTTGATATAATTTTTATTAATAATCCGTATATATTAAAAATATGTTTAAAAAAGGTATATTTTTTGATCGGTATTTGTATTTTTATAATATAATAAAAAATAAGAAAATTTCGTAAATCGGTCGACGATTACGAAAATGTTATTATAATATATTTCGGTAATTGGATTTCTTGATATAAAAAACTTAATAATAAAGTTAAATATGATTAAATATTATAATTACTTTACGACTAGTAATAGTTGTAATTTTCTATATAACTTATATTATCGAATTTTTGTTTTAACGTAAATATTATATTGCCGTATCACCTTTTGTATTATTAATTTTATTTTAAAGAAAAAATATGTTCGTTAAAATCGCTCTAAGGTTTTATAAATCTCTAAATATTTATGTAACTAATATTCGTATATTTTTCGTATTAAAGTTTTTTGGTATTTATTTGGTATTTATGTTTTGTTTGTTTTTTGATTTTCTGGGAAATTATCGTTATATTATTGGATTTTTTAATGCATATTGTTAGATATTATCTAAATCGTCGCAATTTGTCGTAAGCGTAAATATTTTTCCGTAATAATATCAAAAATTATATAATTAATTTTGATTAATTTTTCTTTAAAGTCTAATTATTTACTTAAAATATTTGCTTTACCGTTTTTTAAGTTTTTTTTATAGATAATAACGAAATCAAAATTCGTTAATTTTTCTGTATATCTTAATTATTATTCTGTAAATATTTTGGTCGTAATAAATCGGGAAAAATTTTAATAATTTATATAAACCTTAACTTAATACAAATTTCTTTTTAAAAAATACCTAAATTTTCGAAATACTATAATAATAGCTATAAATTCCTTATTTGAAATGCCGTAATTAAGTTCGGTTTTTTTAACTTATACGAAAAGAATATAATAAAATGCAATTTGCCTTAATTATTTCGTTATCCGATTACTGCGCCTAATACGTAATCCGAAATATCGGTTTTTAGTTTAACGGGGCGGTTTAAATCGTACATAATTAGTATTAATTTGTTGGTAATCGTATCCTTAATATCTTGAAATATCTTTTTCGTATTTGGCGTCTATTTGAACTTTTTTATTTTTTTTGTAAAATTCGTTAAAAATATAATTATTTTGCTAAAATTTCGAATAAATTTCTTATAATAATTAACGAATCCAAGGAATATTTGTACTTTTTTAATTATCGTTAACGTTTACCACTTTATAATTATAATAATTTTCTTGGAGTTTATCTTAATATGTTTTAAGGTAATAATATGTCCTAAATATTTTACTTTTTGCATATAAAATTAACTTTTTTTTGTGTTAATAAGTAACTTTACGTTTTATAAAGCTTAAAAAATTTTGTAAACGTATTTTGCGTATGCTTTTTTTATTTCCAAAAACATGAAAATGTCGTCGAGATAGCAAATAACAAAAATATCGAGGTATTTTCGTAATATATAATTTACTATCCGCTAAAAGGTTGCTAGTATGTTTATAAATTCTATTAGTATAACCAAATATTTAAATAATCCGTATTTTATTTTAAATGTTATTTTTTATTTGTATTCTTTTTTAATCCTAATAAAGTTATATTTATTTTTAAAATCGAATACTATAAATTATTTGGTTCCGTAAAGTCGGTCTTTTATTTCCATAATTAAGGGTAATAATATTCGATCCTTAATAATAATGTTATTTAATTATCGATAATTAATTATAAGTTGTAATTTTTTATTTTTTTTAGGTACAAAAAATATCGGATATTTTGTTGGTAATTTCGAAGGTCGAATCCCTTTTTTCTGTAACCGATCTTCTATATATTCTTTAAAAATACGTAATTTATTTCTGTTAAAATTGTAAATGGGGTAAAACTTTGTTAAAGATCTTTCTTTAAAAACTATTTCATGATTTTATTCGTATATTCTAATAGTTTCGTATTAAGCTTTTTCTTAAAGAACTACTTATATCCGTAATATTATAATAATATATTAATCAGATTTTTTGATTTTTAGGGCTGCCGTTTTTGTTATTTCAGATCGTTATTTAGTTACCTTAATTTCGTTCTAATAGTTGCAACGATACGTCGTATTTTTTTTAATATTCGTTTTCTTTTTTATATTTTATTTCTTTAGGTGGTAAGGTATTTGTTATATATTTATACCTGTATTCGTTATTAATATCGATCGAATATTAAGATCTTAATTTTTTTTATTTATCGATAAAGTATAAAACGAACCTTACCTGGCCGGTTTTTTTATTAATTAAAATTCCGTACTAATATATCCATAATAATCCTAAGATTATATCGTAATTCCCAAATAAAACGATATCGAAATTAACTATCTAGTATCGTCCTTAAACAAAAATCTCGAGGTAATTAATTTCGCATAAGATTTTTCCGTTATCGTAAACGAATTTCTGATTTTCGACATTCGTCGCTATATAGGCTTTTAATTTGTATTTCTATAATAGTTTAAACATATTAATTACATTTAATATAATATAATTTCCGCCCAGAATTCCGCAATTTACTATTGCAGTATATTAATACGTTTTAATTCGTATTTCCAAAGTAATAAGGTTATTAACGTTTTTTATTGTCGTATTTAAAGCTTTTTTTGGGAGTTCTTTTTAATTTCTCTGGGTTTCGTTATCCTGCGGCTTTTTTATAAGTAACCTTTTTTTTAATTCCTATTTAAGTCTGTCGAACCTTGCTTATATTTCCTTATTTAACGCGTTAAGCTGCTATATTTATCGTTATTGCCGGCGTACTGTTTTTTCGAGCCGTATTGATTGCTTTTGATTTTTTTGCAATTTTTCTCTTTATCGAATAAATTATTTTTTTATGTTTGCAATTACATCCCATTATGCGTCGTTTTAACTGTTATTCCGGAAATCTCCTATAAACTGACGTATTTTTTCCTTAATAACTTTTCTTTTTTAAAGATCCGTAATAAAAGTTAATTAAAAATAAAAATCCGTAATAACTTTTTAATAATGCTTTTTTATTGTACGCTAAATTAACTTTTTTTATTTAGTAATTATACCATTTATAATAATAAAAGGGGTTTTATTACCGGCATTATTTTCTTTCAGGCCAGCTTTTTACTTCGGCCAACTGCTGAACATCTTCTAGAGCTATGAATCGAAAATGTCGATATTATTATTTATTATCCTTATTGTTTCCGGTACGATTTAGAAAATCGAATCCCTTATAGTATATACGGGTAATCCGTTTATGGATATGCTATTTCCATTTTTCGTAATCGGGATATTCTCGTCGTCGACAGTATATGGCTTACATTCTGCCGTATCGATCGGGGATTCCGGGACAGATTTTTTTATCTAATTCTGGTATTCGCGTAATTATCCTTATAATGCTTTTTGTTATATTCGCAATATCTGTTAAATTAGCTTTTTGGTTTTTCGTATTTTTCGTCGAATTTTTTATCGTAATAATCTTTATTAATCCTTTTATCGTAAGCCTAATATGTATTTGGCTTGGATTATATTAATAACTTTGCTATCGTTTCTTTAATTATTTCTGGGTTATTTTTCCGATATAAAGGTTTAATTATCTTATTTTAACTTTTTAGGCTTTTTGCACTTATAAACTTTGTATCCTATTTTGCCATGATTAAAGCATTTAATCTGGTTCCAATTTTATTTATGGATAACGTCGAATTCCATAAGTTTTGATACCGTTCCGTAAGAAATAAGAGGTACGTTTCGTTTTTTCCCCTAATTAAATTTATATTCCAAATGTAAAACATACTATTCTTTTTTTTCTTATCGTTTTTCAAACTGTCGATTATTAATTTTAATTACCTTTATAATATATCGGTCCAAGGTAATTAATCGTTCGATTCGAATAATTTCATTTTTTATATTATCTTTTAATCCCTTATAAAATATATCGATAAAAACGTTAATTTCATTATCTTCTCATCCGGCCTTAACCGCAAAATTTTTAAAGGTTACGGCGTACTTGGACGCAGGTTTTTTTTTATCGGAATTATAAGAATTATTCAACCGCTAATTGTTTTTTATCCGGATTATCAAAATTATCGCGCATTTTGTTTTCGAAGTTAGTATAAAATAAAGAAATCTCGTTAATAAAGTTTTTTTTATCCGGTTTTCTTATTTCCAGGAAATTTTTCATAATAGGCTTAAATTAATTAACCGTATTTTTTGTCAGGCATACTCTTATTGCTAGGACCATATCCGCTGGGTTATTAAGGTTTAAAAAACGAAGGTAAATTCGTACTTAAATCAAAAAGGTTTAAAAGTTACCTTTTCCATTATAGAGTTCTGGCTTTTTAGGCTTTATGCAAGCGAAAAAAAGTTAGGCAAGTAACATAGCCCAAAGTTGTCGAATTTTTTTTCCAGTTCCCAAATTCGAGCCTAAAGCTGCTAAATAAGGGTTTTTTAAGCGTTAATTAAGATTTTAACAATGTTAAATATTATTCAGAATTTGACCGTATTTCTAAACAAAAACTTATAATATATAACGAGCTATACGGTTTAACCAACTATTAAACCTTAAGTTAACGAGTTTATGTTAGCAGGAATATCGTAGAAATTTAAATAATAAATATAATAACATATTACGTTTCGTAATACCAAAAATGCCTTAAGTAATTATGTTATATTGCAAACATTTAGTATTAATAAGTATTACAAATTAAAACTATTTAAATTATAAAAATAATAAGCATATTATATACCTTATTTACAATCTTAATAAAAACGAATTATGTATTTTTAAAAAGTATCTAAAAAAATCGGTTACAAAAAAGATAAATTCGATTTTTAAAATCACTAGCGAAATACTCGATATTTTTCGTACTAAAAAAATGGAAAATTATAACTTATAATTAATTATTGATAATTAAACGATATTAGTATTAAAAATCGAACATTATTACTTTTAATTACGAAAATAAAAAACCGATTTTACGAAATTAAATAATTTATAATATTCGATCTTAGGGATAAATATGTAACGAACCTGTTATACGTCCACCGGGAGGTATGAGCAGAGTCCGAAAAGGGTCTTGATTTGCAGGTAACAATAAGGCGAGGAAGGATTTAGGGGTATATTCGTTAAAGAGATTTCAGGTATTTTCCCCTTAATTAAAGAACGATACAGTTACCTCTGATTAAAAGTTTAAATTAATAGCTAAGGAGCGAAACTAAGTAGGTATTATTTATATAAAAGATCGACTTATTATATATCCCAATTTCTAAAATAAGTATATCGTGCATCTATGTGATTTATGTGATCTGGTCAAATTATCCAAATCATTTAGATTATTGTTTTCCATGTCCTGAAGCTAAGGGTTCAGGGCCGGGGTTTAGCCGTGGCTTATCCGTGATAGGCCCAAGGGCCAACTCCCTTGAGACAGGAACCCCTGTTCCTGTAATACCAAATCCCTTTTTTATGGATTTTTGTCCCAAAGATAAGAACCGTAGGTTGCCACCTCGGGTTTTTTGGAAAGATTTGGAGATGTTCCAACTGACTTTTATTATGACAGGTCGTGTTTAAAAAGAAAAAAGAAAACCGCGATTAAATTAACGCGAAATACGTGATAATCGTGCGAATTACATTGAAAAGTTTGGGTCGAAAATTGTTGCTTATTCGAATTGCGTTCGTTATAGGGAATTTGATTGTTTTTTTATTAAAAAGTTCCTAAGTTGTGGTTGTTGTACCCGTCGTTAACGTTTATTCTGTAACGTATTGGATATGAATTCTTTAGTGAAGATTGGGGAGGAACGGGAGCGTTTGCAAAAGGAGCAGCGAAAGACGGAGAACACCTTGTTTGTGTATTAGGAGGCTGCTAAAAAGAAAACGAGAGAATTGGTTAGTTGGATAAAACGCTTACGTTTTTAATAAGATATTTTATATAAGAAGGCTTTCGTTATTTTAAATGAAGGGTATAAATTGGATTAGTTGGAAAAGTAGGAAAGGTTGGAAAAAAAGTAGCGTCGTATAGATACAGAATAAGCGCAGCTTGCTTCCGAGATAGCCGTTATGGCAAAGGCGTTTATTTTTTTCGACTGGAGCGCCGTAGTGTTAGGACCTAATGATCTTGGCTTCTTACGGACGGTCGGAACCACAAAAGGATCAAGCTCCGACCCAAGCCAAGGTGTCACGTGACTGGCTTAAAGGTTTCAAAGCGCCAAGCGCCTTAAGCCCCTTAAGTTGGCAGAAAAGCTTAAAGGGCTTAAGGGATTTAAGGGTTTAAGCCGTTTAAATACTTTAAACCAAGATAAAGATATATACGTTCGTTATTTTTATAATTTAAATAACTTTAGTTTGTAATAAAATATTATTATTTAAAATATTTTTAGTATTATAAAACGTAATACGTTATTATATTTATTACTTAAAATGTTACGATATTCTTATTAACATAAATCCGTTAATTTAGGTTTAATAATTGGTTAAATCGTTAAGCCGTTATACGTTATAAATTCTTATTTAATAATACCGTTAAATTTTAAGTAATATTGCCGATATTATATTTATTAGTAAATAACCCGAATAGCTTATTTACCAAATCCTTAAAAACCTTAATACTGGAATAAAATCCGAGGAAAAAAAGGAGTAACTTTATTTTTTTCGAAAGGAAGTTCTTCGACGCCTGGATATTATAAACGAATATATTATTTAGTTTAAATAAGATAAAAATAACCTTATTATGTTTTTCCAAATTACTTATAAAAAATTTTTAAACCTTTTAAGCCAAAATCCTTTAATGGAATTTCGATTAAATTATAATTGTTTTTAATTTAATGCCAAACGTATTTCGGGTATTTTCTTATTTGATTTATTACGTTTATTATACGAATTAAGTTTGTAATTAAACGATTTACCGGAAACGCAATTATTTAGTTTAAGCCGGCTATAAGAAAATACGTTATTTTGTTAATTAAAAAACGTAATCCGGAAGTAATACGGGTATATAACGATTACGAATAATTCGAATAAACGTTAATAAAGGTTTTCGGAATAATAAACGAAAAAATAAAGGCCGAAATATAAATTTAATAATTATAATAAAAAAGATCGGTATTTAAGTACGGTAACGTACTGGTTTAATTAATGTTTAAGTTAAATTAAGGACAAAAAGTATTAATAGCTAAATTTTTCGATAATTTAAAAAAAAATATAAATTTTTTTTTAAATTTAACCGGCTTAATTATTTATTGGATTATATCGTTATAATAATTAAAATTAATAACCGGCAATATGCCTAACGTACTAAAGGAACTAAAAGAAAAAACGATAGTAAACCTTAATATACGGCCAATATTAACGTTTTTCGGCATAATAACATTTCTTATAATATTGAATTAGGCCTTATGGAACTGGGAGCCACCCATAAAAAAAATTGGAGCTAAATTAAATGCTATAATTGCGGAAAAAAAGGATATAAAATTTATAAATGTTTTTTATTTAAAAAGTTATAATAGAATAATTAAAAACTTATATCCGAAGGATAACCTAAGGAAAATTAAAAAAACGAAAAGTTTATTAATATAATTTGGCCTAAATATATATTAGGCTTATTATGGTAAAAACTTTAATAAGGAATGCAAAAAACCAGGAATCTGGCTTAATAAATAATTAAGGAATAATAAAATATCTTTAAAAAATAGTTAAAGGAATATTAGGGCTAAATAAAGAAAATTTGTCCCGGAACCTTTAATCGATATGGCAGAATATATATTATTTATTGCAAAAGATAAAATTGTTTTGTTTACGAAAAATGAAAACGGTATATTTATAACAAAATTATCCGTATGTATTATGAAAAATTCGATTTTCCTAATAAAACGGGAAAAAACAAAAACAATAAATAATAATATTAATATTTTTAATTTATAATTTTTGAAAATAATTTTTTTTAACTGGCAGCAATAAAAAGCTGGCTTAAAGGAAAATAATATTTATAAGAAAACCACTTTTATTATTATAAGTGGTATAATTACTAAACGAAAAAAAAATTAATTTAGTATATTGTGGAAAAGTATTGCTAAAGGGCTATTACGGACTTTTATTTTTAATTAATATTTATTATAGATCCCGATAAATAATAAACCTTAAAGGAAGAAATTTAACGCTTTATATAAAATTTTTAATAAGAAGGAAATAAGGCTTAATGGGAAATTATATATTATATTAAAAAATAATTTACCTAACAAGAAAAAAAAATTTAATAAAATTAAAAATAACTAATATAATTTGAAGGTATAATATGCCGATAAAAACGATAAATATAATAATTTAACATATTATATAAAGAAATATAAATAAAGTTCGATAAATTCGAAAAGGAATTAAAAAACAAAAATTATTTATAAAAAAGTTATAAGATAACGAAACTTAGAAAAGTTAAAATAAATTCTTAAAAAAGGCTTTAAACGCGACAATAAAAACCGTTAATAACCTTATTACCTTAGATATATAAATCGGAACGTATTAGTATACCGTAATAGTAAATTACGGAGCTCTAAGTGGAAATTATATTATATTGGATATAATTAATAAATTTAAATTATTATGGAAATATAAGTTAAAATTTTATATAACGATAAACGCCGAAAGTCAGGATTTTGCTTACGATAATGGAAAAATCCTATACGAAATTAATTATTTCGAGATTTTTATTTAAGGACGATACCAAATAATGGATTTCGATATTATTTTATTCGGGAATTATAATATGATCTTAGGAAAATTATGGATGTACCGGTACGGAATTTTGATTAATAAAAAGATTAACTAAGTAAGATTTATTTTACCCCCCATTAATAAATAAAAAAAAAAATTAAAATCTTAATACTTAATCGAAAATAACGACGAATATAGGCATAAGGATACGATAAATACCTTATTACCTAAAAGGATAAAACATAAAAAAAAGAATAAATATTAAAAAAGAATACGATATATTATTATTATTATTAAAATAAAGTTACGGCAATTAAATAATAATTTAAAATAATAACCTTAAAAGTTAAAAAATCTAATTAATATATTATTATAATATTATAAATATAAATAGTTTTTTAAGAAAAAATTAGATACGAAATTACTAAAACATAACAAATAGGATTATGAAATTATCCTTAAAAAAGGTTTTTAACGAAGTTTTATCTTATTTATAACCTTAACGAAAAGGAATTATACGTTTTCCGGGAATACTTGGAAAATTAATTATAAAAAAGATGGATTTAACTTTTAAAGTTATTAATAAGATACCTTATGTTTTTCGTACTTAAGAAAAATAAAAAATTACGATTTATAGTTAATTATCGGCAATTAAACAATATTATTATTAAGGACTAAACGTTATTATTCCTAATTATAAAAATAAAAAACCAATTTTATAAAGCTAAATAATTTATAATATTTAATCTTAAAAATAAATATAACCTTATTAAAATTAAGAAAAAATACGAATAAAAAATAATATTTAAAACGAAATACGGATTATTTAAATATTTAATTACGTTAATAAGATTTACGAACGTATTAATAATTTTTTAACGGATAATAAATTATATATTACGAAAATATTTCGATATTTTTGTTATATATTATCTTGATAATATTTTTATTTTCTTAAAAACGGAAAAAATATACGTAAAATACGTTTATAAAATTTTTTAAGTTTTATAAAATATAAAGTTATTAATTAACGTAAAAAAAAAACTAATTTCATAAATAAGAAATAAAATATCTGGGACATATTATTACTTTAAAACATATTAGGATAAATCCAAAGAAAATCGTTGCAATTATAAAATGGCAAATATTAACGATAATTAAAAAAATATAAGTATTTTTTGGATTCGCCAATTATTACAGAAAATTTATTCAAAATTTTAGCAAAATTATTATATCCTTAATTAATTTTATTAAAAAAAAAGTTTAAATAAATATCCGAAACGGAAAAAGCGTTTTAAAAAATCAAAAATGCAATTATTAACGAATTAATATTAATTATATACAATTTAAATCGCCCCGTCGAATTAGAAACCGATATTTCGGATTATACGTTAAGCGTAATAATTAAATAACGAAATAATTAAGGCAAATTATACCTTATTGTATTTTTTTTATATAAATTAAAAGGAACCAAATTTAATTACGGTATTCCAAATAAGGAATTTATGGCCATTATTATGGCATTTTGCGAATTTAAATATTTCCTAAAAAAAGTTTATATTAGGTTAAAATTTATACGGATTATCAAAATCTTATCCGATTTATTACGACCAGAAAATTTACCGGACGATAATTATAATATGCAAAAAAATTGGCAAATTTCGATTTCGTTATTATTTATAAAGAAAATTTAGAAAATAACAAAGTAAATACCTTAAATAAACAACTAGATCTCGAGGAAAAATTAATTAAAATCAGTTATATAATTTTTGATACCATTATAAAAAAATATTTACGCCTGCGATAAATTATAATAATTCGGATAATACCCTTAGATATATATTAAAAAATCCAGCAATATAATAACGGTTTTCCAAAAAACCAAAAAACGGACAAAATATAAGTTCCAGAAAAATGTCAAATAAATTTAATACGAAATATATACGAATATTAACTATATAAATATTTAGAAATTTACAAAACCTTAAAACGATTTTAACGTACGTATTTTTTTCTTAAAATAAAAATAATAATTCAAAAGGTACGACGATAATATAACCTTTATAATAAGGCTAAGGCGTAATAATATAAGCCTTATGGAAAGTTATAACCATTATCGGTTTTAAAAAAATCTTAGGATTCAATTATTATGGATTTTATTATTAAATTTCCTTTATCCGAAAATCCAGCAACAGAAATATAATACGATAGCGTTTTCGTTATCGTCGATCGGTTTACGAAATTTTTTTATTTTTTATTTTATCGTAAAGATATTAACGCAAAACAAATAATATATATTTTCTTTAAAAATATTTTTAATATATATGGATTATTAATAAAAATTATTTTAAATAAAGGTTCGATATTTGCATTTAAATTTTGGTAAGGTTTTATGGCATAAATCGGCTTAAATTATAAATTATTTAGTCTATTTAGATTATAAACGGACGGATAAACGGAATAGTTAAATTAAATATTAAAAATATATTTATAATATTACGTTAATTACGAATAAAATAATTAAGTTAAAAAATTACTTATTACTTAATTGGCTTATAATACCAATTATTATGAAAATATTAAAATAATATTAATTAACGCAAATTTTGATTTTATTCCAAAAGTTTATAAAGAAATACGTAATAACGGTTTAATTAATATTAAAGTAATTTTTACGTTAAAATAATTACGATAATTATATTAGGAAATAAAAATAAAATTGAAATTTGTACGGAATTAAATAAATAAGTATTATAACCAGAAAAAATTAAAAAAATTAATTTTTGAAAAAGGGAAAATGGTTTATTTTGTTATTAAAAATATTTAAATAAAAAAATCCAGCAAAAAATTCGATTTTAAGTATATCGGTTTATACAAAATCGTTAAGAAAATTTCAAAAAATAATTATTAATTGGAATTTTTACCAAAAATTAAACTTTATTTAATTTCTTATGTTTTTTTATTCGAATTAATAATAAATATAATTAAAGTATATATAGTATTAGATAATATAAAAGTAAAAAACGAATAAATATATAAAATAAAAAAGATTTTCGATATATGGAAATAAAACGGATTTACTTAATATTTAATTAAATAAAAAAAATATTTAAATTCCGAAAATACCTGGGAATTTGTTAAAAACCTTATTAATACTTAGCATTTATTAAAAATTTTTTATTAATAATAACGGGCGCATTTTAATTAACGGCCGATTAATTAATAACCGGGATATCGGGCTAATTGGCCGCGGCCTGCGTTAATGTGATAACTGTAATAGCAATTTCCAGTTATTTTTGTTTTTATTTTAAACGTTTAAATTCTTTTATAGCTTTTACGCCTTTAATCCCTTAACGAAATATTTCCATATTACGGTAACGGAATAACCGCCTTTATTTTTGCAAATAATCTAACTTATTAATAATAATACGTAATATTTTATAAATTTATTTCTTTTTATATTTTAAACGGTTTTTTTCGTTAAAAAACTTTTGGTATTCGGTTTCCGAAAAACCAAAAACGTTATTAGGGCTTTTATAATAAATATATTACGTATATTTTAAAAACCTTTAAGTAATTTTGTATTTCGTACTTTTTTTTTTATAATAAAAACAAAAAAATATCTTAAAATCAAAATATTTAATACGTTTTAAAAAAATTAAAACATTAATATGTTTACGAAAACGAAATATTTTAATTTGATTTAATATAATAAATATATAAAAAGGAAAAATATTTACCGAAATTATTAAAGCAAGTAATTTGATTTTTAAGGATAAAAATCTTGGAAAAGGGGAAATCGTATTAGGATTTAACGATTTTGGCTTTTTACGGACGGTCGGAACCATAAAAAGATTAAATTCCGACCTAAGTTAAGGCGTTACGTAATTAACTTAAAGGTTTTAAAGTATTAAACGCCTTAAGCCTTTTAAGTCGGCAGAAAAACTTAAAAAGCTTAAAGAATTTAAAGGTTTAAACCGTTTAAATACTTTAAACTAAAATAAAAATATATATGTTCGTTATTTTTATAATTTAAATAATTTTAGCTTATAATAGAATATCGTTATTTAAAACGTTCTTAATATTACGAAACGTAATACGTTATTATATTTATTACTTAGAATCCCACGATATTCCTATTAACATAAATCCGTCGACTTAGGTTTAATAGTTGGTTAAACCGCCAAGCCGTCACACGTAGGGGTGGATTTAAGCGGGGGATCGTTATTGCCTGCGACCTTGGCCGTGTTGGAGACGGTCGGTCAGGATTTTGGCGGTGGAACGTCTTAATTAGGTTTATTGTGTTCGTTAGGTGGTTAAATAGTTTTTAAGTATTTTTTTTATATAAGTATCCTTTTTATTTAATTAGGTATTGGATTTTGTTTCTAATTATTTTGGAGTCCAGTATTCGTTTAATTTCATATTTATCTGGGTTTTTTTCAAATTTTAAATCCGTTTTTAGCGGGGCGTTTTTGGGTGTTGATTTAAATAGGGAAATATGGAAAATAAGGTGTATTTTTATGTTTTTGGGTAGCGATAGTCGGTAGTTAGTTTTGGAAATGATTTCGTTAACTTTAAATAGGTTAAGTTTTTTAAAGTTAAGCTTGTCGTTAGGTCTTTTTGTTTTGATTTGTAAAATATTTAAAATTGCGTTCTGTTTTTGGCGCAATAGGTAAATTTTGTTTTTTTTCGTTAAAATTGGTTTTTTAATTCTTTTTTTGTTATAATATTGCGCCATTTTCCGCTGGAGGAATCGTAGTTTATTTTGAAAACGAACTTAAATTATTTTGATTTTTGTTATTAATATTTTTGTTTTTGGAATAACCGTTATTATTTTTGGTATTTTAGCAAGTGGTTATTTTAGTTATATGGTTTTCGTATCGTACCCGTATACCGCTATGTAAGGGGATATATGTGACGGCTTAGCGGTTTAACCAATTATTAAACCTAAGTCGACGGGTTTATGTTAGCAAAAGTATCGTGGGATTCTAAGTAATAAATATAATAACGTATTACGTTTTGTAATATTAGGGGCGTTTTGGGTAATGATATTTTATTAAAAGTTAAAATTATTTAAATTATAAAAATAACGAACATATATATTTTTATTTTGGTTCAAAATATTTAAACGGTTTAAACCTTTAAGTCCTTTAAACCTTTTAAGTTTTTCTGCCGATTTAAAGGGTTTAAAACGTTTGGTATTTTGAAACCTTTAAACTAATTACGTAACGCCTTAATTTAGGTCGGAATTTAATCCTTTTATAATTCCAACCGTTCGTAAAAAACCAAAATTATTAAATTTTAATATGATTTTTTTTTTAAGATCTTTATCCTTAAAAATTAAAGTATTTGTTTTGGTAATTTCGGTAAATATTTTTCCTTTTTATATATTTATTATATTAAATTAAATTAAAAAATTTTATTTTCGTAAACGTATTAACGTTTTAATCCTTTTAAAACGTATTAAATATTTTAATTTTAAAATGTTTTTTTATTTTCGTTACGAAAAAAAAGGTACGGAATATAAGGTTATTCGAAAGTTTTTAAAATATGCGTAATATATTTATTATGGGGGTTTTTGTAACGTTTTTGGTTTTTCGGAAACCGAATACCAAAAGTTTTTTAACGAAAAGGACCGTTTAAAGCGTAAAAAGGAATAAGTTCGTAAAATATTACGTATTATTATTAATAAATTAAACCGTTTGCAAAAATAAAGGCGGTTATTCCGTCGCCGTAATATAAAAATATTTCGTCAAAAAATTAAAAACGCGAAAGTTATAAAGGAATTTAAATATTTAAAATAAGAATAAAAATAATTAAAGGTTGTTATTATAATTATTACGTTAATATAAACTGCGGTTAATTAACTTAATATCCCGGTTATTAATTAATCGGCCATTAATTAAAACGTATTTATTATTATTAATAAAAATTTTTTAATAGGCGTTAAGTATTAATAAGGTTTTTGGCAAGTTTTTAAATATTTTCGGAATTTAAGTATTTTTTTTATTTAATTAGGTATTAGGTAAATTTATTTTATTTCCGTATATCGAAAATTTGTTTTATTTTATATATTTATTTATTTTTTATTTTTACGTTATTTTATACCGTATATATTTTAATTATATTTGCTATTAATTTAAATAAAAAAATATAAAAAATTAAATAAAATTTAATTTTTAATAAAACTTTTAATTAGTAATTATTTTTTGAAATTTTCTTAACGATTTTATATAAACCGATATATTTAAAATTAAGTTTTTTATTAAGTTTTTTTATTTAAATATTTTTGGTAACGAAGTAAACCATTTTTCCTTTTTTGAAAATTAATTCTTTTAATTTTTTTTTGGTTATAATATTTATTTATTTAATTCCGTACGAATTTTAATTTTGTTTTTATTTCTTAATATAATTATCGTAATTATTTTAACGTAAGGATTATTTTGATATTAATTGGATTATTATTATATATTTTTTTATAAATTTTTAGAATAAAATTAAAATTTGTATTAATTAATATTATTTTAATATTTCCGTAATAATTAATATTATAAGTTAATTAAGTAATAAGTAATTTTTTAATTTAATTATTTTATTTATAATTAACGTAATATCGTAAATATATTTTTAATATTTGGTTTAACCATTTTATATATCCGTTTGTTTATAATTTAAATATATTAAATAATTTATGGTTTAAGCCGATTTATATTATAAAACCTTATTAAAATTTAAATATAAATATTAAACCTTTATTTAAAATAATTTCTATTAATAATCCGTATATATTAAAAATATTTTTAAAAAAAATATATATTATTTATTTTGCGTTAATATCTTTATAATAAGGTAAAAAATAAAAAAATTTCGTAAACCGATCGACGATAACGAAAACGTTATCGTAATATATTTTTATCGTTAAATTTTTGGATAAAGGAAATTTAATAATAAAATCCATAATAATTAAATCCCAAAATCTTTTTGAAACCGATAATAATTATAATTTTTTATAAGGTTTATATCGTTACGCCTTAGCTTTATTATAAAGGTTATATTATTATCGTATTTTTTAAATTATCGTTTTTATTTTAAAAAAAAAAATACGTATATTAAAATTGTTTTAAAATTTTATAAATTTTTGGATATCCATATAATTAATATTGGTATATATTTTGTATTAAATTTATTTGATATTTTTTTGGAATTTATATTTTATTTATTTTTTGGCTTTTTGGAAAACCGTTATTATATTATTAAATTTTTTGATATATATTTAAAAGTATTATTTAAATTATTATAATTTATTACGGACGTAAATATTTTTTTATAATAATATCAAAAATTATATAATTAATTTTAATTAATTTTTCCTCGAAATTGAATTATTTGCTTAAGGTATTTATTTTGCCATTTTCTGAATATTTTTTATAAATAATAACAAAATCGAAATTCGCTAATTTTTTGCATATTATAATTATCATCCGGTAAATTTTTTGGTCGTAATAAATCGGGTAAAATTTTAATAATCCGTATAAATTTTGATTTAATATAAATTTCCTTTTAAGAAATATTTAAATTCGCGGAATATTATAATAATAATTATAAATTTTTTATTTAGAATACCGTAATTAAATTTAGCTCCTTTTAACTTATATAAAAAAATATAATAAGGTATAATTTATCTTAATTATTTTATTATCCGATTATTACGCTTAATACGTAATCCAAAATATCGGTTTTTAATTTAATAAGGCGATTTAAATTGTACATAATTAACATTAATTCGTTAATAATTATATTTTTAATTTTTTGGAACGTTTTTTCTGTTTTAAACGTTTATTTAAATTTTTCTTTTAATAAAATTAATTAAGGATATAATAATTTTGCTAAAATTTCGAATAAACCTTTTATAATAATTAACGAATCCAAAAAATGCTTATATTTTTTGGATTATTATTAACGTTTATTATTTTGTAATTATAGCGATTTTCTTTAGATTTATTTTAATATATTCTAAGGTGATAATATATTCCAGATATTCCATTTTTTGCTTATAAAATTAATTTCTTTTTATCTTAATTAATAGTTTTACGTTTTATAAAGCTTAAAGAACTTTATGAACGTATTTTGCGTATATTTTTTCCGTTTTTGAAAAAAATAAGAATATTATTAAAGTAATATATAATAAAGATGTTAAAATATTTTCGTAATATATAATTTATTATTTATTAAAAAGTTACTAATACGTTCGTAAATCTTATTAATATAACCAAATATTTAAATAATCCATATTTTATTTTAAATATTATTTTCCATTCGTATCCTTTTTTAATTTTAATAAGGTTATATTTATTTTTAAAATCGAATATTATAAATTATTTAATTTTATAAAATTAATTTTTTATTTTTATAATTAAGGACAATAACGTTTAATTTTTAATAATAATATCGTTTAATTGCTAATAGTTAATTATAAATCGTAATTTTCTATTTTTTTAGGTATAAAAAATATAAGGTATCCTGCCGGTAACTTTAAAGGTTAAATCCATCCTTTTTATAACCAATTTTCCAGGTATTCCCGGAAAACGTGCAATTCGTTTCCGTTAAGGTTGTAAATGGGGTAAAATTTCGTTAAAAAACCTTTTTTAAGCATAATTTCGTAATCCTATTCGCTATATTCTGGTAATTTCGTATTTAGCTTTTTTTTTGAAAAACTGCTTGTATATGACGGCTTGGCGGTTTAACCAACTATTAAACCTAAGTCGACGGGTTTATGTTGGCAGGAGTATCGTGGGATTTTAAGCAATAAATGTAATAATGTATTATATCTCGTAATACCAGGGGCATTTTAGGTAATGATATTCCATTATAAGCTAAAGTTATTTAAATTATGGAAATAACGAACGTATATATCCTTATTTTGGCTTAAAATGCTTAAACGGCTTAAACCCTTAAATCCCTTAAGCCTTTTAAGCTTTTTTGCCGACTTAAGGGGTTTAAGGCGTTTAGCGTTTTAAAACTTTTAAGCCAGTTACGTAACGCCTTGGTTTAGGTCGGAATTTAATCCTTTTATAATTCCGACCGTCCGTAAAAAGCTAAAATCGTTAAATCTTAATACGATTTTCCCCTTTTTAAAATCTTTATCTTTAAAAATTAAATTACTTATTTTGGTAATTTCGGTAAGTATTTTTCTTTTTTACATATTTATTATATTAAATTGAATTAAAAAATTTCGTTTCCGTAAACGTATTAATACTTTAATCTTTTTAAAACGTATTAAACGTTTTAATTTTAAAATATTTTTTTGTTTTCGTTACGAAAAAGAAAATACGGAATATAAAATTGTTCGAAAGTTTTTAAAATATGCGCGATATATTTATTATAAGGGCCTTTATAATATTTTTAATTTTTCGGAAACTAAGTACTAAAAGTTTTTTAACGAAAAAGATTATTTAAAATGTAAAAAAAAATAAATTTGTAAAATATTGCGTATTATTATTAATAAATTAAACCGTTCATAAAAACAAAGGCGATTATTCCGTCGCCGAAATATGGAAATATTTCGTTAAAGGATTAAAAATACAGAGGTTATGGAAAAATTCAAACGTCTGGAATAAAAATAAAAATAATTAAAGGTTACTATTATAATTATTACGTTAACGCAGATTACGGCTAATTAGCCTAATATCCCGGTTACTAATTGGTCAGCCATTAACTAAAACGCGTCCGTTATTATCAATAAAAATTTTTTAATAGGTATTAGGCGTTAATAAGGTTTTTAACGGATTCCTAAATATTTTCGGAATTTAAATGCTTTTTTTATTTGATTAAGTACTAGGTAAATCCGTTTTATTTCCGTATATCGAAAATTTTTTTTATTTTATATACTTATTCGTTTTTCATTTTTATATTATTTTATGCCATATGCATTTTAATTATATCTGTTATTAATTCAAATAAAAAAATATAAAAAATTAAATAGAATTTAATTTTTAATGGAAATTTTAATTAATAATTATTTTCTGAAATTTTTTTAACGATTTTATATAAATTAATATACTTAAAATCAAGTTTTTTGCTGGGTTTTTTTATTTAAATATTTTTAATAACAAGGTAAATTATTTTCCTTTTTTCGAAAATTAATTTTTTTAATTTTTTTTAATTATAATACTTACTTATTTAATTCCGTACAAATTTTAATTTTATTTTTATTTCTTAATATAATTATTATAATTATTTTAACGTAAAGATTATTTTGATATTAATTAAACCATTATTATACGTTTTCTTATAAATTTCTGGAATAAAGTTAAAATTTGCATTAATTAATATTATCTTAATATTTTCGTAATAATTAATATTATAAGCTAATTAAGTAATAAGTAACTTTTTAATTTAATTATTTTGTTTATAATTAACGTAATATCGTAAGTATATTTTTAATATTTAATTTAACCGTTTTATTTATTTGTCCGTCTATAATCTAAATATATTAAATAATTTATGGTTTAAGCTAATTTATGTTATAAAGTTTTATTAAAACTTAAATACAAATATCGAACCTTTATTTAAAATAATTTTTATTAATAATCCGTATATATTAAAAATATTTCTAAAAAAAATGTATATTATTTATTTTGCGTTAATATCTTTATAATAAGGTAAAAAATAAAAAAATTTCGTAAACCGATCGACGATAACGAAAACGTTATAGTAATATATTTTTGTTATTAAATCTTTAAATAAAGGAAATTTAATAATAAAATCCATAATAATCGAATCCTAAGGTTTTTTTAAAACCGATAATAATTATAATTTTCCATAAAATTTATATTATTACGTTTTAGCTTTATTATAAAGGTTACATTATTGTCGTATTTTTTAAATTATCGTTTTTATTTTAAGAAAAAAATACGTACGTTAAAATCGTTTTAAGGTTTTATAAATTTCTAGATATCCATATAATTAATATTTATATATATCTTATATTAAATTTATTTAATATTTTTTTAGAACCTATATTTTGTTTATTTTTTAATTTTTTGGAAAACCGTTATTATACTGTTAAATTTTTTAATATATATTTAAAAATATTGTTTAAATTATTATAATTTATCGCAAACGTAAATATCTTTTTATAATAATATCAAAAATTATATAATTAATTTTAATTAATTTTTTTTCGAAATTTAATTATTTGCTTAAAATATTTACTTTGCCGTTTTTTGAATTTTTTTTATAAATAATAATAAAATCGAAATTCGCTAATTTTTTTACATATCGTAATTATTATTTGGTAAATTTCTTGGTTATAGTAAATTAGGTAAAATTTTGATAATCCGTATAAATTTTAATCTAATACAAATTTCTTTTTAAGAAATATTTAAATTCGCAAAATATTATAATAATAACTATAAATATTTTATTTGGAATACCGTAATTAAATTTAACTTTTTTTAATTTATATAAAAAAATTATAATAAGGTATAATTTACCTTAATTATTTCGTTATCCGATTATTACGTTTAACGCGTAATCCGAAATATCGGTTTTTAATTTAACGGAATAATTTAAATTATACATAATTAGTATTAATTCGTTAATAATTATATTTTTGATTTTCTGGAACGCCTTTTTTATTTCAGACGTTTATTTAAATTTTTTTTTCTTAATAAAATTAATTAGGGGTATAATAATTTTGCTAAAATTTTAAATAAACTTTTTATAATAATTAACGAATCCAAAAAATACCTATATTTCCTTAATTATTATTAACGTTTATTATTTTATAATTATAACGATTATCTTTAAATCCATCTTAATATATCTTAAGGTAATAATATATCCCAAATATTTTATTTTTTATTTATAAAACTAATTTTTTTTACGTTAATTAATAACTTTATATTTTATAAAATTTAAAAAACTTTATAAACGTATTTTACATATATTTCTTCCGTTTTTAAAAAATAAAAATATTATCGAAATAACATATAACAAAAACGTTAAAGTATTTTTGCAATATATAATTTACTATCCGTTAAAAGGTTATTAATACGTTTATAAATCTTATTAACGTAACTAAATATTTAAATAATCCGTATTTTATTTTAAATATTAATTTTTATTTATATTTTTTTTTAATTTTAATAAAGTTATATTTATTTCTAAAATTAAATATTATAAACCATTTAATTCCATAAAATCGGTTTTTTATTTTTATAATTAAAGATAATAACGTTTAATCTTTAATAATAATATTATTTAGTTGCCGATAGTTAATTATAAGTCATAACTTTTTATTTTTTTTAAGTACGAAAAATATGGGATATTTTGCCGGTAATTTTAAAAGTTAAATCTATCCTTTTTATAACCGATTTTCCAGGTATTCCCGGAAAACGTATAACTTATCTCCGTTAAAATTATAAATAAAGTAAAACTTCGTTAAAAAACCCTTTTTAAGGATAATTTCGTAATTTTATTCGTTATATTCTAATAATTTCGTATCTAGCTTTTTTTTAAAAAATTGCTTATATTTATAATATTATAATAATATATTAATTAAATTTTCTAACTTTTAAAATTATTATTTTAAATCGTTATTTAATTGCCGTAATTTTGCTTTAATAATAATAATAATACGTCGTATTTTTTTCTGATACTTATTTTTTTTTATATTTTATCTTTTTAGGTGGTAAAATATTTATCGTATTTTTATATTTATATTTATTACCATTTTTAATCGAATATTAAAATCTTAATTTTTTTTTTGCTTATTAACGGGGGGTAAAACGAATTTTATCTGGCCAGTCCTTTTATTAATTAAGATTCCGTACCGGTATATCCATAGTTTTCCTAAAATTATATTATAATTCCCGAATAGAACGATGTCGAAATCTACTATTTAATATCGTTTTTAAACAAAGATCTCGAAATAATTAATTTCGCGTAAGATTTTTCCGTTATTATAAGCAAAATCCTAATTTTTGGCGTTTATCGCTATATAAGGTTTTAATTTATATCTTTATAATAATTTAAATTTATTAATTATATCCAATATAATATAATTTCCATTTAAAGTTTTGCAATTTACTATTGCGGTATATTAATACGTTCCGATTCGTATATCTAAGGTAATAAGGTTATTAACGGCTTTTATCGTTACGTTTACAACCTTTTTTGGAAATTTATTTTAATTTTTTTAAGTTTCGTTATTTTGCGGCTTTTTTATAGGTAATTTTCGTCTTTTAATTCCTTTTCGAATTTGTTGAATTTTATTTATATTTTTTTATATAACGCATTAAATTATTATATTTATTGTTTTTATCGGCATATTATATCTTCGAATTATATTAATTATTTTTAATTTTATTAAATTTTTTTCTTTATTAAGTAAATTGTTTTTCAATATGGCGTATAATTTCCCATTAAGTTTTATTTTCTTCTTATTAAAGGTTTCGTATAAATTATTAGATTTTTTTTTAAGATTTATTATTTATCGGGATTTATAATAAATATTAATTGAAAATAAAGGTTTATAATAATTTTCTGGTAATACTTTTCCAAAATATACTGGATTAATTCTTTTTCTATTTAATAATTATATTACTTATAATAACAAAAAAGATTTTCTTATAGGTACCATTTTCCTTTAAGCTAGTTTTTTGCTATTATTCATTAAAGAAAATCGTTTTTAAGGGTTATAAATCGAAAATATTAATATTATTATTTATCGTTCTTATTTTTTCCCGTTTTATTAGGAAAATCGAATCCTTTATAATATATACGGGTAATCCTATTATAAATATGCCGTTTTTATTTTTCGTAAGCAAAATAATTTTATTTTTTGCAATAAATAATATGTATCCTGCCGTATTAATTAAGGGTTTCGAAATAAACCTTTTTTATTTAGCCTTAATATTTTTCTAATTATTCTTTAAAAATATTCCATTATTTCTTAATTATTTATTAAATTAAATTCTTGGTTTTTTGCATTTTTTGTTAAATTCTTTATTACGGTAAACCTGGTATATATTTAAGCCGAATTATATTAATAGATTTTTCGTTTTTTTGATTTTTTTTGGGTTATCTTTCGGATATATGTTTTTAATTATTCCGTCGTAACTTTTTAGGTAAAAAATATTTATAAACCTTATATCCTTTTTTTTGTAATTATAATACTTAATTTGGTTTTAATTTTTCTTATAGGTAATTCTTAGTTCCATAAGGCCTAATTTAATACCATAAAAAATGTTATTATATTGAAAAACGTTAATATTAATTATATATCGGGATTTGTTATTATTTTTTTTTAATTCCTTTAGTACGTTAAGTATATTGCCGGTTATTAATTTTAATTATTATAACGATATAATCCGATAAATAATTAGGCCGGTTAAATTTAAAAAGTTTTTTTTATATTTTTTTTAAGTTATTAAAAAATTTAATTATTAATATTTTTTATTTTTAATTTAATTTAAATATTAGCTAAATTAATACGTTACCGTATTTAAATACTAATTTTTTTTATTATAATTATTAAATTTATATTTCGGCCTTTATTTTTTTATTTATTATTTCGAAAACTTTTATTAACGTTTATTCGAATTATTTATAATTATTATATATTCGTATTATTTCCGGGTTGCGTTTTTCGATTAATAAGGTAACGTATTTTTTTATAATTGGTTTAAATTAAATAATTACGTTTCCGGTAAATCGTTTAACCGCAAACTTAATTTAGATAATAAATATAATTAATTAAATAAAAAAATATCCGAAATACGTTCGGTATTAGGTTAAAAATAATTATAATTTGGTCGAAATTCCATTAAAGGATTTTGGCTTAGGGGATTTAAGGATTTTTCCTGGTTTTTTAATGGAATTTAACTAAATAACTTAGTTCGGCCGAAAAGGTTTTCCGGTTTTAAGGACTTTTTTTTTTCCTTAAGTTTTTTATAAACAATTTAAAAAAACGTAATAAAATTATTTTTATTTTATTTAAGTTAAATACTACGTTTATTTATAATATCCAGACGTCGAAAAATTTCTTTTCGAAAAAAACGAAATTGTCCTTTTTTTTTCGGATTTTATTTTAATATTAAAGTTTTTAAAAATTTGGTAAATGAGTTATTTGGGCTATTTATTAATAAATATAATATTGGCAATATTGCTTAAAATTTAATAATATTATTAAATAAAAACTTATAACGTATAACGGCTTAACGGTTTAACTAATTATTAAACTTAAATTAATAAATTTATATTAACAGAAATATTGTAAGATTTTAAATAATAAATATAATAATATATTATATTTCGTAATATTAAAAACGTTTTGGATAATAATATTTTATTATAAATTAAAGTTATTTAAATTATGGAAATAACGAATATATATATTTTTATTTTGGCTTAAAATGCTTAAACGGTTTAAACCCTTAAGTCCCTTAAGCCCTTTAAGCTTTTCTGCCGACTTAAAGGGCTTAAGGCGCTTAGCGCTTTGAAACTTTTGAGCCAGTTACGTAACGCCTTAGTTTGGGTCGGAGCTTGATCTTTTTGTGGTTCCGACCGTCCGTAGGAAGCCAAGATCGTTAGGTCCTAACATTGTATTTATAATATTATAGTAACATATTAATCAGATCTTCTGATTTTTAGGGCTGTTATTCTAGATCGTTATTTAATTACCGTAATTTTGCTTTAATAATAATAATAATATATTGTATTTTTTTCTGATACCTATTCTTTTTTTTATGTTTTGTCCCTTTGGGTAATAAAATATTTATCGTATTTTTATGCTTATATTTGTCGCCATTTTCGATTAAATATTAAGATCTTAATTCTTTTTCTTATTTATTAACAGGGGGTAAAATAAATTTTACCTAACAAATCCCTCCATTAATTAAAATTCCGTACCGGTATATCTATGGTTTTCTTAAGATCATATTATAGTTTCTAAATAAAATAATATCGAAATCCATTATTTGGTATCGTCTTTAGATAAAAATCTCGAAATAATTAATTTTACGTAAAATTTTTCTATTATCGTAAGCGAAATCTTGACCTTCGGCGTTTATCGTTATATAAAGTTTTAATTTATATTTTTATAGTAATCTGAATTCGTTAACTATATCCGGTACAATATAATTTCTATTTAGAGCTTTACAATTTACCATTACGGTATACCAATACGTTCCGATTCATATATCCAAGGTAATAAGGTTATTAACGGCTTTTATCGTTATATTTAAAGCTTTTTTTAAGAATTTATTTTAATTTTTTTAGGTTTTATTATCTTACGGCTTTTTTATAAATAATTTTTATTTTTTAACTCCTTTTCGAATTTGTCGAACTTTATTTATATCTTTTTATATAACGCATTAAACTGTTATATTTATCGTTCTTATCGGCATACTATACCTTCGAATCATATTAATTATTCTTAATTTTATTAGATTTTTTTTTCCTTATTGGATAAATTATTTCTTAATATGGCGTATAATTTCCCATTAAGCCTTATTTTTTTTATTAAAGGTTTCGTATAAATCGTTAAATTTTTTCTTTTAAAACTTATCGTTTATCGGGATTTGTAATAAATATTAATTGAAAATAAAAATCCGTAATAGCCCTTTGGCAATATTTTTTTATAATATGCTAGATTAATTCTTTTTCCATTTAGTAATTATATTATTCATAATAACAAAAAAGGTTTTTTTACGGGCATTATTTTTTTAAGCTAATTTTCTATTATTACCAATTAAAGAAAATCGTTTTTAGGGGTTATAAATCGAAAATACTAATATTATTATTTATCGTTTTTATTTTTTTCCGTTTTATTAAAAAAATTAAATCCTTTATGATATATACGGATAATTTTGCTATAAATATACCATTTCCATTTTTCGTAAATAAGGTAATTTTATCTTTTGCAATAAATAATATGCATTTTGCCATATCAATTAAAGGTTCCGGAATAAACTTTTTTTATCTAACCCTAATATTCCTTTAATTATTTTTTAAAGATATTTTATTATTCCTTAATTATTTGCTAAACCAGATTCCTAGTTTTTTATATTCCTTATTAAATTTTTTATTACGGTAAGCCTAATATGTACTTAGGCCGAATTATATTAATAAATTTTTCGTTTTTTTGATTTTCTTTAAATTATCCTTTAAGTATAAGCTTCCAGTTATTTTGTTATAACTTCTTCGGTAAAAAATATTTATAAACTTTATATCCCTTTTTTTCGTAATTATAATATTTAATTTGGCTTTAATTTTTTTTATAAGTAGCTTTTAATTTTATAAGGCCTGGTTTAATGCCATAAGAAATGTTATTACGCCGAAAAGCATTAATATTAGCTGTATATCGGGATTTGTTATCATTTTTTCTTTTGGTTCTTTTAATACGCCAGGCATATTACCAATTATTAATTTTAATTATTATAACGATATAATCCGATAAATAATTAAACCGGTTAAATTTAAAAAATTCCTTTTATATTTTTTAAGCCATTAAAAAATTTAATTATTAATATTTTTTATTCTTAATTTAACTTAAATATTAATTAAATTAATACGTTACCGTATTTAGATACCAATCCTTTTTATTGTAATTATTAAATCTGTATTTCGGCCTTTATTTTTTCGTTTATTATTCCGAAAATTTTTATTAACGTTTATTTAAATTGTTTGTAATTATTATATATCCGTATTACTTCCGGGTTACGTTTTTCGATTAACAAAATAACGTATTTTTTTATAGCCGGCTTAAATTAAATAACCGCGTTTCCGGTAAATCGTTTAACCGCAAACTTAATTTATGCAATAAACGTAATAAATCAAATAAGAAAATACCCGAAATACGTTTAATATTAAGTTAAAAATAATTATAATTTAATTGAAATTTTATTAAAAAATTATAATTTAAAGGGTTTAAGGATTTTTCTTAGTTCCTTAGTAAAATTTAGTTAAATAACTTAATTCGGCCGAAAGGGCTTTCCGATTTCAGGAACTTTTCCTTTTTCCTTAAACTTTTTATAGGTAATTTAGAAAAATATAATAAGGTTATTTTTATCTTATTTAAACTAGATAATACGTTCGTTTATAACATCCAGGCGTCGAAAAACTTCCTTTCAAAAAAAACAAAGTTATTTTTTTTTCGGATTTTATTTTAATATTAAAGTTTTCAAAAACCTGGTAAATAGGTTATTCAGATTGCTTACTAATAAACATAATATCGGCGGTATTACTTAAAATTTAATAATATTATTAAATAAGAACTTATAATATATAACAGCTTAACGGTTTAACTAATTATTAAACTTAAGTTAACGGATTTATGTTAATAGGAATATCATAAGATTTTAAGTAATAAATATAATAACGTATTACATTTCGTAATACCAGGAACGTTTTAAATAATAATATTCTATTATAAACTAAAGTTATTTAAATTATAAAAATAATAAATATATATATCTTTATTTTGGTTCAAGGTATTTAAGCAGTTTAAACCCTTAAGTCCCTTAAGCCCTTTAAGCCAATTACGTGACGCCTTGGCTTGGGTCGGAGCTTGATCCTTTTGTGGTTCCGACCGTCCGTAAGAAGCCAAGATCGTTAGGTCCTAACAATATACTTATGTTTTTATTGACCGAAATGTTGTAAGCCATTTGTGCTAATGGTAGGAGCTTTACCTAATTGTCCTGTTAGTAATTAACGTAATTTCGAAGGTATTGTTTTAAGGTTTAATTAAGTTATTCCGTCTGGTTATTTATTTAAAGGTGGTATGCAGTTAAAAACTTAAATTTAGCATTTATTTATTTAAAAAAGTTAATGCCGAACTTGGAAGTAAAAAGTTTATTTTTATTAGAAATAATTCTTTTTAATATATTGTATTTGTCCAAATAATTTCTGATAAAAGTATAAATTAGTTATTTTGCTATTGCGTTTTTTTTGAAAGGTAAGAAATACTTATACTTGGTAAATCTATTAATAATTACTTATATTCCGTCATATTCGACTTTAGTAACGGGGTTTTTAAATGGAGGAAAGCTAATAATAAAATCCTAAGTTATGGTGTTCCATGTTTTATTAAAAATGTTAATAGGTTGTAATAATCTATAAGGTTTATGGTATACTACCTTTATTTTGTTGCAGATGTTATAATTTTTGATAATTATTATTACTATTTGACATAACTTAGAGAAATCGTATTTTTCTTATAGCCGTCTAGTGGTTTTGAAAATTCCTTAGTATCCATATAGCGGGTTCTCGTGGAATTCCTTTATGAACTGCTTTTGCTGGTTTTTTGAAACATAGATTTTGCCATGGTACAGCAGCTGGTCCTTGGGCTGTCCTTTTAGCTGCTGGACCTCTTTTTGCTTTTCTAGGTTATAGGAATTTCGGAATTATGTTAAAAGTTCTGGGGTCGGTTTTTTTAGTATTTTATATAGTTATATAATTCCGTTTTTATTGGACCGTAATATTTGCAAATTTCTTTTGGGGTTATTGGTATTATAATTACCTTTGCGACTAAGGATATCCGTTTAAATATTCTTTTTCCCTTTAATATGGTATATTTTAAAATTGAATTTTAACAAAAAAATTATCCATTTTTCGTATCGCTTATTTAGTTTTTATACCTTTATAAATCGAGTAAGATTTTTATGATCTAAGTAAATATCGAAAAGTTTTTTGGTTCCATTAAGAAACGGTTCTTATTCTTTAAAAGCATTAATAATTATTAATAACTTTTTATTATAAATTAGGTATTTAAATTTTGCATTTCGAAATGCTTTAAAATAATATGTTACTAGATATTATTTACTATTATTTTCTAGTTATTTTAAGATAATATTTAATGCGTAATCCGAGGTATCGGTTTTTAAGCGTTTTTTTTTGTTTAAATTGGGTAATTATATAATAAATCCTTTGGTAATCGCGTCCTTTAAAATTTGACAAGCATTTTTTGCATCTTTTGGGATTTCGAATTCCTTTCCAACGTATTCTTTGGTGGTAAGTTTCGTTAATAATTTAATTATATTTCCATATCCCTTAATAAGGTTACGTACGTAACCCGTAAATCCTAAAATCTGTCGGATATTTGTAATAATCGTTTTATTAGGGATGGGCCAGTTCTTAACTGCTTTTATTTTGGAACGTTAAATCTGGATTTGTCCGGGGATAAGAATATATCCCAAAAAGTCGAACTTTTAAGTATGTTATATACTTTTTGCTGGGTTAATTCGAATATTTGCTTCGTTTAATGTTTTGAATACTTAAGTTATATATTTCCTATGCTTTTCTAAGGTTTCCGAATAAATGAGGATGTCGTCGAAATAAACAAATACGAATTTATCTAGGTATTGCCGAAAAGTGGTTATAATTAAGTTTTAAAAACTGGCGGGGGTATTAATAAGTCCCATGGGTATAATTCGGTATTCGTAAAGTCCATGCATTATTCTAAATGCTATTTTCTATTTTTTTTCCTTTGGCCATTTTAATGCGATAATAACCATTTCGAAAATTAAGTACTATGAATTATTAGGCTTTATTAGTATTTTTTTAAGGTATTTATAAGGGTTAAAGGGTATTTATTTTTAATTATAATATCGTTTAATTGTTTATAATCGATAATTTTTCGATAAACGGGATTTTCGTTTTTATTAATTTTTTGCTTATTATCTTTTGTTTTGGGAATTATGAGGACGGGGTATTTAGCGGGTAAATTAAAAGGTTAAATATATTTTCTTTTTAAATTAAGTTAAATACTTTTCCATAAGGCCTTAAATTTTTCTGGATTTATATGGTAAATTGTGTGGAATTTAAGGTAATATCCTTTTTTAATCGGGATCCGATAATTTTATTATTCGTAAAAAAGTAATTTATGATTTTTTCTGTCCTTAAATAACTTTTTAAATCCTTAATATTCCGAGGGTATTATCGAGGCTTAATCTGGAATTCGTATTTCCTTAATAATATAACAAACTTTTTGGTTATCCCTTTAGGATTTCCTGGATTTTCCTTTTTACGAAAAGGTCCGTTTTTTTTAGTTAATATATGGATTATTAAAACGGAGCTATAATATTCCTAAAATGATATCGTACTTAAAAATATCCGCAATATCTAGAGAAATATATTTTTGGTACCCTTAAATTTATACAAAAAGTTTTTTTGTTTCCTTAAGGATTTATTTATTGTCGTAAGTAAATAAGCTTCCGTTAACGGTACGTAGCTTATAAAATTTTAATTTGTATTTCCAGGGGATTTAATATTTTTTTGCCGTTACGGGAAAAATAAAGTTATTTTTTATTCCTAAGTTGATTATGGCTTTAAATGTTTTGTCCTTATATTTTAGGGGGATTTTAATTTAACTACGTATACCTTTAATTATTTTACATAAGGTTTTATAAATCGGGGCTTTTCGATACCTTAGTTTCGAAGGCCTTTATAGTTTTTTGATTTTTGATGTCATCCGATTTGTGAGAATTTTTATTTTCGTATTTTTCGGACGGCATATTTGGCGTATTGATCGTTTTGATATTTGAATTACGTTCTTTTGCCGTACCGGCATCTAGGGATATCGGTTTTTCTTAGGCCTGTCCCTAGGCTTTATTTATTGCGAATTATGGGGTCGGAGGCGTGGACTTCCTTAAGAGATATTTTTATATTTAAGAGCTTATACTGAACGTAAAGCGTTGCGGTATAACATAAGTATTTTTGCAATATTGCCTTTTGGTTTTGTTTTAACTTGGGATGTAAGTAATAGGACTTAAGGTATTTTGGCTAACGGAGGGTTTTTGTGCAGCGATATTTGTCGTTGGGTTCGGTTAGGGTATTTTTATTTTATCCGGGCCAGTGATCGTTATTTTTTTTGGTTCGAAGGTAAATAAAGTAATTATTTAAGTAATATGTCGAAAAGTGTAATAAGTTATGTGGGTTAATTGCGGTTTTTAAATATATAGTGCATTTTGGGAGCTTATAAAGCTTTAAGAATAACTGTTTATGGTTGCTGAAATCTGGCCGAAATTAACCGTTTGCTTTATGTACCCTATATTACTGTGCGTTAAGATGGTACTGGCATCCTAGTTTAATGGTTATCCTGGAAACTATTTGTCCTGGGTGATACTTATAGGCTTTGACTTTAAAGTCCTGGCAGGTAGGATAATTTTCGTACTTTGGGATGTCGTTTTGAATTTGGGTAGTTGTGGTAATAGTGAATTCTGGCTGGGAGGAAGTTAAATTGATTTCTTTTTCCTCCTTTTTTGCCTTATTATCTATTTTTTGCTTAGTTGCTTTGGCTTTTTTCTGGGGTTAAGGAATTTTTCCTTTTTTGGAATTCCTTTTGGGAGGCGAACGATATTCGTTTTTAAAATGCCCCTTTTTGCTACAGTTGAAATATTCCACTTTGGATTTGTTTTTCTTGGGCTCCCTTAAAATAAAGCTTGCTTTTTTCTGGTTTTTGCTTTTGTTCTTTTTGGGTCGGCTGTTAGAGCCTTTATTTTTGATTTGCTTACTGGTCTTTTTTTTCTTAAGGAACCGGTTAAAAGTTCGTTTGTTGGCTATTATAGCTATATCGGTATATTCCGCGAAAAATCCCGTTTTGGGTATTATGTATAATTCGTCCTTGACCTGGGGTTTCAGGCCGTTATAATAAGGATAAAATAATGTGTTTTCGGGTAAATTGGAAATGGCTGCCAGGCGATTAAATTTTGTTGTATATTTGGCAGCTGATTTTGTTTGTCGGAGGAGGTGAAGTTATTTAATTATATGTTATTCCTTATCCGGGTTTCCGAACAGTATTCGCATTTTTTCCTTAAAATAAGCGTATTTGCTGAAAATATAATTAGTCGTATCCGTAAAGTTATCTAGATAATTTTGCAAGTAATTTTTTATAATAGGTTCGAACCATAAAAGAATTTTTCCAGCAAGTAATTAAGAAATGGCTATTATTTTCTAATAGTTTTCCGTTAGAGAATTTTCGTAAAACTTAAGGTGAAATCTGGCTTAAATTAGGAATCTTTCCATATTTATGGTTCCGTTATAGGGTTTAAAGGGGGTTAGTTTGTAGCCCTTAATTTCTGGTATCCCATAGTAGTTGGGTGGTGGCATAATTCCTTTTCGTAATTGATTTGCGCTAAATAATGGCAGGGTTAAGGATTTTCGTTGTTCCTATTATTATCGTGCAAGTTTGGCATTTTCCTTTTTAAACGCGCGTAATTCCGTTATCAGAATAAATAATTTTTCGTTAACCGTAAGTTTTTCTTTTTCGGTATACGTTCGTCCTTTTAAAAGGTATCTTTTCCTAATTTTTTTACCTTTTTGATTTTTAGTAGGATATTTTTCCTTAGTTTGTTTTTCGGCTTCGTTAACCTCCAAGTTTTGTACTTTTATTATTTTTTTAGGTAAAGGCTATTGTTAAGGTTGAAAGGAAAATTCTCCCTGGGATCGGATGGTAAGGGTTATATTATTAATTAACTGGAGAACTTCTTTAATAAGGGGTAAATTGTTTAATCCGGTTATTGGTAATGGGGGTCGAATATATTGTTTGTTTTTTGAACGTCGTTTTATGCTATCGTTTGTACTAAGTTCAAGAAAGCTTATGCCTTAATTAGGCGGTAAATCATTTGTCGTTTATTGATTAAGGAATTATTAAAATGTAACGAATTTGTTATATGTCCACCGGGAGGTATAAGCAGAATCCGAAAAGGGTTTTGATTTGCAGGTAATAATAGGGCAAGGAAGGATTTAGGGGTATGTTCGTTAAAAAGATTTTAGGTATTTTCCCCTTAATTAGAGAACGATGTAATTGTTTTTGATTAAAAATTTAAATTGATAATTAAAAAGCGAAATTAAGTAGGTATTATTTATATAAGAAACCGACTTATTATATATCCTAATTCTTAAAGTGAGTATATCGTGGATCTATATGATTTATGTGATTTGGTTAGATTATCTAGATTACTTAGATCATTGCCCTCCATGTCCTAAAGCCAAGGGTTTAGGGCCGGGGTTTAGCCGTGGCTTACCCGTGACAGGCCTAAGGGCCAACTCCCTTGAGATAGGAACCCCTGTTCCTGTAACAAAATATAACCTTAATAGGATCAAAAAAGAATACGAATAAAAAATAGTTTTTAAAACGAAATACGGATTATTTAAATATTTGGTTATACTAATAAAACTTACGAACGTACCAGTAACCTTTTAACGAATGATAAACTATATATTACGAAAATACCTCGATATTTTCGTCGTTTGCTATCTCGACGATATCCTTATTTTTTCAAAAACAAAAAAAGCATACGTAAAATACGTTTACCAAATTCTTTAAGTTTTACAGAATAAAAGGTTATTTATTACCGTAGAAAAAAATTAATTTTATATATAAAAGGTAAAATATCTAATATATATTATTATTTTAAAACATATTAAAATAAATCCCAAGAAAATTGTTGCAGTTATAAAATAATAGATATTAACAATAATTAAAAAGGTATAAGCATTTTTTAGATTTGCTAATTACTATAGGAAATTTATTTAAAAGTTTAATAAAATAATTATATTTTTAACGAATTGTACGAAAAAGAAATTTAAATAAATACTAAATATAGAAAAAGCATTTCAGATTATTAAAAGTGCGATTATTAATAAGCTAATATTAATTATGTACGATTTAAACCGCCCCGTTAAATTAAAAATTAATATTTCGGATTATGTATTAAACGTAATAATTGGATAACGAAATAATTAAGGCAAATTATATCTTATTATATTCTTTTCGTATAAATTAAAAAGTACCGAACTTAATTACGTTATTTTAAATAAAAAATTTATAACTATTATTATAACATTTCGAAAATTTAGGCATTTTTTAAAAAAAACTTAAATTAGATTAAGGTTTACATAAATTATTAAAATCTTATTCCAATTATTACGACTAAAAAGTTCATAAAATAATAATTAAAATACGTAAAAAAATTGGCGAATTTCGATTTTGTTATTATCTATAAAAAAGCTTAAAAAACGGCAGAACAAATACCCTAAGCAGGCGCCTAAATTTCGAAAAAAAATAATTAAAATTAGTTATACAATTTTTAATATTACCATAAAAGGATATTTACATTTACGACAAATTACGATAATTCGGGTAACATTCAGTAATATATATTAGAAAATCTAATAATATAACGATAATTTCCCAGAAAACCAAAAAACGAATAAAATACAAATATTAAAAAAATACCAAAAAGATTTAATACGAAAAATACATAAATATTAGTTACATAAATATCTAAAAATCCACAAAACCCTAAAGCAATTTTAACGAATATATTTCTTTTTTAAAATAAAATAAACGGTATAAAGAATTATACGGTAATACGATATTTACGCTAAAATAAAAATTTGACGACATAAACCATACGAAAAATTACAACTATTACTAATCGCAAAATAATTATAATATTTAGTTATATTTAACTTTATTACCAATTTTCTTATATTAGAAAATCTAGCTACTAGAATATATTACGATAACATTTTCGTAATCGTTAATCGATTTACGAAATTTTCCTTTTTCTTATTATATTATAAGGATATAAACGCCAAATAACTAATATATATTTTTTAAACATATTTTCGATATATACAAATTACTTATGGAAATCGTGTTAAATAAATGATTAATATTTGCATCAAAAATTTGGCAAAGCTTAATAACATAAATCGGTTTAAATCACAAATTATTTAATGTATTTAAACCTTAAACGAATAGATAAATAAAATAAATAAATCAAATTTTGGAAATTTATTTACGATATTATATTAATTATAAGTAAAATAATTAAATTAAAAGATTATTAATCGTATAAATAATTTATTATACCAGTTATTACGAAAATATTAAAATAATACTTACGAACGTAAATTTTAAATTTATTTTAAAAGTTTACAAAAAATGTGTAACGATAATCTAATTAATGTTAAAATAATTCTTATGTTAAAATAATTACGGTAATTATATTAGAAAATAAAAATAAAATTAAAATTCGTACGAAATTAAATAAACAAATTTTATAATTAAAAAAAGTTAAAAAAATTAATTTTCGAAAAAGGAAAAATGGTTTTTTTCGTTACCAAAAATATTTAAATAAAGTAATTTAGCAAAAAAATTCGACTTTAAATATATCGGTTTATATAAAATCGCCAAGAAAATCTTAGAAAATAATTACTAATTAAAACTTCCATTAAAAATTAAATTTTATCTAATTTTTCATATTTTTTTATTTGAATTAACAATAAATACGATGAAGGTACATACGGCATAAAATAATATAAAAATAAAAAACGAACAGGTATATAAAATGGAGAAAATTTTTAACATACGAAAACAAAACGGATTTACTTAATACCTGATTAAATGAAAAAAGTACCCAAATTCCGAAAATATCTGGAAATTTTCCAAAAATCTTATTAGCGCCCAGCACTTATTGAAGAATTTTTACCAATAACGCCGAAGTTAACAGGATTAAAAGTTCCCTAATTAATAAACGACCAATTGGCGGATTCGAGGTTGGACCAATCGGGAGCGGCCTTTGTCGACGTGGCCCTAGCGGCCTCCAATTCGGCCTATTTTTTTGACGTTCCAACTTATTTAACTTTTCCAAAGATCGAAGCCTACGAGATAACATACGTACTATACGATCGGCCCATAATTTCTTTTATTTTCGAAAACGATAAACCTTAACCTGCGCCTGTTCCACTTCTTTTTTAGCTTTTTTAAATTCCGTTTTAATCTTAAAATAATTGGAAACGAATTTTATAAGTTAAAAAATGGAAAAATCGTTAACGTTACAAAGATCTTAATTTCGCGTTACGTATTTTTCGTATCGAAAAAATTCCGACGAAAAAATACGACAAAATAATAACCCGCGACGAATATAATAAAAATATACGAGCATATTTATAATTCGAAAAATAATTAATTTAAGCAAGTTATTCCGTTTTTTTATTTTTTGATTAATCGGTTTTTTAATACAGTTAAATATAATAACGAAAGAAGGACTTATAAAAAAAGAAAATTTTCGAAACGAAAATTACAGAAAAAAAGGATCGTATTATAACCTAACAAGCTGCGGCCTCGGAAAACGGTCGTAATGAAAAAATAATTAAGCCAGGTAAGTCGAATTACGTAATAGCTCGACAGGATCGATCATAAAGCCCATAAAACCGGGCTCGATAGGATCGATCGTAAAACCTATAAAGCCGGGTTCGATAAAATCGATTAAAAAGCCGATAAAGCCGGATTCGACAGGAACGAAAAAATCAAAATATATACGCTTATTAATTCCATAACTTAAATAGTTTTAACTTATAATACTTATTAATATTAAATATTTGCAATATAATATTGTTATTTAAGATATTTTGTGTATTACAAAATATAATACGTTATTATATTTATTGTTTAGATTTTTATAATATTTCTGCCAATATAAACCCGTCGACTTAAGATTTAATAATTGGTTAAACCGTATAGCTCGTTATATAAACTGGATTAAGATATATACGTTTATTATTTCTACAATTTAGATAATTTCAGTTTGCAATAATAATTAGTTACCTAAGACACCCTTAGTATTACGAGACGTAACACGTTACCGTATTTATTGCTCAGTTTTCCACGATACTCCTGCCAATATAAACTCGTACGACTAAGGTTTAATAGTTGATTAAATCTACTAGCCGTTATATATAAGTTCTGCTTAATAAAACGCCAGGTTTTTTACCGAGAGCCGCATTTTTCATTTACTGTCCTATTAAACTTCGGTAATAACTTAAAATATTTTTAATTAGTTGTATATCCTTGTGTTAAATAATAATTCGTTTAGCATAAATAGCGTATAAATTAGTTATTATAAAAAATAAATTATTTCAAAATTATTTTATATACTATTTATCTTTATTTGATTCGATTAATATGATTTCTGCGGCTTTTTACATAACGTTTATATTAAAAAATAAAAAGGCGCCTTTTTAAGCAATAATTTAATATTTATTTAATATCGTCGGATCTTACGCAAAACGGCAGCTATACATATTAATATTATTTTAAAATTATTTTATCTTTTTAAAAAAAACTTACTATTAGGCAAAATACGTTTTTTTCGCTTTTTATAAAAAGCCGAGCCCTTAGATATTATTTTTCCAGCCGAGCGCTTAGGCATTATTTTCCTAGCCGAGGGTTATTTTATAGCGCGGAGAATTCTTCTTTTTAGCGCCAGGTGTTTTTTTTAATTCTTGAATTAACTAGCGAGCCGTTTGTCTAATACGCGTTATTTTAGCCATTATTATAATTATTAAATTATTAACAAATAATTATTTGATAATTATTTTAAGAAAACTTTATTATTGCGTTTAAATTTGTTATTATAATATCGTAAAGTTGTTAATTATAAAGGCGGTACAGTTATAAGTAAGTATTCCGCAAATTTTTAATTAGGTGCAAATATAAGCGATTTTTTTTTAAAAAAAAAAGATATATAAGATACTATAAAGTAATTAAAAAAGTTTCTACAATTTATCTAAATGCCTTATTTTAAAAAGCTTTATCTCTTTATTATAACAAAAATAATATATATAACATTATTATTTTCCGATTCTTTCTTTAATTTTAATTTATATTAACAAATATTTTCTATAATAAAAATTTATGTATTATGCAATAAAAACAAATAATAAATAAAGAAAGAAAAAAAAAGAAAAACAATAATCTAATATCAAATTTAATCCGTTTTTAAAAGTTGCAAATATATTAACTGCATTACTTGTCGCCCTAATCTAATAATTACGGGTCTGGTTTGTTATGATTATAATAATAAATCTATGTTATTCTAAAAAAACGGCCGGTTTTAAATAAGCGCTAAAGTTTAACTTTTCGAAATCTTATTCGCCTGTTTTTTAGTAACGCCTTTATTTTTGATATTAATTGGCCTTTTTCTTTTTTTGCAAAATTAATCCTTAGATATAGCTTTTTTATACTAAAATCCGTTTATCCCAGTAATCTAACCAATATATGGAAATTCTCGGAATGCCTAATTTTCGTCCTCGTTATTTTCGGTTTCATCCGGATTTTTTGAAGCGTTATTTAATATCCCGTAAAGTTTATCTAGTAATAAGTTATATTAATCCGATAACTTTCTTAGGTTTTCGATAAAGGGAGTTTAAAATATTTTCCGTATTTTTTTCTTACGTTTTTCGAATCGTTATTGTGCAAAAGTAAGGTTGTTATTATTATATATAATATCGTTATATAAATTCAATGCCGTAGTTCGGATATAAAATAATATAATCAAATTAATTTAAATTATTACGGTAATATTAATTAACGGTTAAAATAATAATTTAATCGTGTAAAACTTTAGGTACGTTCTATTAATACGGAAAAATATTAGATATATAATAAATTACGTATAAATTAAGTAAAACTGGAAAATATATTATTAATTCGTTGTTATAATATCAAAACTGTTCTTTTCGAACAGATATCTAAATAATATAATTAAAAAATAATTTTTAAAATATTAATTAAATTATTTTCGTTCGTATTAGAAATAATCGTTAACAATATCCTTTTAGAGACTATTGTTAATACGGTATACCGAACTTCTTTTTTTAGAATTTGAATTTAATAAGAAAATTTCGGTAAGATTTCCGTAATTCGAAATAAAAATACGTACAATAAATTGTATATTTTCTTTGTTACAGTTTTCTAATATTTTTTATATATTTGTTTAAAGTATTTAACGGTTTCTTTATAAAGTACATTATTAAATAATTTTAATTAAAAATATTTTTGCTAATAATTAAAATAATTACGGAATTTGATAGCTATATTACTTAATAGTAAGTAAATCAGAACGAAAAGATGAATTAATAAGCGATTATTAATAAATAATTTGTTAGTATATTTAAGAAGTTTCGAAATTGTTAACTTAGTACATTTTAGTAATAGTTATAACTATATTAATAATCGGTTAATAAATTTAAAAAATGTTAGTTTTTTTCATTTTTTTATTTTTTGGTTTTTTATTTAGATAATATTTTTAAAACGCCTTAACTATATACTTTTCGTATTTACGTAAATGCTTAAGTATGATGTTATATCTGTCTACTATATGGGAAATGTAATTTTCCTGGAAAAAACCAAAATTATTTGTTATCTAGATAAAGTATTTAAAATTATTAACCAATGAACGAATAAATTTAATACCGTTAAAAGATAATACATATCCCGCTTTTTTCAATAATAAATATTCGCGTATAAATCTGTAAATTGCGGAATATATTTTTATGGTACGTAATAAGAAAAAAGTTATCGAATTTTAATAGATATAGACGTTACGGATTATTTAAAATATATTCTCATAATCCAAAGTTTTATTTATAATTATATTTTGTTAGATTTATAAAAAAGTTTTTTTTAGTCGGAACCGAAATAAATCCAAATAAAAAATGCGCGTAATTATAAAAATTAAATAATTATTTCATATTTATTTTTAAAAATACGTACCAATATAGTTATATATTTCTTTTTCGGGTTATAGGGTTTTTGTCTTATTTCGGCAAGTTTTTGAATTTTTTGTTTTATTTGCTCAAAAATGTTTAAGATTTATTCGATAACTTTATGGTATAAACTTTTAAAAATATCATTAAATGCTCTTTATAAAGCATACGACGTATATACATAATGCCGAATTTCCTTTTCCTATTGGAATTTGTCGCCTAACTTTCAATAAAGTTATTTTTACAAAATTGTTTATCTAATATCAGAGCTATTATTCGTAATAAAAACGCGAAATCGGTCGATTATTTTTAGCTTTTTTAACCGATATAATAACGTATTGCTATTAGACTTATTCGATTTGATATTATATAGTTAAATATTAATTAGGAAATAACGCTTTTTTTATTATTAATCAATCTAATAAATAATAATTTTTTGAAACGAAAATGCCAAATAAGCCGTAATCTAAACGTTATAACTATTTAATATATAAGATTTTGAAAAAATGTCCTTTAGTCCATATTAAATAACCGCGTTAATATATGTCCGTATATATTTTATATATATTGTTATTATTGGTCGTTTAAAGCCGTTATTATAAATTAATATTATAGCTTGGAAAAATTTATTTAGGAAACCCTTAATAGACAAATGTTAAAATACGAAAAAATTAATAGAAAAAATCCAATTAAAATTAAATTTTTAAAGTAATATTAAATTTTAATTATATTAAGTAAAAATTATGTCAAAATTATTACGCTCTTCTAAAAAGGAGAAACAAATTAAAAATAAAAAGGTTTAATAAAAACTTATTAATAAAAGATTATATAATAATTATTTCAGGATTATTTCAAACTATATATATATTATAATTATATTAAGAATTTTATTATTAGCAATTCGGTTTATCTGATCTATTTTTTACAGCATATATTATATTATAAATAGTTTTATAAAACTTATTTCGTTTTTTTTAGGAAAAATAAAATATATACAGTAATACCCATATCGCCGATATTTAATGTTATATTATTTAGTTATTCGTTAACAACTTTATAAGAAGTTTTTTTAATATTCCGAATTACAATTTATTTTATTCAATATGTCGATAATTTCGTTTAATAAGTTTTCGTTATTTTTGCTATTAACGTTCTTTTAAAACCATAACTGCCGCTGGAATTAAACCACTTAATCCTTATACTGACACTTCCGATATTCGTATTATTCCCGATTAATAATAGAAAAATCGACCACCCGTTAAATTAGGGATTAAAATCAATTCGAATAATCTGGCGTAATAAAGCGGTTTTTTTAACTAGGTAAGCTCGGTAAATTAAGATATTTTTCGTTCGGTAATTATTAGCTCAATTGTAAATAACCAAGTTCCGAATTTGGCTATCTGGTATTTTGTTTTTAATTCGAATTTATTTTAATTAGCTTTTGGTTTTAATAATTTATATCATCATTTTTAGCAGATAATTTTCGTTAAATATTTTATTATTATTCTGGTTATCGATAATAAAGTTTTTTAAGTTATAATTTTAAATAAGGTTATTATTTTATGAAAAAACTTTTATAATAATTTATCACTATCGAAATTATTGTCGTCAAAGCTAGAATCCTCGAAAATTTGCGATATTATTTCGGTATTATAATAAATTCGATTAAAGCCGTAATAAAAATTCTTTTTATAATAAACGGATTATCGACGAAAATAAAGAAAAAGATAATCGAAATTACGTGGATAATTAGTAATATAAAGTCTTAAAATTACGTATTAACTTTTTAAACGTCGCTTATTTTTTTATTAAACCTTTATAATAAAACCATCTGTTTTATTTACTTTAATTAGAACCTAATATTATCGAAATAATATAATTAGAAAATTACTCGTTTTAAATAATATTTTAAATCCTTTACGAATTAACGATATTTAACATGAACTTAATCAAAATTCTAATAATTTTATTTTTAATTTTCCTCCATTATCTAAATTTACTGGATATATGCTTATTCGACGCATAGTTCAAAATAAACTAATACCATTTATTGGTTTTACTCCTAAATCCGCTAAAAAACGCTAAGTAAGCCGATAAAACTTTAGCTAAAAATATTTACGCGTAAGGTTTGGCGTTATAAACGGAAACCTGGTAATAAGTATATAGCCCGGATTATTTTATAATTATTTCATTATTAATGTTTTCTAATAAATATATTTTACGAAATTCGGAAATATTAAAAAAATACTTATTTAATTATTTAGAAAAATTTTATTTTAACGTATTATTTACGAAATACTTATAAATGCATTATTTTAATTTATGCGGATAAAGGCGTTTACTTTAGAAATATTGCAAAAATTTATAGAAAATTTTCTAGCTTTTTTTATTTTAAAACAATAATGTTTGCATTATTTATAATAAGCGAATAGGGCTTTAAATAAAAAATATTTATAATATTCGAAAAATTTATTCCTATTAGAATATAATTATTTTAAAGCCGGCTATTAAGGTTTTAAAGAAATTAAAAAATAATATATATTTTATAAATTATTTTAATTAATCCTTTTTTTTAAAAATATTTATTAAAAAAAGGCTAAAAAGGTAATTGGTATTATTGAATTAAATAAATTTCATTTTAAATTTTACGGGTATAAAATCCCTTATCGATAAGCCTTTAAACTCCGTATTTCTTATATAAATTTTTATTTAGCTAAAATTCTGTACTTATTAAAAATTTTCTTTTTTAGTTTTTTTTATTTAATTACTTAATTCCTTTTATTTTCAACTTAAGCAAATCTTATTACTTTATCTTATTATAATACGTTATTTTTAATTACTGTTATATAATTTCTAGAATAATTCTAAAATAATCTTATTTAAGATTTTTGATGTTTAATTTTATAACACCCTTTTTATTTAAGTATTAAAAATCCGATAAATTATTACTTCAAAATTCGTATACCAAAAAGATTCGGACGCGAAAAGCCAATATTTCGGCGAAACAAAATAATATCGTAAAAATTCGTTATAACTTAACATAATAAATTAAATATAAAATAAATAACTAAAAAATTTAAATTTATATATAATTTCCGAAAAGTAAATAACGTAAAAAATAATTATTAAGTAAATAATTAATATTTATTAATAAATATTATTTCATAATTATTTTAATATTTTATTAATTATTAATAATTGAGGAAAATAACGATATCTTAATTAAGTTATAATAAAATAAATTAAAGTTATAAATATATTTAAAATATTAAATAATAATAATACAATATATGTTAATATTAATAATAAAATAACCGAAATATTTTATTATAACGATAATACCGTTAACGATATTGTTTATAAATTTATTATTACTTTTTTAAACAATTTAATACTTTAATTACCGCAAAATCTTATTATACTTTTGTAAGATAATGCAGCCCCCTGTAGCCAGCTAAAAGGGCTAGAACAGGACCCCATATATCCTGATAAAACGTTTCCAAATATCAAAAACAGTATCTAGTTGCTAATATAGCCCAAAAGGGTTTGGAATTGCTGACCTTTTGGTATTGTGGCTAGCGTCGCACCTTCGTTATCTTACAACTTTAAGTTAAAAATTTCGCATAATAATCCGATAAGTAATTTTTTGCCTTAATTATTTTTTAATTGTTTTAATAATATTTTTAATATTTATTACCAGCTTAAAGCGAAAATATTTTATCAAATATTTATATAGAAAATAATAACGAATTTTTATATACGTATTACGTTAAAATTGCCGAATTTATTATTAACATAATTACGAATTTCTTAATATAATTTCGTTACGTATTTTAATTATTTTCGACAAATAATATCCTTATAAATTAAAACGATTCTCACGTTAATATTAAGATTAAAAATATTAAGAAAATTACTTTTATATTTCGTTGCGTATATTTTAATTATTTTGTAATTATTCTATTTTTTAACATTTTAATATAATTTTCAATTATTTAATATCTAATATGTAAGGAAATATAATATTGTAAATAATTTATATTTTAAAATATATTAATATAAAAATTAATTTTAAATGTTTTTAGAAATTATAAATTTTTATTTATAAAAATATTTCGGCCTTAGATATGGTTTTTAACAATTACTTAAAATACTTTTCGCTTATAAAAAGGGGTTTTTTCCTATATTATTTGGCCCGTTATAAATTTTATAATATTTCCAACTAAAAACAAATATTTTCGTTTAATATTATAAAAAAATAGACCTTGTAAAAGGTTACCGCGGTTTTCAACTTAGGCAAATTCGAAATTAGAGAAAAAGGTTTATTTGTTTAACGGCGTTAAAGTTTAACGTTATAAATAAATATATTAAATAATTATTTTAAAATATATATAAACGAATATCCGGTTTATCTAAAATTATACGGTATTTTATTATTAAAGATTACCGGCTTTATAACCTGGCGTAATAAGGCCAAAAAAGACTATTTTATATGTTATTTCGATACGAAATTCCGCGGCCTTATTCCAAAGATTCGCCCTTGGCGTTTGAACTTTTTTTATTACAGGTATATTACGGAAAATTATGGAATAAAATTTTAATTATATTAAAAAACCTAAGTAAAAATAATATCAAATATATAAATGTAATAAGGATTAATCGCATCTTAAAGTTAATATATTAATTAAAGGCACAAAAAACGTTTTGAAAAATTTATTAAATAAGATTTTTAAAAAAGGTTTGGCGTTATTAGTTGCGCTTATGTCAAAGTTACTTCTGCCGTATTCGACAACGTAAGTTCTAGATTTTGTATAAATAAAAATTTCTTGCAAAAAAAGCTAAGAACAGTTTAAGTTAAAAGCAGTTATAGCATTAATTTGCTAGCCGTAATGTAAATAATTTTCCCTTTTTTTCCCGTTAAGTTAGGCTTATAAAAATAACTGGTTACAATAAATTTAATTTATTGTATATAATAATTATTTTAATTTATTTTAATTTATTTTTAGAAAAAAATTAAATTTATAATATTATGTATTTCGCTTAAAAGTAATATATATTATTTTTATAACGTAATAATTATTTCAAATTATTTCCTTATATTTTTGATATATTTAGAATTTTCGTATTTTGTTAATAAGTAATCGTAAATACTTCATGGGTTTTTGGCATTACTTATTAGGTATTCGCGGGTAATGCCAAGGACTCATTGGGTACCCGCGGATAATTTTCGGTAGGTGGTTCCTCCCTCACCCTAACTTAAAGGTCAGACCGTACATCTTTCTATGTACGGCCTAACATTGGTTGGTCTATTTAAGCCTTACACTATCATCTAGCAACGTTGCGAGTTGGCTGAAACCGAGCGAGCACAATGGCCACCTCAATCAAAGTCGCAGTGATCCAGGCAGAGCCAGTATGGCTCGACCTCGCCGGGTCAGTGAAGAAGGCTTGCGAGTTGATCGCCGAGGCTGCGAAGGGCGGGGCGAAACTGGTAGCCTTCTCAGAGGTCTGGTTGCCGGGCTACCCGGCGTGGATATGGTGAGTCTGCAATCCGTTATCTTGCTCTCTAGCCGGAACAGGTGTGAGACTGACTCTGACTATTCGCCCTGAAAGGGCGCGACCCGTGGATCCCGAGCTTCAGACACGGTACATATACAACTCTCTACCGGTGCAAGGGGAGGAGATGGAGGCAATCAAGGCGGCTGCTAAACAGCACTCGATCGCCGTGGCGCTTGGGTTCTCCGAGAGGATCCCTTCGGACAGCGTCTACATTTCCCAGGCAATAATCTCGCCGCAGGGCGAGTTGGCGCTTCACCGGCGCAAGGTCAAGCCGACACACATGGAGCGCACGATCTTCGGGGACGGATCCGGACGCGACCTCACCAATGTTGCGGAGATAGACTTCGGGGCTGAGATCGGCAAGCTCAAGGTCGGGGTCCTCGCCTGCTGGGAGCACACGCAGCCGCTCCTTAAGTACCATAGCATCTCGCAGGGTGGTGTGATCCATATCGCCATGTGGCCCCCTCTCGACCCGGCCACGGGCGTTGACCATCCAGGTCTGTGGAACATGACTGCCGACGGCTGCCAGAATCTATCGCAGACCTATGCTATTGAGAGCGCTGCGCACGTGCTCCACTCTACTGCAGTCTGCACCGAAAAGGGTATCGGCGCCATGAGAACCCAGGACGGTCTGATTTGTCGGCAACCTGGCGGAGGGCACAGTTGCATCATAGGCCCTGACGGGCGGCGGCTAACAGAGCCCCTCGGCAACCCTGATACTGAGGGCATCGTGTATGCGGATCTAGACCTCACCAAGACCGTGGCGACGAGGGGGTGGCTAGATATCGTTGGTCATTACAGCCGGCCCGACCTCCTATGGCTAGGGGTCGACAGGCAACAGAAAGAGACTGTCATCCCTAAGGCCACTGCGACACCAAAGGCGGCGGAGCCGGACGAAGCATAGAAAGACGCTTGAGGAGGCAATCCCGTGGGCCGTGATTCTGCACGAAGAGGCTAGTATACTACTATGAATTCTGGGGACGTTTAGGGAAAGAACGAAGTCATAATGGCGTGGCATGCCGACAAATAGACACCCGAACGTGAATGTCTAAGCTATCTACCACAGTAGTTGAGTTTGCAGCCTGTATGCATATGGCTCTGACACACAGTTGAGTTGCAGTTGCATCCGCTGGGTAGGGAGCCTCGTCGAGTACGTCCCCGTCACTTACACGGAGATCCAGTTCCTTTTTCTCGTCGGTGTTGTAGTAAAACCGATGTCCAATCGAGGAAAGTCTCTATATTCAGTGGCGAACAGCCTACGCCCTTAGAAACTCTTGGCAGATCTTGACTTAATGAAAGTTAGAGTGGCTATATATACGAGCAACGAGCTGAGCTGCTCATGTGAAGGGTTGGCATCTAGTTCCAGTTGCGGTCGTCAAGCAATGATGTCTAATGATGAGATGTTCCGTATTAGGAGAAGAATGGGTTCTACCCCGAAAGGGGGTTAAAACCTTTATACCTAGAACGAATCAAACAGCGGCTGTCGGCCCTGGAGTAGTTTCGTATCAAGAGAGAGGTCCGGCGCGTGGGATGGAGTGACTACCGCCAGCGAGACCATATTCAATAGCCATGAGCTACACTGGTGGGAAACATCACTTCCTGAAAACGCCATCTACAATGAACGCCTCGTCAGGGTGATATGCGCGGGCCGGTGGGTTGTAGAGGGCGTGCAATCTGCTCACCGCTGCCGTCATCAAGGACTGGTGCCACATCCTCGTGGATGCTGCCCGACATCGGCACCGAGAGAGAGGAGCGAACACGCCGTTGGAATCGAGCGTTTCGTGAACGATCCGCATGCCGTGCAGGAGCTGCGGCCGGCCAACGAGCGGACTATGAACAGCATCCTTAGTGAGTTTTTCTAGCCGCCACGATCCCTGGGCCGGCTCGAGTACCAGCTTACACGACATAGCGATGTATCAAAGGCACAATCTTGCAAGAACGACGCGGAAACCTCCTTGCATCGGGGACGAAAAAGATCCTAGACATGAGGTGATGTAGAAGAACCCGATTCTCATCTTCCCAGTCGGATGCAAACGTGTCATTCCATCGGGCTTCAGGTTTCTAGAGGTAAGTACCAGGTCATGGACCCTCCTATTCTCGGACCGGTCAACCCAGGCCAATCCGAAGCCAGCTAGTCCTCGGCATCCACAAGCAGATCAATATCGTGATTCAACTAACCCCCCATCCTAGACGCTCAAGAAAGCCAACGTAGACGTAGTCTACTCGGCTGTCTCGTCCTTCGCGGTACCCAGTGCTCGTCGAGAGCATGGACGGGGAAGCAGCGCTACTTGCAGGACAAGTGGGTAGCGTCGGTCGAGGGGTACATGGGGTTCGGGATCCCGGAGTATCCGAACACGTTCACGCTGCTGGGGCCCTGGACGCCCGCGTCGAGTGGGCCGACGCCGGTAGCCATCGGGGCGCTGGCCGACTGCGTGTGCGCGTTAGTTGATTCCCCCTTTCTCCCCTATCTCAGGAGTCCGAATCTCCCAATGGAGGAGGCATTTAAAAATCTATGGCTCGTCTTATAAACCGGGTGTATTCGACTAAATAACTACGGTAGAAAAGAACAATAACCGACTCCGGATAATCACAGTGCACAGCGTGCGCCCGAAGCGCGCGGCGTGCGGCGACTTCAAGGCGTACGCGGCGCGCGCGATGGAGAACCTGACGTAGACGGATCGCTGCACTACCTCAAGGCGATGCGCGAGGTGCGGTGGGACGCATGGGAGTTCTCGTACAAGGGGAACCGGTTCGCCTGGCTCGGCGACGGCGTCTCGCACGCCGGGTGGGAGCCGCGGCCGAACTCGCGGACTACATTCGCGAGGGCGACGACGGGCCGCACGGCAGCCGGCGGGCGCGCGCGCTGCAGATCGCCAAGGTCGGGTCCCAGCCGCCGAGGGTGCTGCACCGGCAGGCCAAGCTGGCTATGCCCAACTAGATGGGTGGGAGGTTGGCACTGGGAACGAGCGTACGGCGTAGCGCCAAACGGACGTCTTTCGGCTGTTGCGGCAGTGATGATCGAGGTAGAGATAATGTTTAATCGGCCAGTCCCTGAACGATACTTGAGCAGAGAAGAGCCCTAATAGCCTCCTTGGCAATGAGACCAACTCATCATACGTTAAGCAGAGACGTGCGCTCAACCTTTTTAAATGTGACTGACTAAAACTGCCGGATTTGATCGAATCTCACACCTCCAATATATTCAACACGGGCCCTTTTCCAGCTGGCAACAATTTTGATTACCAATCGCACTTTTGGATAACGCCGCCTCCATCCCTCCCAAGTAATCCTTAGTCCACGTTGGCATGATGGACTTGGATCAGTTCTCTGTACTGCCCCTTGACTGCATTCTCCGTGAACGAAACATCCTTTCCTACTGGAGCGTGCTCAGTCTAATGCTAACGGCCCTCCTGTGAGCCTCGAGCTCCTCCACCTTCGCTAGCTGCATGACGGCATCCCCAACATTCTTGAGCCCCTCGGCCGTCAGGTTAGAGCTAGTGATGTGCTTGACAAACGAGCCCAGGTTGACTCCCGAGTACTGCTTGGCATAGCCGTAAGTTGCTAGATCAGACCATGTCAGCACACGCTTCCTTTACAAACTCCAAAGAAACGGTCTCAAACTTACGCAGCGAGTGGTTGACGCCAGCCGAGTAATCACCCACACTTTCCGGTGTCCATTTGCCAATGAATACGCTTCCCGCGTTCATGACCCTGTCCACAGCCTTCTCGGCGTCCTTGATCTGCAGGATCAGGTGTTCGGGCGCGTATTCGTTGCTGATCCTCATCGCCTCATCTATGTCCTTGACCAAGATAGTCACGGAGTGAGCGATCGAGCCCTTGACGATGTCTACACGCGGTAGTACCATAGCCTGTTTGTGCAGCTCGTCCTCAATGGCTTTTAGGTGTTCTTCGTCGAGATCGACCGCGATGCAGATGACCTGACTATCGACGCCGTGCTCAGCCTGCGACAATAGATCTGAGGCGACGAAGGCGGGGTTCGCGTCCCGGTCCGCAATCACGAGGACCTCTGAGGGGCCAGCTGGCATATCGATACTCACACCAGCATTCGTGTCGTTGCTGACGTACATCTTGCCCGCTGTCACGAATTGGTTCCCGGGCCCAAGGATTTTGTCCACCTTGCTTACGCTTTCGGTACCGTATGCCATGGCGGCGATGGCTTGCGCGCCACCGGCCAGGACGATACTTTCGGCGCCGACCTTGTGAGCGACATATACGATCTCCGGCGTAATGCTGCCGTCGGATCTTGATGGAGAGGCAAACACGATCTTCTGGCACCCAGCCACCATTGCCGGAACTCCCAGCATGAGGGCGGTGCTTGGTAGGACAGCTGTGCCACCAGGTATGTAGAGTCCGACTCGTTCGATGGGCCGCGAGAAACGACTGCAGACAACACCTGGCATGGTCTCGACATTTAGCGGTTTCTCATCCTTCTGGGCGGCATGGAACTTTCGGATATTTTCGAAAGATATGTCAATTGCTTTGATAGTTTCAGGGGGGAGGTTCATGAGGGACTGTGGGAACGGAGCTTTGAGTACGGGTGACGTGAGGGAAGTCGCTTTCTCAAATTTGTGAGTATACGAGAGAAGAGCCTTGTCGCCGTTCTCTCGAACGTCGTTGATGATGGGCTTGATGATGTTCAATATCGCATCCGCCGACTTCTGGGATGGCCGCTTTAGCGCTTCAGATACTTCCGCGGGACCAACCTGACGCACATCTATCCGCTTCATAGTGATCTTCTCAGTATCCGGAGCGGTTTGTGCCGCAGGCGCAGGGGCTGATGGGAGTGGCTCTTTGGACTCTTCGGCGAGTTCTTTCGCCTTCTCGGCATCTCCATTACTTATCCCTTCTTTCGCTGCCCATTGCCCCTTAGCGTTTCCCGGCCTTCTCTTGACCTTTAAGCTTTTGGCGTCGAGGTTTCTCTCGATATCGGCGACGTTGACTCCCGCAGCAATGGCCTTTGTGAGTGCGAAGTAGATGAGATCTGCTGCTTCGAAGGCGACCTCATCCGGTGCCTTGGCGTCGCAAAGCTCTTCCGCTTCTTCCATGATCTTTGCTCGTAACAGTTTTTCGTCCGAGAATAGCCGTTTTGTGTATGAACCTTCGGGGGCGGACTCTTTTCTCGAGATCAGGGTTTGCTCCAGTTTCGAAATCCCCTTTAAGTCGCCGAAGCAGCCGAGCTGATCCAGGTGACAGAACCTGCCCTTCTGTTTCACGACAAACTTAAGCGCATCGTTGTCGCAATCCATCGATATCCTTATCAACTCCTGGGTGTCACCGGATGTCGCGCCCTTGTACCATAGACCCCGCTTCCTGCTTTGGTACACACCCGTCTGCGTCCTTAGCGATTCACCAACGCTATCTTCGCTGCTATACACCAAGCCCAGCGCCGTGCCTCTCTCATCACACACTACGGTGGGGAGAAGCTTGTCCGCTCTGTCAGACTTCCAGGCAGCGGACAGCAGCCTCGGCACGAAGAGCTTGGCATCCGTCTCATCCTTCTTGGTAGTCAACTTGGTAGACGGGACAATGGGAATAGCAGACGTCTTCGAACACGTCTCAACGAATTCCTCATAATCGATTCCTGGTGCTGGGTTAATATAGAGGAGGGGGATCTTATCAGCCTTGCTGGTTTCGAGGAAGTGGACCAGATCAGATCCTTTCCCATCGAAGGCTTTCAGGAGCAATCCGCTGATAGTGGCGACTGATAATTCGGAGACTTTGCTGACAGCCGGCGCGACTCGCCCTGCATACTCGGCGAAGTCTGATAACCTGTCGGGCTGAACAAACACCTTTCGGGCTCCATTATCCAGAATAGAAACTACGTCGTCCTTAGACTCGAGGCCAGTCACATCGAAATACGTGTGGAATTCGGCATTGTGGCGTCGTAGGAGATTGAGATGCTTGTCCAGAGTCTTCTGAGTCACCTCGAAGAATACGCATCCGAGACATGAGACTTCCTCCCTACTTAGCCCCTCAGAAGAGGCTAAACCGGGTGGGACAGCCACGGAGATGAGGAAGGGAAGTGGTAGAGTCGTCTCCATGCCAATTGACCCCTTTAGAAGACAAGCCAAGTGTGGAAATTAGCCAAGGGCTATCATCAACATAGGGGAGACGGGTTGAACAGAAAGATCGAACGAATCAAGATGGCGCTAATACCAAGGAAAAGTATGACATGATGCAAGTTCCCATATCGGCATTTTTAAGCCATCCATGCATGGCGGGGCGCTTTGCATATTTCCAATTACTTACTTGTATGCTCGCTGCCCCTCATTTATATTGGAAAACCTGCAGGCCTATCGATAAGTCTCGATAAGATACCCCCGTCGATAAAGGTTACTTCCCTTGCCACAGGTGGCTCAAGCTTCCTGTCAGTGACCCAGTTGCTGGCTTGCGCACGAAGAGGCTACATATAGTCCATTTCGAGGGCAGGAAGTGGCGTCCGTGATCATGTGCGTATATGTGCGTATATGTGCAAGCTGCATTAAAGCTTCTCTAATCGATCTGTGTGGAGCGACTTGGTTTTCGCCAACTTGAACTACAGAGACGGGGGAAGCACTCTCTCTAACGACATCTGCACCTTGCAGCAGACAGAAACCGAACAGCCCATATAGGCGTTCGCGATTTACAATCAACTAAAACAGTCGTCTATACCTCCCGATAAGAAAGGTTTCGAGGAAATACGTCTGCGGCCACCATACATCCATCAGCGCTCTTTTGCCGATGGATTAAGCGACGGCGACTACTAACCAGACAGCCCACATATATATCAGGACGTTCCGTATACACACACACACGTCCCCGCCTTCAACCACGCTCATCATGGCGACAATGTCACAATCACAACCGAACGGAATCCCGTCTACCGCCGGGCCCTCACAACCGTCGCAACCGTCGCAAGGCTCCTCCACAGTCCCCAACACACAGCAAACCACAGCCACGATCACATCCTCCACGGCAGCAGCAGCCGCAGCCGCGCAATCACCGGGGCCTGCCCAAGGCAACAACACCGGCGGCACGGCGACGACGACGGCGCCGCGGCCGCGCGACGCGCGCACGATCGAGCTGCTGCTGACATCGCAGGGCGTGACGTCGTTCGACAGCCGCGTGCCGCTGCTGCTGCTGGACTTCGCGTACCGGCACACGTCCGGGGTGCTGAACGACGCGCTGCACCTGACGACGGACCCGTACGTGTCGCACGCCGGGGCGAGGCCCTCGGGCGCGTCGGGCGCCGCGCCGAGCGCGCCGAGCGGGTCCGACGCCGCCGTCTCCAGCGCCGCCGTGGGCATCGCCATCGCGGCGCGGCAGGCCTACGCGTTCCGCGGGGGCAACGGCGCGTACGCGGGCCACGCGGGGGCCGGCGGCGGCGCCGCCTCGCGCGACTGGCTCGCCGACCTCGCGCGCGAGCGCAACCGCGTCGCCCTCCCCCGCGTCCTGCAGCACGAGTGGGGCGTCCGCTTGCCCGCCGAGCGCTTCGTGCTCTCGGGCGCCGGCTGGAGCCTGCGCGACCGCTGGGCGGGCGCCGAAGCCGGCTTGGACGATGGCGATGGCGACGACGACGACGACGACGACGACGACGACGACGACGACGAGGGGGATGACGGCGACGATAACGGGGACGGCGACGAGAACGCCATGGAGGGTCTCGAGCCCACCTCGGGCGGCGCCGCCGGCACCAAGGGGACGACGGGTGGAACGGACGAGGGCGATGGCGGGGGCCTGGACGAGCTGCTGGGCGATGATCTGGGTGATGAGGATATGGAGGGCATGGAGTAGTCGCCTAATCAATCTGGGGTGCCTGCGCGGCCGTGCGGTGCCGTCAGCTATGGTCGTGGGTACGGATGCAGTCCACGGGGGATTGGAGGTAGCGCTTTGCGATCTGGTTTTTTTGCCTTGGAGGTTGATTTGAAGCGTATGTTAGGGAAGAATACCGGTGTTCTGGCGATGGGCGTCCTGGTCGAGCAAGAAAAAGTGCTTCACGAGGCGTGCGGAGATGCATACACACATACACGGGCGGGCTCTATAGGCCCTACTCTTATATCGTATAAGCCACCCTGCCATTCATAATTCGTCCCGTCCCATGAAGAAATTCTACGGCAGGGCGGCATCTTAGTGATTGCCTACTCTGGCATCCGAGGGGCACACATCGCGCAATACACCACGAGTTCGTATGTGCCCGAATAACAAGTGCTCTCTCTATTACAAAAATCCTATGCAATTCTCGAATGAGGTCTAGACCGCGATGAAATCGGAAAACCCCGTTATACATGATTTGCGTGATACGATGTGACAAATAACGCCAGCCTCCGGCCCAGCACCGAAGCACCTAAAAACGCCTTACGCTATGCAACAGTGATGATGCTGCCCGAGGTCTAATTCAAAGCACAAAAGAACCGAAACATATAGAAACGTAAGCTTCTAGATAGGTTATTGCGAGGTTCCCTTCTCCACTTGCAGGCCGCTCATCCCGGAGATGAGCTCGGCGTTGACGTCGTGGCCAGCGACCGTAGGGGGAGAACGGGACGGGTCCTTGGAATCGATGTCTTGGGGGATCCTGGTCCGGGCCTGCGCGTCTCGGACGTCAGCCCCCGCCCCGTCGGCAAGCTCTTCCTCTTCTTCTTCATCGTCGGCGTCCTCCTCGCCCTCCATCATCGAGCCGACCATCTGGTCCGCCCCTTCCTCGTATTCCTCGCCATCGCTTGCCTCGGCCTCCTCTTCCTCGTAGTCGTCGCCGCGAGAGATGTAGCTGTCGCCCATCTCGCCCACTTCTTCGTCTTCATCATCATCCCCTTCATCCTCTTCTTCCTCCTCGTCTTCGCTGGCCGAGAATTCGTCAAGGTCGAGCGGCATGTCGCGCCAGTACGTGAAGTCGGTGTACTCCTCTCCACCGCCCTTGACGAGCGTGCCGACGGGCGGGAAGTAGTGGTCGACGACCTCACTCATGTTGACGTAGCTCAGCTTGAGCTTGTTGAGGCTCAGCAGGTCCAGCGACACCTCGGCGTTGGAGTTGATGGTGAAGATGCGGTTCCGCGGTATGTCGACGGTGCGGTACGAGATCTGGTCCGTCAGCCGGTTGCCGAACCCGGCGTAGAAGCAGCGGCTGTCGGGCCCGTACAGGTTGCGGATATCACGGAGTGTTGCCATCTTGAAGACGTGCGGCTTCCGCAGGTATATCTCGCGCCGCAGGGCGGCCATCGTCCGATCCGGCGACAAGATGGTGGGCCCCTTGGGCAAGCGGTAGCCGTCCTGGACAATACCGTTGAGGTAGGCTCGCGTCGTATCAGACTGGCCAACCGAGCGGCTGGTGAGGTACATGATGTTGTAGCCGTTGGCAGCGATGTCGCTATACAGTTTCGCGACGCCCGCATGGGTCCAGTCGCGCCCGATCATGTTGAGCACATGGCCTAGGGCATCGGATTTCGTAATCGTTCCATCGATATCCGATACCACCACCGGCGTGTTGTGTTGCCAGAGGAACATGTTAGCGTGACACGTCGCCCGATTGACGGTAAAGCTCATCGAGTTCTCCCCAGGCTTCAGACGCAAGTCCTTCAGCTGGTCGCTAGTCAGCCGAAGGGTCTTGGCGTAGTTTCGGTTGGGATCGCCGGCCGTAGTAGACGAGCCGGGGGTGGTCGGCGGAGTTTGTATGTTCATCTGACCAACGTCGGACTCCGTCCTCCTGTGGGATGACTCCCGTGTTGATGACGCCGAATCGTCACTATGGTAGCCAGGATCGGATGCGGCGTCCATGGGCATCGTCGTCGACGGCCGAAGAGAGTTGACCGTCTTCTTCATCGCAGCCTCCTTGGCATCCTCGCTGCTGTAGATCCACAGATTACCCTCTTCATCCATACCAAAGAGCGCACCAATATCGTAGTCGCCGCGAAGCTCCTCCGCCAGGATCTTGCGGGCTATGATCTCTGCACGAATAGCGTCTTCTTCGCTGCTCTTGAAACCAGTCATATCCAGCATCAGGTCGCCCGTAGCGGTTACATGGCTGGGGATATTCACGGCGGACAGCTCCTTGGACAGTGCCATGGCTCGCTCGACGGCCTCGCTGGGAGCCAGGGGCGGCGGACTACGCGACCTCTGGGAATCTCCTCGGCTATCTGGCTCCTGGGTGTCTTCACTGTATTCGTCGGCCATGGAGCGGGGCGTGGGATGAAGCCGGGCGTTTGAGGGTAAGACCTCTTCGCTCGAGGCATGTTTATTGGAGTCGTGCCAGCCTCGCGAGCTGGGTCGTCTGGCCGTCAGCTCGGGCGACGTCGCAAGGGGCGGTAACACGTTCGGGCGAGAGAGATGAGAGGAAGAAGGGACGATTGTAGATGCCGGACGAAGCTGGGGGGACGATTTCGGTTTGCCAGTCTCGGCGTCTAACTCAAGGAAGTCTGGTTCCTGAAGCCCACCGGCGCTGTTGGATCGATCGCGCTCAGGGGCGAGGGGCGGACTGGAAGCGGGGGAGGCGATCGGAGACGTCTGAAGACTCTGCGGGATCGTGTCGGAGGTTTCGAAGACGAAGAAGGCCTCGCCTCCCTCGCCGAGCTTCATCGCATAGTCTTGTTTAATTCCGTTTACTCTGAATTCTACCTTTTTCTCGTAGGGCCGCAAGAGCGAGAACTTCCCGAAGCGAACGTGAAAGGGGGAGCAAGCCAGAGTCCCATCCCCTTGCTCGACGACTATCACATCGATAGCACCGCTGAGGGTTGCAGGGTTTAGCGAATTCCATGCCGTAGAGACAGAATCGCTAATGTTTCTAACGTATTGCATGGTGAGCGGTAGGAGGGCTTGGCCGCGAGACTCAAGGGTTCCGTCAATCCTCAATCATTAATCCTCAGTGAGGGGACGAGGATTCATTCATAAACACCCAACCTGGGGGCAGACTAAGGTAGGTAATCTGCAATCGATCTAGTAGTTGGACCTGGTTGGGTGGAATGTCGGATGGGAAAGTTACGTTGTTGGTCAGCTGCGTGACCTGACAGTTCTATCCGGTTTGCGACTCCAACAACCAGTTTAGTCAAACACCTATCTTGAAGACAAAGACGAGGCGAGGCAGAGACTTGCGATGGTACGTTGCCAAACAAAATGGTCAGTCTATGGAATTCTAATTATTATGGGAAACTCGCTGTTCGTGCGATATTAAAATAAGAAAGTACGAAGAAGTAAGTAGCGAGCGAGTCAGCTGGGATAGGAGGGAGTGGGAGCCTTATAGACAATGGAATGGTAGGTAGGTAGACGGGAGGGATTGTACAAGGGCAAGTCTGAATGGGACAAGGCCAGGGTGGATTTCTTGATATGACGAGGAGGTACCTTGAGTCTTGGATTACATACATATCGACCTAGGTAGGTTACATAAGTAGTAGCTACAGTAGCGTTTTATGTGACGGCGACCCGGTTGCTCGGACCACAACTTCTTAAAATTCCTGGTCCGCTGCTGGAATTCGGCATCTAAAAGTCGACATACATACGGTACATAATACTTACCTACAATAACCTACTGGGTAGGTAGGCATACTATTATCCCATTGAGTTTCAACCCTCCAATAAACCAGACGGCCCTTAGCGGGAGTTGCCTTAAACATCGGGGCTGAAGCAGTTTTGTTCTATGTAGTGTATCGGCACCATGCATACAATGCACCTACACTCCGTCGCTCTTCGCTCTGGTACCTCTGGAACATACGGAGGACTCCGTCTCCGTCTATATTCATATTCTCTCACCTTTAGATACATCATCAAGGCATGGCCTCAACTCGCAGCTCGGTAACCTTCCATAAATCGTCAGCTGCCAAAGGGAAGGATCTAAATATCCCTGCATCCCGGCGGAGAAAAAAGAAGGTCAAGCGTCATTTGACGCGTGTAGGCCGGGAGCTGAGAAGTGTCACTGTGGGGGCCACAGATCGCGGGCTACCGAGGCACCTGCAGGTGACCATTTTTCAGCCGCCTTAAAGCGCGTCGCTTGGCAGGTCGGGAGTCGGAATTGTGATAGCTCCTGGCGAACCACATAACCATATATTTGCTTGGCAGTACAAGGTTCATTCCCTCTTCGAGGTTCCCCACCAGCCAATCTAGGATGTTGTAGAATTTTGCTTTGTTTCGAAGCCACTCTATACTAAAGGCCGCCGCTGTCGGTGGGTAGACGAATGCCCCTGCAGGTAGGTTTCTGAATGAGAGACCCCCCGATATTAACCAAGCCTCTCGAGGCGATATTCAGATGCCGAATCAACATGCATGTGATTGTCCTAACGTATAAATTTGCAGCAGCTCTATATTCTCTTTTGTCTCCACGGGATCTTTCAAGTTGCCCCTTTATCTCATCTAGTGGTGGCTTCCACCCGTACCTCGGCATCTATATTCATAACCTGTGTCACAGCATAGACATCGCGTCTCTGGTCACCCAGGTGTCTTGATCTGCTTGTCTGGGTACTTCTGACATGAGGGCAGGTCCCTCAACCTGTGATTTAATACGGTCCTCGAGGAACAGCTACTATTCGTATATGGGGAAGCCTCTTCGTACGGCGTGGGTTGGTCTACAGATGCCTACCTACAATGCTCCCAAGAAAGTATACCTGGAGGTCGTAGTGATCTGGTGCCACATACCTATATCCTGCTGGTTTTGATATACAATAGAATACGGTAATGGCGTTGAATAACCTGTTCAAAGCTACCTAACATCGCCCCAGCTGGAGAGAGAGGCAACTCCTATACATTCCTTACGTTGAAGTCTCTGCTAAAAGGGCAATACCCCATAACTCTCCACGAGGAATGACAGCTTCAAGGCGGGGTTACCAAGCTTGTTGCCGGTGTCGGTAGTATCAAAGGCAGTTTCGGTTCGATTGGACGGCACTTCTCTGCGTCGCTAAATGTGGCTGCTACTGCAGTGCATGGGGATGTCTATGTTAGGGCTTCACCATAGTATGCCCAAGGAGTCCGGCAAGAGTTTAAAGTCACGGCTTATACTTGCTTCAAACTACCTAGGTACTGTAAGGTGCACATAGACTTTATGTACCTACACTCAAACACCGACAGGTCATATATGCATAGACCTATTCTCGCGCAACACAATTACAGTTGCCCGTTTGTTATTGGCAACGAAGAATGGAAGGCGGACCTTGAGGAATGATGATATGGGATTTCGACATGCCATCATATTCGGAGAGGTGGCTCGGACTCTGTGACCAGCCGCCAGTAACGGGCATAGCAGCTGTGACCAATTGCTACGCTAGACCCCGACCGGTCTTTCCAGGCTATCAAGCTACGACGATTGTGTACGCGCAATCAGTTACCTGCCACTGGCAAAAGTAGCGGTTGACGTGTATTCAGTAATCAACTTGAAGTTACCAGACAATCAATCAACATCCAACAGCTAGCTTGATGTCTGGCGAAAATGCATTTGGCCGCCAGCCTTCGTCGTTTCCTTTGAAAACTGCAACCCGATTATTTTGTTAACTGCCGCAGATGCCCGATGACTTCCATTCCCGTGAATGGATGCCCCCAAAGTCATCTCTCCCCCACAGCCCTCCCCTCTAGTCACTTTCTTGTATTTCCATATCTCTCACATTTTTTTTTCTTTTTCTTTGTTGATATAGTAAAACCAGACTGAAACCTGTCCGCCCATCCCCCCCACCCGCTCCTTCGGCTTACTATCCTGATCGCGGCGATATGTTATGGACGACTCCGTGGCCACCATCGTCTGTAGTCCCTACGATTCTGGTCATCTGCGCTGTTCTCGCCTGGTGGTGTACTGAGCCCAAGTCGGTTCATCTGAATTTGATCGTCTTGATCGGATGCTTGTTGTTCTACTGGGCTATCGCGCCTGAGCTCGCCCAAGAGACTCCTGTTTGGCTCTATCAGAACAGCATAACCCTTGCTACCCTACTCCGTCTCGACGTTCTGGTGCTGTATCATGCGAATATGCTTGTCACGGGTGCTGCAGTTCTTTGGTATGTCTAGTAGTCTCATTGGTCATTTCCTATCCTCTGCGCCGTCTTCTATCTTTTACCTCTCGCTTTGTAATCACTATCGCGCAGCCATGTACATTCGCGTGCCACGTGACATCGACTTGCTAACACTAATATTTTAAGGTTGGCTCACCGGGCCTGGCAGACGCTTTGGAAGCCTGTCCCTGAGCTTATAGGCATTCTCGGTGTCGATGTCCCCGACCCACCCGACGTTTCTCTCGCGGGAATCCGCGCGGATGCTGCTACTCTTAACTGGACACGACCTCACCCGAACCGCCCCGTGGCAAAATTCTTGATACAGGTGAACGGCGTTAATGGTGAGTGGGATACCCTGGTTGGTTGTAACGGGCCGAGGCGTGGGGATTGACCTTTTTGCCGTGCGCAGTGGGTGAATCCGCAAACCAGGAAACGGCCATTACCGTGACTGGTCTGAAGCCGAATCACTTCTACAACGTTCGGGTCATTGCTGTGGGGTACAACAACTTCCAGGCCGGTAGTCGCGTTATACGCCTGCGGACCTTCGCAAGAGATGGTCGACCCCAGCTTGGAGACGGTCGCCTCCCTTCGAATTTCGTCCCTGAAGAGCAACAACAGGGCATGGCGACAGATCGTGTCGATGAGGATGGAGTCTCGCGGAGCCCAGCCGCCGGCGTCGAGGCTATTTCTGTATCTGAGATCACTACCCCCATTGCGCGCGAGCCGAGCATCTCGAGTGGCCCTAGACGGAATACCTTAACGCGCAAGCATTCGCCATCTACGACGAGTATGGATCAGTCGGTGAAAGATACACTGAGTAACTTTTCAGGTGCGTCATTGCAGGAACTGGGAGAGAAGTTTCAGAACATTCGGCGAGAGATCGACGAGACGCAGGCACAAATTGCCAAGGACGAGGCGGAACACAAGCAGATCATCGATGAACTCGCTGAAGAGAAAAAGCTGAAGAGACGCCTGCAGAAAGAGAAGGATGATACGACCGAGAAGCTGAAGAGAGAGTTGGGTTCGACCGATAGGGCCATGAGAAGCGCGCAGCAGCGGAAAACCCAGAAGGAGAAGTTACTACGCGAAAGGCAAAACGAAAGGACCAAGTTGGAGGATGACATGGCGAAGTGGGAAAAGGACATTGCGTCCATGCAGAAGCGGCAAGCTTGTTTCGAGAAGGAGAAGAGAGCGCTACAGGAGAATACCGATGCCCAGGCCGAGGAGCTCCGCGCCGAGATTGCGCTTTTGCAAGCCAGCTGTGCCCAGGAAGAGGCGGAATTGAAAGAAAAAAGTAAGGTGTTGAAGGAAGCCGAGGAGCAGCGTAAGAAGCTCCCGGGAGGGGAAGAAAGCGAAGAATGGCGAGAGTCGGAGCACCAACTCAGAAGGGATTGGGACATACGTGCCAGAGACCTCCAGAGGCGTTTATTCGCTTCTACTAGGAAGCTACGGATGGTCAACGACTACGAGCAAGTTCTACAGGCCCAACTCGCCGCAGCTCATCAATCTGGTCTTCCCTTCATGTATAACGAAGCCAACACATCCGCAGTCGAGGTTGATCCAGCGGCGCAAAACCAGATAAAGCGCCGAAGTCGAAACAGTAGTTCGCTCTCTAACGTGATGATACCCTCGCCTGCCACGACCTACTCAGCCGTAGATCGTGGTTATTCGGTCCCCACCGGTTTTGGCGCATCCAGAGCGCCCACTATCCCGCCCGGATTTGCCCCGGGTCCGTTCATGGACCACGCGGCCGACTTCTCGGGCCCCGCCGATGATGACGGCCTGCGCGCTCTCACTGCTGGTGCGCCGCTCAGCCCCACTGCCACGTCGTTATTACCAGCCGGCATGCTTGAGGACCTTCTAGACGATGACGAGCCCTCTAGTCCCGAGCCACGACGACCTCGACACTGCACATTTGGGCAAGAAATCTTCCCCGAGAATGATCCTCAGTCTCCCGTGTCTTCGGGAAGGTCCATCAGTATCATGTCTAGTCCGCATGGGTCTGCTCATCATCTACCGTTCCCTCCATTTTCCGGCGAGAATAATGAGCGCCGACCACTCAAGGGGCCCCGAGGCGAATTCGGCCCTGCTTCGTCGCCACTTGCACAGCCAACCCAGTCGAGCAGTCGACGGACGTTTCTTCCTTGGCTTCACCGGGGGCCGAAGCCAGCCGATGAACCCCCAGCCCTGGGGACTCTAAAGCCCGCCCAGAGCAACTCATTTCCACGTCAGACGGGGGAGTTGGAAACGAACCCTAGTAAGCGGCGAATTAGTCTTTCGACCAGCTGGAGTATGTTCCACCGCGGCCCGGCCGCTCCTCCTGCACCGGATACAATATTTGCCAGCCCCGGCAGTAATCGCTTCCCCTTTGGTATGAACAAGAACGGGAGCGGCATTCTGTCCGAACTTGAACCAAGCAGCCCTAGACCGCCATCTATCGCTTCGTCCGAGATACGGCCCTCGACCGATAGTGGGTCCATATGGGCGAGAATGCCACAGCCCAGTAGGATCTGGTCTTCAGAAGATAACCCGTGGGGTTCGAGAAATCCGTCTAGAAGGCCCTCGATACACGGATCTCCCTCTGCCCTGAAGACGACGCTCGCCGACGCGGATGACGAAATCCTCGATGAATCGGAACTCATGCATGCGTCTCCTAGCCAAGTTGGAGTCATTGGTACGAAGCCGTCGGCGGCGAAGAGCCTGAGCCAGCGCCTGAATCCGGCCGCACCGAGCTTCATGGGTGGATTCTTCCGTGCCAGACCTGACAAGACGAAAGACGCAAACAAGGACACCAAGGACCAGAAAGACAAATCCAAAAGCAAGGGGAAAAACAAGGGGGAGGCTGGGGCTTCTGTGAGCACCGCATCGGAAGCGGCCGTGCAATTGGCAGATGACACACCATCCGAACCCCGTCAATCACGTGATACCTTCTCCGTGGACACTCCTTCGATGTCGGAATCCCGCGACTCGCTGAACTTGGACCTGGCCTTTTCGAACACGGCCTCGGACTCGGCAGCTGGTTTGGAACCAAAGGAGGAAGCAAGTGGGCTCAAGAAACTATTACGAAAGGGGAGCTCCTCGAAGTTCAGTCTATCGTCGGTGCGAGGCCTAGCCGGTAAGAAAGGTCCTGGTAGCGCCACCAACTCGGACAGAAACATGTCGAACGACCGAACCAGTTTCGACGAGTTCGCCGAAGACATGCTTGGACGAAGCTACGACAGCGTCGCCAGCAGCCCGTCGGTGGGTCCCCTCAGCGGGGCGAAGCCCGCAAAGGAGAAAGGGGTGAATTGGAGTAGATTCACGATGAAGCGGAAGCCCGGTAAGGAAAAGGAAAGCTTGGATTTGGACAGGAGCCAGAGCTCTCCCGCTGCGACTTCGCCGAATGGTGATGAGAGGTGAAGTATGGATACTTATCTATGCTTTCAAGCATTCGTTAGTTGGGTATACATGACTATCAGCGCTCGCTCCATTCGTTAAGGCACAGCGTCGCTTGACAGCGAAATCAGGGCCTAGACACAATCTTGGCCGCGTACAAACAGGCTAGTAATCGAGCAAACTATTGTGTCAATTGTGATTCATAAGGACTGGCTATATATCTAGGTACTCCCCACATTATCGCATTAAAGATGGATGACGACGTAGGTGCTTGTTTTACCCTAGTTTTACCATGAGCTATCCCCGAATGCGGCTCAAGCTACCCTGGTTCCCGGATAGCGGTGTCGCAGGGCAGAAATGAACGATGTCGCCCAAGTTAGCGCCAGCCCGAAAGAGCCCACTTCAATTGAAGCTCCATTGATGGGCGATTGGAGAAGCTCCGATCTCAACCGGCCGTTCCCAGTCAACCTCTGGCATTTCGAGCCAAACCTGCCAAATTTCCGCCGACTCGACTCTACCTGAGGCGTGGCGTTGATAACACCTACCTGCTACGGTTATAGCGTACCTCACATGACGACGACGACGACTACGTGATACGGGATTTAATAGACGGCGGGAAACACAGTAGAGAAAATATAGCGAGCAACCAAACAGGAAAACACATGGAGCCGTTATAGCACGACGGCGAAATCCGAACTCGACTCTGGATCCCACCTACACCGAATCCACCCCGCACCACCACCGAATATATCGCGACTACCTGCCTAGACCAGGCGCGGGTTGCTTGTTGGTCTATCAATGGCCACGATGGCAGCACAAGATCCATCATCCTCGCAGAGTAGCGGCGGGGGGGAGAGGAGAGGAGACAGTGCGGCGCAGGGGCAGGGGCAGAGGCAAGCGGAGCGCCTTCCGATGCCCTCGCGCAACCCGCTGCCGCTGTCCGCGAGCCAGGAGGCGCAGGTCCGGGAGGTGTTCAACGCGCGCGTCAGGAAGCTATGCGCCGACGAGATAAAAGGTGTGTATGATTTACACCCCCTTCCCCCCCAAGGAAAACTGTTCAACCTACGCTCTTACACAAGGCACAACACACTCTCACGCATCCACCGAAAAATATAACCACAATCCCGGCCCCCCGACCGGCTAACTAACCCCCTTGGGGAAAACAAAAACAGCCTTCGCAGACTGCGCCCGCAACCGCACCCTCAGCATCCCGTTCGCGTGCCGGCGGCTCTCGACGGCCATGAACGGCTGCATGGCGGCGCACGCGACGCCCGAGGAGCACGACCGCGCGCGCGAGGACTGGTTCGCCACGCGCCTCGAGCGCGCCCGCGAGCGCGAGCGACGCGAGCGCCGCCGCATCGAGCAGGAGCGCTTCCACCGCGAGTGGTGGGGCCTCCCCGAGCGCGACCCCGACGAGGTCCGCCGCGAGCTGGAGAAGCTGGGCCGAGCCGAGAGGGTCGGTGGGGTTAGGAGGAGGGATGCCGGGGAGGGAAAAGACGGGCGGTAGGGGGTTTGTGTTGGGGATGACTGGGAAAAGGGGTGGAGGGACCATTGGACATGCTGTTGCGGCGTGCGTGTCGTTGTGCATATGAGGATGGCGTTTGGCATCGGCGTTCATCAGTTGTGTTCATGGGGAGGGATTCGTTCTACTTCGTCTGCGTATATCGTCCATACGAGCGGTGCATCGTACTATATGAGACAGCATCTCCAGCCGAGGTAACGCCAAATCTGGTATTTGAAGATCTCTGCAAGTCCGCTGGCGTTACCCATACGCTGGCAACACAGCTGGAGGCCTTATCCCAAAATGGACAATGGCCTCCATCCAATGCTGCACCACTAGAGTTGGTTGTACTGCCCCAAAAGCTTAACCATCTGATCCGCCGTTGCGGCGAACTCGAAGGAGCAGCCACTTCGATGAGAAATGCCGCGGTAAGCGGCATTGTCACGCTTCTTCTGAGACTTGCAGATGACTCCAAGGATCCGCCTGACAAGCTCCTCTCATACTTCGACGAAAAGATAAAGGGGATTGACGAAGATATCCCGAACTGCTTAGAGGGCGGGGCTGGCAATACCCCGTTGGCGGTTGTTAAGAGATGCTACGAAGAAGTTACCAACGTTCACGGCTCGCTCGCCGCGTACCGGTTCTCCCTAGACTTCGACCGCAGTGATTTTGCGTGCCCCAAGGACCCGGACCACAAAGGCGAGCAGTACTACAAGCCTGAAGACGGTCTAAACCTTGGCGAACAGCACGCAGAAGACCACCACTATCGTGAGTGCGAACGCAGGTATGAGGAGTGGAAGAGGAATACGAAGGAGTTGGGAAGGAACAGGCATGAATAGATCGAGTTTTGGGCTAGATTCCTGGCTCGCTGTCCCCAACCTACCCTGTTCGATCCGTCAGCTAGCTCAGTCTTCAACTCCTTCGACTTTCGCCTTGACGATCTTCCTCGCTACATTTTTCGCACATTTGATCCAAAGAGTGGAGGCGAGAGCGATGACAAGGTCGTAGCATCGGCGGCTGCCGTGAAAAGTTTCTATTATAGCAATGCCGATCTTTGTCAACGGACGAACTTAAAGCTACATCGATGTTATACTCGCACCTAAAGGGCCGCGAGACCGTGGACAATGGCCAAACTGATAATCTCATGTCCTAGACAGTATCTCTCCTGTTCGCTATCCAGTATGCTATCTATCGATGTTACATCTGCAAACGCGATAAGGCAGATATTAAAATATGTGTCGTCGATACCACGCAGTTCCCATGACGGCAGCTTGTCCAGGGCATGCGGTTGATCGAAGCGTACTTGCTATCCGCTTACCGAATAGATGACGCCATTCGTGCTGCCGGATTCTTCAATTTCCGCCTGAACGACGGCCGGTACCAAAATGGAGAAAACTTATCCCAAGGCTCGGTAGAGCATGCGGAGAGGTCTTGCGTGCTATCTCTAAAGGAATTCGAAGACCCGGAAGCCAAGAGAAAGTGGGCAAACCGAGCCCGCGACCTTCGCTCTTCCTTGTCTGAGCCTGAAGTGCTCAGCTCTGAGGATATGCGACGCGCGTTTACCATAGCAGGAACTTGTTTCAAAAAAATTTCGGCCTTAGAAATAGCGACGATGCTACTGTGCTTTCAGAGTTCGTACGCTTAAGCCGGCCGGGATCGTGGATGAATATTAAATCACGTCTGCTTTTCAAGAGGCTAGAGTCGCTGACTGCAAGAAGAGAAAGAGGGCGAGCTTCGAGAATTTGAAAACACCATGCCGCTATGAGGACTTAGACCCAAGAGACTAAGAGATACTTGGTTGCCATGAAGGCAATTGAAATAAGAGAACAAACTCTGAGAGCCAACTTGAAGTTCGAGAACCGCAATTACATTCCGCCGCGGTTGCGTGATGAAGTGATACTGCAAACACTGTTCCAGTGCCCCTGACGCACCGGGAGCATGGAGATGAGAGGAAGGGTAAGCGAGCCAATATATTGTCATGAAGCACCGCCGATCTTCTCAGGGGGAGAAGGCCTAAATCGAGGTGTTAGAGTGTATGTGGTTGTGAGTTTACTGTACAGGGCAGGTCGCCGAGCGGCCTTTTCGCACGAACAGAATGACACGTCGGTCCACACAAATTAAACATCAAATATATGCGTGTTCTATTAAAGGCCACTTGTGTGTATAATAGGAGGCCCTCGGCTGATTTTATTGCTATTTATCTGGGCCACCGTGTGTTAGTGAGGGGAATGCGACCATTTCGGTCGACACGCCGGTTCCGAGTGGCAGCAAAGCTTCTTATTATGCAACAATGACTCTCAGGCCGGCAATGTTGTCAAGGAACCTCTCGAGTATTCCGAGAGAACCTATTGAAGCCATCCAAGGCTAAGCAAGGAGCGGGATTACTCAGAGCCAACCCCCCGAGAGGCCCCGCCCCGCGCCGGTAGGGGATGTCAACTGTGGTTTTGATTAATGCATACCCTGGCGAACATCCGGTCGGTGGTCAGGGAACACCCTCTAGTATCTATTACAGGTGCTTATATACATATTACCTAGACTTACGACATAAAAGATGTACAGTTGTACATTCTGGCTGGCCCGAAGTGGCCACTAGTTATACGGAGTTCCACATACCATCTAACCATGGCCCCTAACGTAGCCCCTTCTCAGAAAAAAGCCGTAGCATAATCTGTCCCCTTATTAAGTCGAAGCATATGCAATTATGAGCTCGGCCATCTACTTCAGACTCTCCCCTGCGTCAAATGTGACAGCTTTGATGATGCTCTGGATCGTCTCGTCCATCTCCCAGTCCATACCACGGGGCATAGCGCCGTACCGGACGGGATAATCATTACAGACGTGGGTGTAAACCCATTTCTCGAGTTCAGCTAGGGTCGGATGCTGGGTGGGGGTCTTCGGCCATGCATGCGGCGACGATGTGCCGCAGGCCCAGATCGATGTGGGGACACGGATCAAGATTCGGGTCCATGTCTCTACTGCCAGCATCGGGCAGTATGCCCGAGGCGGGCGAGAGGATGTTGTTGGGCCGACCAAATTGACTGAGGTCGACCTCTATCTCCTCACCCATGTACCTCTTGTCTGTTTCGAGGATTATAACAGAGGCCATCATCTTTTCCTCGGTTAGTGCTCGCCAGTCGTCTTAGGTGTATCGTGTGGTCTGAGTGCACGCGTATGGCTTGCTTGGTGGGCTTCTTTTCACATACCAGTCCAATATCCTCTATATTCCACTGTTCTGCGGTTGCACCTGAGTCGTGGCGTACATTACCCCATCTTAAGCGAGGTTAGTTAAAGGGCCATACAATGAGAAATATCCGGCGATGACACGTACACCTCTGATTGTCCGAAGTCTAGCAGCTTCAGGACGGGAGGTATGTCGTGTTCCGGGTTCTCCATATACGTCCCAAACATAAAATTATCGCTGTGTACATCGTTACTAAGAAGATATCTGTCAGGGAAAATGGTAAAGTACGGAGTGAGAGGCAGAAGAAGCAGCCCAGCAGGTGGTTCATAGTATGGGTAGTGAATAGATGACCATT
>QJNS01000256.1:0-110079 GCA_004154925.1 Monosporascus cannonballus
GTGCCAGAGTGTACATTTATGGAAAGGGGACCCTCCCGCTTCGGTCACCTCTCTATTTGAACGGCTGAAGCTGCCCGTAAGGTCTTCCAAACATTTACTACGCACTCGAAGTTTATCATTCCGATTTCGATATAACAGCTCGCATAATAGCAATGATAACTAGGTCCCTTGGGACATCGTAAACCAAATAATCTAAGTACCTACGCACGAATGGTAATTCGATATCCCCTTGACGCCATCGTAGCAATCGTACCAGATGTGACGACGACGATATAAATCCCAAGAGCGAGACTACAAGTCTTCCCGACTCTGGAACCCAATTAGTGCTGACGTAGATATATATTATATATCTCTAAATATCCGCGCGCAGCCCGTGCGACGAACGACGTATCGAAAAGCAACCCGTAGCCGACGACGGCACAATCCCCGGACCGGATCGTCGTTATAATCCAACTCTCGCTCTCCGCAGCTTTCCTGGGGTAGCCCGTCCCCGATCCCCTATGCCAGATCTAGCACGGCAAGAACACCCACCCTATACCGGCCCCCTAGTACTAGGGGCCTCCTCAGCTGGCCTGCCTGCCTGGCGTCTTCGGCCAAGCCGAAGCCACCAGTATAATATACCCCCTTATACCGGGAACCCCCTGGCAACCCAACACGAACTCGGAAACCACAGCATATTACGAGCGAGCAAGGGACAGACGGCGAAGAAGGCAGAGAAATGCGGAAAGCAATAAATCTCGATATTCAGGGGGTTTCTCATAGAGCGACAGATGGCGATGACAACCACGTAGCAGCATAGGTAGCTAAAAAGCTTCCCCCCCCCCCTTTCGTCCATCGGCATAGGCAGCACCCCATCAATCCACCCGTTGATTCGCTCGCTCCGTACGTCGGTCAGGATCCCATCAGTAAGTCAGTCATCCACATCTCGCCCCGGTGCTTGCTTGCATGCTTGGCACGGCATAGGCGCGCCACCGGCGCGCCCGTCGGTTTCATTTCATGCCGTTCCCTTCATCTTTCCGTTATAACTACCCCGCGAGGTACATAAAGCGTAGGCGTATGACTTTGCAACGAGTGCCTCCGTTGCACTCGGGAGTCTCCGGGCGGTCCATCCATCCATCCATCCATCCATCCATCCATCCATCCATCCATCCATCCATCCAACCCGCCCGCGCGTGACCCCTAGTACCGGTACATAGGTTCCTGCCGCTTCGACGCCTCGGCGTCGTAGATATCGCTGTCGCTATCGCGGGGGCCGGCGCCGTGCATGGCCTCCTTTCCGATGGCGCTCTCCTGCCTCCCGACGTAGCTCGCCGTGGTCCCGAACCCCGGGTGGAACGGCTCGAACGCGAGCCTCGGTTCCGCCGCCGACCCCGAACCCGAGGGCTGCTGCTGCTGCTGCTTCTCCGGCTCCGGATCCCGGAACGGGTTGTCTTCCTCGCGATCGGCGGCGGCTTGCTGCAGCGACGCCGGCGTGTGCGACCTCGAGGGGCCCGCGGCCGCCGGCTCGTACTCCCTCGCCTTGCCCTTGCCATTGCCGTTGCCGTTGCCGTTAGACGCCGGCGGCTTCGCGGAGCGCGGCGGCAGGGCGGGGGCCCCGCTGCCGTTATTCGCGTAGGGGTCTTCGGGGGCGGCGGCTTGGCGCTGCTCGCCGCCGTCGTTCGATGTCGCGACGTCGGCGCTCCAGGCGTCGATGGAGGCCTGCTTCCTTGCGTTGAGGACGGCGCGCTGGTGCAGGCTCAGCGAGGCCTGCAGCTGCTCGTTGGTGTTGATCAGGGTCTCCATGGTGTCGTTGTCGGGCGCCGGGTCCGTCGCCGATATATACCCCTGTACGCTGCGGCTGGCGCTAGAGCAGCGGTCCGCGAACTCCTTGATGAGGTCATTATGCAGGATCTCGGACGGCGGCGTGCTCGAGACGACCTGGTGCAGCAGGCTGGCCGACGTCTTCGCTTCCTCCAACCTGCTGGCCAGCTCGACGGGGTCCGGCAGCCGCCGGCTCGAGTGGCTTCTCGCGAAGTAGTTCTGGGAGTGGGGGTTGACCGGAGAAGCATTTGTGGGGTGCGGTACCGGCGCTTGTTGGTGCTGCGAACCCCGATCCTGGTTCCGGGGGATATTAGCAGAGTTCCCGATTACGTCGCTTAGGCTTCTATACTCACTCCGTGCCTCTTCTGCGCGTCCTTCTTCTCCTGCTTCCACATGGTGACAAGGGGCGCTAGGCCCTCGTCGTAGGCCTTGGTGTTCTCGAAGGCTTCTAGAGTCTCCATCAGGATCTGGTAGACGCTCGGGTCGTTGGACCTGAGCAACTCCTTCGCGGTCTTCACGAACTTGTCGTCAAGGTTCCTCGTGAAGGTCGGGCCGGGGTTGTCGGCCAGGATCCGGATCAACATGATAGCATTATATTGGTGCGAGGGTTTACTCGAATAGTCCTTCTTTAGGTATTGCCGCAAGATGCGGGCGCACTCGGCGGCGGCGGCTGGTGACGACTCGGCAGCCTCGACTATCGGCGGTAAGAAGAGGATTTCGTCGCCCGAATTCGGGCCGCCTGATTCGCAAAAAGATCTCTGCTCGCATTGTCGTTATTAGATAACGGACGAGGTACCTAGTGACCCGTCTCTTCGGGCACGGATAAACGTACGACATTGCGCGCGGCTGTGGCTTCGGGGCCGTCGCCCCGGGGATCATTGGAGACGGAGCCCGTGCCGTTGGATCCTATTGTTCGTCAAGCAAAAGTCAGCCGCTCGTCCTAACACAACCCAGCGCGCATACTGATTGGATGGGGTCATGTTGGTTTGTCCACTCGAGATACCCGTACCGCTAGTGGCCTTCTTCTTGATGCTGCCGAGCACCTTGTTCATCTTGAGCGACTTCATCTTCTGCGTAGAAGCGCATAAGAGATATTGGGCGGGAAAGGGTGCGATAATTCCGGGGACTCGAATGTATGGTCCGAAGGATGTTGTTGCGAGCTCTAAAACTCCGAACCGCGTCGAGAAGCGCAGAGCCTTACTCAGAAAGGAGTGTGTTGTTGCTATGGACGGTAAGGGAAGGAATAATAAGCCGGGGATAAATGATATGGCGCTGTTTCGTTTCTCTCGTTTCGTTTTCGACTCGAGTGGGACGGCTTTATTACTTGTTTCATGTAGTATATTTATTCGTAGTAAGTGTCTAATTTCGTTTGTAGGATTCATTCACTCATTTATCAGGAGTTTGTCTGTTCGTTCCTGCATCTGTGCATCGTTGATGCCTGCCGGTGCTTTGCTGTGCTGTATTCGGGAACGGGGGGGTTCTTCTCTTATCGGTCATCCATCAATTAATTAACGGGGGGCCCCGCCAACGAGGGGGATCGGGTTGATAATTGGAGATGGACCCTTGTTTTATCCATTCACCTTAGTAAGTAAGTATAACTAACCAATTCTAGTAAGATATTGCCGAATCAGGTGTATTTAACCCACGGGATCTAACAAACCTTACATAGTATGAACGACCAGTAAATGTACCTCTTATCGGTTTGCCGGATATGAGCGAGGCTTTCTTCGAATGAAACCTCACGGTCGGGAGTAAGTTCTACTTTTATTATTATTATTATTATTATTATTATTATTATTATTATTATTATTATTATTATTATTATTATTATTATTATTATTATTATTATTATTATTGCTTCTCTTCGACGGGGAGGTCGCAGATGGTGGATGACCAGAATGAGGGACCAATATGTTGCCCCCAACTTAGGCCGGGTGTACGCGTCGTTACGTACGCCATCAACGGTCGCCGGGCCACAACTTTAGTACCGGCGATATGCCTCTTAAGATGGTTATGGTAGTGTTCTCGTACGTACGTAGGTACGAGGCCCTTAAACCAAACGTCTCCCTTTATGCCGGGTGCCGACTATCTTGCCACCACTCTGGAGTGAAAGAAAGAAACTTCTCGAGATCCAATGAGAGCGCTACCCAACAACCCAACGCCGCCCTATCCCCCCGTCATCCGACCTCTTACGCCAATGCTAAGTAAGCTCCGAGCTCACCGGCCCTCTCACGGCCGTTTTCCGAGTCACCTGCCCTCCTTGACGCGCGGCTCTTCGCACAGGAGTAGAGGCGCATATCTTGGCTGCCCAAATGTGCTGCTGCGGTGAAGGCGTCTATGAGAACCGTTAACGTTTGCGGGCGTGTATAGACACGTCTAAAACGAGGCGAAGTCTAACGCCAATTCTGGCTTACGTTATCTCCCCGCCACATTCCTGCGACTTCCCCCACCCCACCAATTTTACTAGGATAGACGATGACACTCTCACGATCCCGTCTGCATCGATCGCTGGCTGTTGCTAGATAGGTAGGTATCCTCGGCGTGGCACAAGCGTCGGAAGTTGAAAAAGCTTTGCGCAATGCTACCTCTCTATATTGTCAGTAATGATAGGGGGGCCCCTAGGTTTAGTATGATGTAAAACCTCTTGCCTGTGCTAACTTGTAGGTCATGGTGTACTCACTCCGCGGTCGTAGGCCACGAGGCAGGCAGGTGACACCTAAGTATCCCCTATCTTGCAAATCGAGAGGCACGAACAACGCTCTGAGAAGTACGCTGCTCCTCGTCGTCGATGCGTGTGACATACGCTGGGCGAGATGGTTGCCAGTTCCACCTTTTGTGATCGCTAGCGAAACAACGCAGACGAAGCACGAGCACGTTGGACCATGCATCGTTCGTGACAATCCTAATATTATGCCAACAAATGCCATATGCCCAAGCGGGAATGCCACGGTGATTCGAGGCCTTCAGCACCCTCTCCCAGAGTCGCGCAAGGACATTGTGGCCTCGACGTATAGCAGAGGCATCTTTGACCTTCACGAGCCCCCAACAGGCCATGCGCCACGTCCCCGTCCACCCGTAGGCTTTCGGCTCGAAGCCCATGGGGGCCTCTCTGCGCTCGGAGAGCAGGCGTTGATCCACACATATTTCAGCCCGTTCTTGAGTGCCTACTTGTTAGTAGCACCACTCAACCTTGCGTATCCTGCCTTCTGCTTGTCATCGGGTTCGCGGAGAAAAGAAGCTAAAAACATAATCAATATATTCTTTTTGTTTACAGCTGTTTGAGCAAATCTTGGAAGACGATCTGTGTTCCCCACCTAAGTGTGCGAGAGGACTGCATACTCGCGTGTCCCCCCAAGGAATTGTGCAGCTCTCCCGTAGGGACGTCTAGGGGCCGTATGGCGGATACAGACTGTCGTTTCTGTGTCGCAACGAGACTCGTGGACGCGGAGGCCGGATGGAATCGTACAGTCACGCCGAAGAGAGGCCCTTTGGTTAGCAAGGCCTGAGTGATAGAAGGGCCCGAGAACCGGGCAGCCATAGTGAACCCCAGGAAGGAGCCAGCAAGCTAATATAAAGCCATAGCTGCCCAGTCTACGGAAGCCAGCCATGCGAGGACCAGCACTCGAACGCGCACCGCGTAACCACAGTCTGAAGGCCAGTAATAACTAGCACGGATGGATGCTAGACGGTTGCGCGAGCTCTTCTAATGTTCTATCAATCATATACAAAATCGTCCTGCAAAGACTTCGGGCAACAACAACGAAGTGTAGCAGCCACCCGGGTCATCCGACGGTTCGATGCGACATATCTGAATAGGAATATAGACCGACAGAAATCCGGTCATTTAAATAATTGTCGTGGTTTTGGACTTCGATTTATGAAGGGCACCTGGGGTAATGCTCCTAAGGAAGCCGACCGTCCCCGGCCGGTACAGTTGAATCATCCTAGATGCGTCGGGGTGGTCTGGAGCGGCAACAGCACGGATCTTTGTTCAAGGATGCCTACCTACCTAGGTACACAATAGCAAATATGAGATTAGTACAGCAATAAGCAAGACCGGTGTAGCGGTAGCACGGTTGCAGCAGGGCTGGCAAACAATCTCAACTGCGGAAGGTGGGAGAAATAAGACCAAGTAATGTGGGCCGAAAGATTGCCGACGCTCCCCTAGGCGACTGGCCGGCCTAGGTGAGCGCTGGATCCGGTATCCTCCGTTGATCCTTTCCCGTCTCTCTTTCTTCTATCTTGTTTACATCTTGGAACTAAGACAACCCGCGAAAGGTGAGGCGGAATGTAGGGGGAAATATCAATTTCGATGCATCCATTCATTAGCACCCTCGACTGGGGAAGGCATGGGTGGCCCTTCTCACCGAGATCCCCTCGCCTCCCCTTCCATCTCTGACAGTTGCCTTAACAGTTGCCCTCAACCTTCCGAGCATAAAACAGAGAAAGGAGAGAGAGAGAGAGAGAAATCTACAGTTACCCAGCAGATACTGGGAACAGGTAGGTTTACCTTATGCTACTTATTCAGAGAGAGGGTCGCTGAACCGGTAAATGTGGTAGTAGCTACTTACATAGGTTGTCTAACCTGCCGTTTGGGATCTCGTGGGTTAATTAGACCTGATCATCACCAACTAAGTGTGGGCATGCGTGTGTGTATGGTGAGCTACATGAACAGGTCGACTGGCTGATATGCCACCAGGGGGTAAGACTTGATGAAATGAGATGAGGGTGGTGCGGAGCGATACGACTGGATGAGGAATGAATGGGCTACGGAGAGTAGGGTTTTGGGCCCGATGATGACCGGTCCGCCCCCTCTGAGTAATTGATGATGCGGCCAGCACCTGATACTGTGTCATATGATCAGGATGTTCGACGAGACGGGAGTGTGGCATCCTCCTCGTCATACCCCACGGGTTCAAGCCCCATGTCCCTGCTCTGTCGTGCCCGTTAATCTAGGTAATCGTTTATCATCTGTCTAGAGCCTGGCGTATTCGGTTTTCCCTGTCAGGGCCTTTTATCTGTTCTGTAAGGAAATAAGAAAGCTTGACCCCTATTACATCCACGCCTGAGTAACGCACGGCCGTTACTCTGCGTTCCTAGGGGCATTAGAGAAGTGATCATTAACACGTAGATTGATAGACGATTAATGCTATGGTATACAGAGGAAGTTGAGCCGTGACACCTAACATCTCCCTTTTTTTTTTTTTAAACCGACATGCAAATGGCGCGGGCACATTACATGCCAACACCTTATTCTTTCACATCGCAGTGCCGTAAGCCAGAACCTAGATGGCTTCGTTAGTCGCCTCATTGCCCTCGCTCCCCGGCTTCGGGATGCTCTTCTGAGCCTCCTTCTCGCCCGCCTTGCTCTCCGACGCCTCTGGGACCTCCGGGACCATTTCGTTGTCTTTCTTCTTGGTCTGCTGGTCTACACCCTCCACGTCAGGATGCGGCGGGGCTACTCCGGCGGCCGCTTCTTGAGCAGCTGGTGCTTCGACCTCTCTTCCTTCGGCGTCGACGACACGAGTCCGCGTCTCGTACTTTGTCTTGAACTCGACCTTGCCCTCAAGAGCCTTGACCTGTTCCTCGTTGAGCAGGTTTCCGTTCTGGTCGCGGTACTCGATACGCTCCTCCCTGGCCAAAATCTTCTGGCCCTGGGGCTCGAGCTTGGGCGCTGCCGACATAGCCTCGTTGGGGACCTGGTTTTGGGCCACTGGTGGTTGTTGTTGCGCTGGCGGCTTGACGGCCGGCTGGGAGGTCTGGGCGGCCTTGCTAGTTGTCGCGGGCAATGTGCTGTATGCCTCATACTAAAAACGAGTCAGATACCAGATCAATCCATCGTCTATTTGATCCATCATCGCTATCCGTATACATACGTCGGATATCTCGTCCCGCGCCTTCGCGCCGAGCGCGGGAGGCGGGAGCGCATAGAATGGGGCCCCTTCAGCCTCTACCTCTTGATGGCATGCCTTGGGGAGGAATACTCACGTTTTCTAAGAAAGTGTTGCAGTCCCAGTCCCAGGTATCGAGCAACTTGACACGTTTGCACTCGGCCTTGGTCCAAGGGTTTCCGTACGCCAACGGAGATAGGAGAGCGAAAACAACACCCGAAAGAGCAATGATCGCGACTGCACCGGCCTTGTTGATCACGGGCTTCTCCCGGACCCCAGGCAGAGCGAAACGAGCCGTCAAGAAGTCGAAGATCTGGCAGAAGGCCATGATGGCGAATATGAGAGCGGGGAAGTAGTGGTGCAAGAACAACTGGCGTGCCATGAGATAGAACGGGAAGTAGTGCAGCGCCCACCCCAACACGGAAGTTCCGACCTCATAGTCGAATCTCTTGAAGTTGGTGTTGGAGTAGTCGTTGTAACTTCGCTGCCATCGGACGACGGCAACGGCCTTGAGCAGGATGTAAACGACCACGGCGAGAGTAGAAGACCACCAGACGATTGGATTGCCGATGAGGTAGACTTGACGATGGTTTCGGCCCCAGAAGTTGATACCGCGACGTAGGACGGGCCAGGAGTCGGGGCGAGAATCCCAGGCGTGGGATTCGACCAGGCCTGCGTTGGTCTTCCACATGACCTTCTGCAGCTCCCAGAACTTACCAAGGAAACCGGGGCGAACGTAGTTGACCTTCTCCGCGTCGGCGGGGAGCGAAGGGTGGTAGTTCGATTCGATGTACCACAAACTGTTGGGCAGCGTTCCCTGCTTGGCGCATGTGACTTCCTGTTGCTCAGAGGCCCATTCCGGGAGCTTCACCTTGTGGGAAAAGAGCGCGCAACCAGTCATGATGTGGATGAGCCTGAACTTGGTCTGGATGGTCCTAAGCCGCTCCTTGGCAACATCACCCGTCGTCTGTTTCTTCACGACCTCGACACGGAATAGATCATTAGCATCACCTTCGAAACCCTCATAGCCGTAAGCCGAGACTTCGTTTTGCCAGTCCTGCTCCGAGATAGGGGGCCGGACATCGTGAGAGTGAAGTCGACGGTGGGTGGGTAGATGATAGAGACGGATCACGGAACCATCCCTGATGTAGTTCTCGGTAAAGTTCTGGACGTGGTCCCAAGCCTGAGTGCCGTTGATGGGCTCACCATCAGCACCCAGCGGTTGAGTTTGGTTCTCGAACATCCAGACGTTGTTGTCGTCCTTGTGCGGGTAGAGCGTGATCTGTTGCTGGTGGCTGCCCGTGGGATACATCAGAGGATGCGAATGGAGATAACCGCCCTGCGTGTTCACATGTCGAATCGTAACACGACTGCCAAACGCGACGTCGGCGGGGGTGTCCTTCATGCCCTTGTTGTTCAGGGTGGCCTGGAACTCGGAGCTCATGAAACCATCGCCATCGCCGGGGTTCCGCAGGACTGTGAAGTGGATGGCGAACATAGCCATGTAGAAGGTGATGGGGATGATGATCAGACAGAAAGCGCGGGCCAGGAAGTGCTTGGCAAAGATGCGCATGGTAACAGTCTTGGTATCGCCGAGCAGCACCCACAGCTGAAGGAGAGTCAAGATGCCAACCCAGGCGATGGTGAACAAGCCAACCCATTTGATGCTCAATGTGATGCCCAGGCCCAGACCAGTCATGACAAGCCAGAACCACCAGCTGGGATCGAAAGCCTTGGAAGGACCCTGCTCGTGCTGGTTGGTGAACGAGGTGAAAGCGAGGGCCGTGAAGGCGGTAGCAAGGACGAGAGGAGAGTCGAGCAGAATCAGACGCGCCTGGGTAAGTAGTCCGTTCTCTGCACCCAGGCGTGTTAGCGAACTGCCCGAAGTCAGGTTATCTGCGGAATCTTACCGAAGATGATCAGGGAGGCACCAAGAGCTGCGGTGGCAGTCCGGCAGCCGGCGGCCTTGAGGGTCAAGAACATGGTCGGGACCAAGAGGATACCGCAGATGGCTGGGAACATCCGCATGGCCACATATGGGACACCGGGCTCCAGATAGTCCTTGCCGATCTCCTTGAAGTCGAAGCTGCCGTCGAAACCAGCCAACCAGCCGAAGAGGGTAATCAGGAGCTTCGCAAGGGGTGGATGGACGTCCATGAAGAACTTGCCCTTGATGTACTTGGATGCAAATCCACCGAAGCTGTAAAGCACAGATAACATTAGCCATCACTGACACCGCCAGGAATCGACTCGTTACGGTGGAAAATGGAACGGGGACTCGACTCGACTCGACATACTGGACCTCGTCGAAGACTACGCTAGTGGGCTGGTAAATGCGGAACAATCGCACAATAGCTCCAAGAATGGTGACAGCCAGCATGACCTGGTAGTCGGACATTGGGAGTAGGAAGATATCATTGTCCTCGACACCCTCGGAAGTGTAGTCGTCGTGGACCTTGGCCTGCTTCTTGGGCTTTGGCGGGGCGTACGAGCCGGCTTTCGATGGGGGCGGCACTTTGGCCGCATTAGCTTTCGCCATGGTTGGGTTGAATATGAATTGCCGATGGCGAGGTTTCGCGAGGACGAAGAAAGCTTGAAGATTGAGCGGGACGAGGGAGAAAAGAGGGATGCGTGTCCTCTTTGGGATTCAGGTATCCCTCGATTCGAAGCTTGTAACCGTCGCCCGCAAATAATAAGAGAAAGAAAAAGGGAAGGCTGTGATACGCCGGGAGGGTAAGATAAAATGAAATTGCGATTGGTCAACGAAAGTCAAGAAGTGAAACGGATCATTACAAGAAGATCTTCAAGTAAAGACTCATTTGGAGAAGAGATATTTTAAGGAGATTGAATAAAAACCCGAGATTCCCCTTGGCCGTAGTTAAAGATGAAGTGGTGGATGAGTTGAGAAAAAAAAAAGGCCCTGGCCTGAAGGATTTAAAGGGGCATGAGGTGGTGGTGGTGGTGGTGTTGGTGTCAAGTGGTGGTAATTGTCAACTTCTTTTTCTCGTTCTCGACTTCGCGGGATTCTCCCATTTACCTCAAGGATTATTTTTGGGAAACAACCCCCCTTGCCATGTCGTATCATAACCGCAGGGGCTATAACCGTAGGGCCTTAGCCTGGAAGCCGCGCCCCGCATCAAATGGGTAATGGGCAATATTCAAAGTAGCTGGGTACGACAGGGCACAGGCTACGAAGTATGAGGGGGGCATGTATCTTGGTACTTCAGCTGATGCTACAGTGGCCTCAATCGATGATTGCCCCAAGGCTGCGGGCCCACAGTTAGGTAAGCTTGATGGATGCTCTGACTGGCTGACTGGACATCAGCCTTCGGTTCAGCTTCGAAGCTTGTGATATTTAATTAACTTGGAGGTATCCAGCGAACAACACTCCGGAGCAGTGGCTTTAGACAACTGCAAGCATCGTCCGGTCTACTACCCAGGTACCTATAGCCGTTTACCATGTTACCTTCGCTCATTACCTCCGCTCATTCCAACAGATTATGCAACAGATTATGGAAAATGGGATGCAGGTGGCGTAATGATGCCCTAAAGTATTACAAAGGTACGTATGTCTCGGTGACCTATAGTAATGGGATAACCGACTGATGTATATGCAATTACCGTCAGATGCACAGCTGCTGCTGCAAGATGTTGAACTCGTAAAGGCTCCCCAGACGCCTAAAACAGCTGGGCTAGAAAGGATTATAAGTGAAATATATTCCAATTACCCACTAGGAGCCTATGTTTGGGTCAAGCGCGTTACCATTGTGAGGTTATATCCGTACATGTGGTATCCCCGGTTTAAGGATCCCTTATCGATATATATACGTATATTTATAAAAGAAGCACAGACCAAGTGTAAGCATGGGTACCACATTCCTGACTGGGGAAGTTTTCCTGGCTGCTCTCAGCCCGTCTGCGGCGATTAAACAATCAAATTCAACCAAGCTCAACGGGGACGCGCGCTGCATACATCTGAGTCGAATCATCGCCACGAATACCATTGCCTTAGTTGCCAATTTCTATATCGACGCGAAGGAGGGTCTATTATCGCCTTCAGAATGGCCGCAACTACTAACGGCGATGCAGCTGCAGCAGTTCTCGATGACATCAAACCTCCTCAGGGTGTCGTTCTGCCACCCAAGGAATTCAGAAGTGAGTCGCGATAAACTCCATTTGCACCCGCTAATAGCCCGAATGCTAATCCCACCCTCGTAGCTATTCTCGAGAAGACGGCCGGATTCGTCGCCAGAAACGGTCTCGCGTTCGAAGGTACGCATTCCCAACTCTATCGTTCCTAGGCACTTGTGGCGATGGCCGGACTGCTAACTGCGCATCGTGACACGCGACAGATCGTATCAAGGAGAAGGAGAAAAACAACCCCAAATTCAGCTTCCTAAACACCAGCGACCCCTACAACCCCTTCTACTTATGGAGGTTAAGCGAGATCAAGGAAGGTCGGGGCACCGCCGTCGCCGCCGGACGCGTGGGCGAGCCTGCCGCCGCAGAACAGAAACCCGCCGGTCCTCCGAAGCCCCCGGATTTTCAGTTCTCTGCGCGTATGCCCAACATCAGCGCCCAGGATCTGGAGGTTGTAAAACTAACAGCGCTTTTTGTCGCAAAGAATGGCCGACAGTTCATGACGGCGCTCTCGCAGAGGGAGGCCGGCAACTACCAGTTTGATTTCCTGAGACCTAACCACAGTCTCCACAACTTCTTTCAGCACCTCATAGATCAGTATTCCATGCTGTTGCGGGCCGGCGGCATCGACGGCGAAGGTGGCCGGGTCCAACAGGAACGCGTGGCCGAGCTGCAACGCAACATCGATGACAAGTACCACATCCTGACGCGGGCCAAACAGAGGGCGGAATGGCTGAAACATCAGGAAGACGAGAAGCAGAAGAAAGAGGAAGAGGAAGAGAGGGAGCGCATATCATACGCACAGATCGACTGGCACGATTTCGTGGTCGTCGAGACGGTCGTATTCACCGAAGCCGACGACCAGGCAAATCTCCCTCCACCAACTTCCCTCTCCGACTTGCAGTACGCTTCTTTAGAACAGAAGGCCAAGATCTCCGTCAGCACCAACCTGCGCATCGAGGAAGCCATGCCTGGCGAGGAGGACCATGTGTACAACGGATACCCAACGCAACCAGCGCAGCCCACCTACAACCTGCCACAGCACCCAGCGTATCCACCTCAGCGCGCACCTGCAAGCCAGCCCTATCAGCCCGTACAGACGCCTACCCCTCCGCAGGCCCCTTACCAGATGGCGCCGCCACCACGACCCGATGGCACGCAAGACGAGGAGGCCCAGAGGATACGCGAAAGAGAGGAGGCTCGGTTACGAATGCAGCAGGCACAGACGGAGGCCAAGGGAGGCGCCGCCCCCATGAAGATCAAGGAGAACTACGTGCCCCGGGCGGCGCAGCGGACGGCGAACCGGCAGGGGGCGCACACGGCGCTCTGCCCGAACTGCAAGCAGCAGATCCCCATGAACGAGCTGGAGGAGCACATGCGGATCGAGCTGCTGGACCCGTCGTGGAAGGAGCAGAAGGCCAAGGCGGACTCGCGATACGCGACGACGAACCTGACGCACTCGGACGTGGCCAACAACCTCAAGCGGTTCGCGAGCCAGCGGGGCGACCTGTTCGACGGCGTCACGGGCCAGCCGCTCACCGAGGAGGAGCTCGCCCGCCGCAAGCGCGCCGCCATGAACAGCTACGACGGCAACCTCGAGGGCCGCAGCCAGGCCCACATCAACCACATGCAGAGCGTCAACGTCGACGAGCAGATCGCCCGCATCCACCAGCGGTTCGCCAAGGAGAAGGAGCAACAGCAGCAGGGTCAGGGTCAGGGCCAGTGAAGGTTCAACATCGACTTTTTACCTCAGTGGTCGGAGTAAGCTACGAGGACGCGGCCCCTGAGCCGCTTGAAGTTGCCATCTGTAAGTGTGCTTCAAAGAAGGGGGGGTATTCCAGAAGCTACTACGAAGGGTATAATTATAGGCACTCTCTCGGCCCGTATCGAGGATATCGGGCGAGAGCACGTACCTACCTACCTACCTACCTACCTAATCATGGGCTTGCCCCAAGAGAGTTGGTACGGGACGGAGATGGACATCCGAAGGGACGCACAGGTAAAAGAAATACCCGAAAACTGCCTTCCCATGTCTTCTTCGCGAGGCTCATACTGTAATATAGCACATGCGGTTTCCCAGTCAATTTTCACCACCCCCTTCCTTCCGGGTCAAAAAGGTTTTTATTCAAGGCCCAAGACCCAAGAAGCTTTGCGGCCCACCCTTCCCCGAGGAAGGAGACTGCGCCTATGTGACCTCCCATGCTGAAGCCGAATATAGAACAACATGTCTGAATAAACGGTAGTAGGTGGTTCCTCGTAGTGAAACCAGAAGCCCTGTTGGGATAGAGGACACGTTGGGAGAAGTGGTAGAGTAGGCGGCGGGACGCATCGTAGTACAACCGTCGGACTTGCCGGGTCTTGAGGAGAACGGGGACTGGGGCTGTATTCCCCGAAGCGGACTTGGATAACGCTACGAGGATAGATGAGGAAAGGCGTAGAAAGTGAAATCGTCTATCTAATCCACGTAGCATGGCGTACCCTTACTACTCATACAACTCTTCGAACTTGACCTTCCAACGTAGTCTCGCATGGCATGTAATTAATTACCAAGGTAGCTGGATAGCATGGTCAATACACATAGACACGCGCGCACACACTCGCACATAAGGGACACGGAGGCGAGCAGGGCTGGTTCGCAAGCAAGCAGCTCTTTCTCATATTACAAGTAACGTACGCACATGCTCTAGCTCTATACCTATTCACCGCCACCGCCGCCACCGTCCTCACCACCCTCCTCGTCCTCGTCGTCGTGCAGATCCTCGACGATCAAATTGCCCGACCTCCCTATGCGCTCCCCGAGCGTCGTCGCGGCGTCGGGTTCGTACACGACGCGGGGCATGAGGCTCGCGACGCGGAACCTGTACTCGTGCTCGTAGTCCTCGGGCGGCTCGTAGTCGTCGTCGTCGTCCCCGTCCCCGTCCCCGTCCCCGTCCCCCGCCTTCTCGTCCTCTTCTCGCGCTTGCCGCGACTGTAGCAGGTCGAAGCACTCGACGAACGCGTACAGCTCCTCGACGGTGGAGTCGGCGCGGAAGCGGCGCACGATGCGGCCGGCGCCGCTGGCCTCGGGCATCTTGAGGGCGACGCGGACGACCTTCTCTTCGCCGGGGCCGGGCTCGGGCGCGACGGTCCCCGCGCGCCACCGCCGCCACTGCTGGCGGTTGCGCTCGCGGCGCTCGGCGGCCTCGGCCTCCTCGAGAGCGCGCTTCTCGGCGTCGCGGGCCGCGGCCTCGGCCTCGCGGCGCTGGCGCGCGCGCTCGCGGTCCCGCGCCCGCGAGCGCTCGTAGGCCGAGTCCTGCTCGCTGCGCAGCGAGCGCGCGACCTCCTGCGCCGCCCTCTCGGCGCGCGCCGACGCCAGATCCGGCGCGTACTTGGTCATGGCGGCCTGCAGCTCCGCGAGGTAGGTGGTCGGGGAGTAGAGGCCGGGGAGGCGCTTGACGATGCTCATGCGCGTGCTGCTCGAGGACGACGATGACGTCGACGACTGGTGCTCGCGCGGCGTCAGGCACACGAGGCACGAGAAGGGGAACTTGGTGCAGTTGTACTCGGTGGCGACCTGGTAGGCCTCGGAGTCGAGCACGTTGCCGCCCCAGACGAGCAGGTTGTTGGACGGGTCGGTGAGGAAGGCGACGACGGGGTTGGCCAGCAGCGTGTCGCGCATGAAGGCGGTCGTGTCGTCGTGCTCGGGCGACACGAGCACCACGAGCAAGAACTTGAGCTCGGCCTTGGCGGCGTCGAGCGCCTGCGCGAACCCGCCCTCGAAGAACGGCACGCGCGACGCGTTCTCGTGGTCCCCGTACTCCTCCTCGAACTCCCGCCGGAACCGCGCTGCCGTATCCCGCGGCAGCAGCATCCGCCGCCCCATGGTGCCGCGCCAACCCCTAGTCACCGTCGTCGTGATGGCCCGCGGGCGCAGCGGCGCCGGCAGGAACGACAAGATGTACACGAAGGTGCGGAACAGCGTCGACACCGCCCGGTACCCGATATTGAAGGGGCCGAAGAGCAGCGCGAGCAGGAACGGGGGGCGGTGGGTCGGCGTCTGCGGCTGTGGCACGATCCGCGGCGCCGGGTCCGGGCGGCCTCGTCGGTCCGCCGGCCGGCGCGGCGAGGGGCGGCCGAAGCTATCCTGCAGGTTCTCGTGCCGGGGCGCCTGCTGTGGGCCGTGGTCCTGCGCCGCCGTGGCCTCGGCTAGCGGGTCCGGGCCCTCGCCGTCGAAGAACTTGGACACGGCGATCTGCACGTTCCACTGCGAGCGTTGGAGGAGCGGCACCGCATCCTTGACGTCCTGCGCCGTCACCGCGGTGTATTGCTCGAGGGCCGATTGCTGCTCGGCCGTGAGCTGGCTGACGTCGATGCTCGCATCGCTCGCCATGTTTTAGTGCGTGGGTGATGGGATGGAGATAGCTCGGAGCTTCGTCTGGGTATCATCCACCGTCGGCCATAAGTTGCGAGGAGATTTGGCGTTTGGCGCAATTGGTGAGAAGGTAGCTTGTATATAGCCGTAGACTGAGCGACAATAAGCTGCGATTTCTCCCTCGCACAATGGCACGGTGAATTCCGTAGATTGGGGCAACACTCGGATCGTATCGTATTATCCCTAAAAGGACACGAGGACTACTTCCGGTATGCACTTGGCCAAGTACTTCGCGAGGTAAAGCAGATTATTGGAAGTGATGCAGATGTGGCGATTTGGTCAGGATGCACGGGGAGGAGACCGGAAGTAGGACCTAACTAGAAACTGCGGCAGGCTCTGGTAATGTAGAGATATATATGTGTTGGACTAGGTGTGCACCGGATCGCCGAGTTTAAGCTTTGGAAGGGTGTGATAAGTGAGGTCACATTGAGTTGCCAATCAATGGCGGGCACCGGAGAGTCCGGGGATCCGCCTAACCGTAAGCGGTCTCTTGGAAGTAATAAAAAGCAGCACAAATATATGTACCTAGTACTTACTAAGTATAAAACTAAATCACTTATTCAGGCACTTACGTAGTAGTATAATGCTAAGTCTACATACATAAATGGAACCTGAGGCTGAAGAAGCGAAATCTTGGCATGGCTTCGTACTACCTAGTAGGCTAGTAGGTACCTGGGTAGGTAGGTAGTTACGGAGCAGTATCGGAATCACGCGCATCAACTATTATATGGTATTGCATATGCAGCAACAGTAGATACGCTATGCATCTAGTAAGCTACCAAATGACTGGACCCGGTGCTTACTACCTAGCATTACCTGGAGTCCTTTATCGGGCGGTGTACACTTTACCTGCCTAGGTACTTACCCAGGTACTCGGCGTACTGTATTGTGCAGTACCTTACAGGAAGTATTCAGCCTTTTTGTGGCTCCTCGGCCTTATCGGCAGCCTCGTGAGCTCCTTATCCCACGCCCTTCTAAATCCGATCGATCACGAAGATCTCTGACCAACATCATTATTATAAGTGCCGGCCGAGTTGATCTGTGGGCAAGCCGTCGCCCTTGCTCAGAGGAAGGAAGATGGGACCGCTGTAAGGAGTTACCTTGAAGCACGTACGTAATGTGTTGCATGCCAACATCTCTTTTGTTAATTTGTCTTGAAAGAAGAGCCCCTCCATAAGCCCCGATATACATGTCTATCCGAGCATCATACTATGCCTCCCTATCTTCCAAGCCACCACAGAATTGAAATATAATTGCATTCTTTCGATATATACGTCTAGCCGGCCATTCGATTGCTCCCTTTCGAAGCCGCCTTGCTTATTTGCTCCAACACAGGAATTGAGTTAAAAAGGGAGGGCGACGACTTCCCAGCCCCGCGTCGCAGCTGTTACTCCATGACGCGAAAGAAGAGCCACAACCCCAACAGCGACAGCGAAGACCAAGGCGAGATAGGTGGGCAATAGCATCCGATGATTCTTTTATCACGATACGACCCACATGGCGAACGCGCGCTTCGGAAATGCCGACCGAGGAGGAAGGCAGATGGCCTCCCCAAGACCAAAGACCCGTGGTAGGTGTGAAGTGATATCAACTCAATGCGGCTCTATCCAAGTTGCCATTACCACGCTTAATGCTGTGTGCCAACTGTCCCTGCCGCCGTCACCTTCTTGTACAATGTCTAACATAACCCCCGTTCCTACCTCTTCAGACGCGAAGGATACCCTTTGTCGGAACGTCTTGATATACGGCCACTGCCGCTACGAGGATCAAGGTTGCGCCTTCAATCACGAGCACCACAAGAACTCGCCCAATTCAAATGACGCGTAAGTTTGCATATTCTATTCGTCCATCATCTGCTTCCCTTTGCTCTATTCGGTCCAGTCCATGTCCCCTAGCCTCGCCTGATTTGCGCCTCATTCCACTTCGTGGGCTTTACTTTACTCAAAAACCTGCGAACAATTTCTACACCGCGGGAAACAGGCCGAAGGAGGTTACTCTATTTAATTACGGCCGGGAGGACCATCAACACATGATCGTTCCGGATTTTCGGCAGCACCTGGATTTTTCTCGGCCGAGTTTATGACCGGCGCGGAAATGGAACAAGGGGAAGGGCTTCAAGGCGAACAGACAGAAGTCTCCGTACCTCGAGGGGGCTTTGAAAAACCGAGATATAAACCGGCTTTACTCGTTAATCCTCGAGGTAGACATCGTACACTCCGACAGGCAGCAACAGGTCCAAGAAGGAAGAGACGTCAACGTGCACCTGTTTCGTCCCGGGCAAGCCCACACCGCCCTCTTGAGCCCAAGACTACTCCCGGAAGCGGCGCGGTAGTTCCTTCTCCAGGTATAAGAGCCACGCCGTGTCGGATTTCGTCTGATGATGCCAGTGCACCAGCCACCACTTCACCAACCGAGGTGGCAGAGGCTCGCTCAGTACCAGCGGAGAAGGTCGAAGCGGACCAACTGCGGTTCAGATCAATCTCAGAACGCTTAAGCTCGCCGGAAGAAACCGTCGATTATCTTGTCTCTCCCAACGAAAATGCATCTCCAAAGATGTTGTCACGCAACGAGTCTGTAACGGGATATACTAACGGACAATTTGCCAGTTCCAAGAAATCGTTCAATGTTGACTCGCCGTCCTTTACCCCTGCGCAACTTCCCGGGGGTAAAAAGTCAACGTTCTCCACCAATGCCACCCCTTTTACCCCTCGCGGGGCCGCCAGTAGTGAGAAACTGCACAACTCCAGATGATGGGTAGCGCTCACATATTAAATAGCTGCAAACCCTGTCCTGCCGCAGGACACCGGAGCGTCCCTCTTCAAGTCAGGTCAATTTTCGGATTTCGCGCCACAGAACTATGACTTGAACACCGGGGTATGTCCGAAAGCCCATGACAATCCATATACCTAGCTGACGAGTGCGACGTAGAGCGCAGCCAACGGGTCGACGGACAGTAGTTCACTTGGCTATGATCCATTTACTATGTCCAACGTCGGCCACACGCTACCTACGGCGGGATATAATCCATATGCCGAAGACCACACTAACATGGCAGCCGGCGCGGCACCGTACTACGCAGCCCAGAGTGCATATACAACCCCCCTGCAACCGGTAACTATGCGTCGGTACAACAAAGAGCTTTACGTGACTCTGACTGATCATAGTTAAACTACCATCTTTATAACCCTGTCACGCCTTCGAGAGAAAGTCTGCAGCCGTTTCAGAGACACGTCCAGGAGTTCTTCGTGCCGGATAACGTAAGAGAGGAGCTCACGAGGAAGTCCGAAGCCGCGAGACAGGTCCTTCCCAGTCAGTCTCGCTAGGCCTCAAAGTGGTGAACCGTACTGACCCGCGTAGACTCGCAGCTACCTTCTCCCTCACACTATCACACTCTCGTCCCCATAGATAACAAGGTCAAGCCTACGTCTGGCTTCTTCGGTTATATCAGCTGGGTGTATAAGGCCAGTTCTAAGAAGACTGGGAATATATACTGTTTGAGGCGTATCGAAGGTTCGTTTTGACGTCTCCTCCCCGCAGGGACCGACTAACGACAATCTCTAAAGGTTACCGTCTTACAAATGAAGACGCATTTCTAAAGATAATAGGGGCATGGAAGAAAATCTCTCATCGAAACGTCGTGACACTGTTCGAAGCCTTCACTACGCGAGACTTCAACGACAGTTCTCTCGTATTTGCCCATCATTACCACCCACTCTCCAAGACGCTTGCAGAGCACCATTTCTCCTCTAACCGATATGGACGCGCCCCTCCCGTCCAAGAAAAGGTGTTATGGAGTTACCTCGTACAGCTTGCTAGCGCCCTTAAAGCGATTCATAATGCGAAGCTTGCCGCCCGTTGCATCGACGTCACGAAGGTGATATTGACGGATAAAAACCGTGTCAGGTTGAGCGCCTGCGCTGTTCTTGACGTACTTCACTTCGAAACTCAGCGACAAGTTGAGGACTTACAGCAGGAGGATTTTTTCCACCTTGGGAAGCTCATCCTCGGTATCGCAACGAACACACTACCAAGAAACATCCAGGATGTCTGGGGGTCACTAGATCAACTGGGGAGGATCTACAGCCATGATCTGAAAGACAGGATCTCATGGCTACTGAGCCCAGCAGCCCAGACGCCTGGTGCCGCCCTCAACGCGCAACCGAAGACGGCCGAACAGTTGCTGTACGATATGGCGCAGCACACGGCGGATCTTCTCGACGTAGCTTTCAATGCTAACGACGAGAACGCAGCATGCCTCGCGCGAGAGCTGGAGAATGGCCGGCTCTTCCGGCTCGCGGCCAAGCTAGGCACCATTAACGAGCGGCCCGAGTTCGACGGGGACCCCAACTGGTCAGAGACCGGCGAGCGCTACACGCTCAAGCTGTTCCGCGACTACGTATTCCACCAGGTCGACGCGAACGGCAATCCGGTCGTAGACCTCGGCCATATCGTCACCTGCCTCAGCAAGCTAGACGTCGGTGTCGACGAGAAGGTCTACCTGACGAGCCGCGACAACCAGACGGGGTTCATCGTCACGTACAAGGAGCTCAAGAAGCAGATCCAGACGGCGTTCGGCGACCTGCTTAAGGGGTCCTCGTCGTCGAAGCAGCAGTCTGGCAATAGGGCCTATTAGAGTGGTGGCCCGACGACGATGACGATGTCGACGGCTAGAGCCATGGGGAGGCGCCGTGCTAGGGGCAGAAGGGCGGCATTCTTCACGCTCGGCGTCCTCGGAAATCCCAGAGTGGCGACGCCGTCCAGGAATACTTGGATGGCGTTGTCCCCCCGATCTGTCGCACCGAGAGCTCAAAGAGGCTGGCGGATAGACAAGAGGAGGAACAGAGCCGGCAATCATTATAGTTGTTGAATATGCCCGCGAATTGGGACATAGCGATCGAAAGAACGGTACGAGAATGAGCGGACAAGGTCTATAGAACGAGTACTTTCAGGGCTGGTCGGGTTCCCCTTAACATATCTTGGTCAGGTCGGACCCGTCCACACCACCCAGTGATCCACCCATCGTCCGCAGAAAAGGGGAAAGGAGAGAAGGGAGTAGGATATCGGAGAGGAGATCATGTTAGTGGTAGATAGCAAACAGCGCACACAGCGAGAAACACAGAACAGACATGCAGAACACAAAATCTCCCCGTGCTTCATGCACATGCGCCCTAGCGGTATCTTGATCAGATGCGAGCTAGAATAATGGTGGACTCTCGCGGGCGTGGCACCTGGATAACCGTGGTTGGCGGCACGCACTGGCTGCGCTGGAGACGAGCCAGTATATGCGAATAGTTTGCGGTTTGCGTAAGGCGTGATTATGTATGTTTGTATGTTTGGTCGAGTATGTAGTCCAAGAAATTAAATGCTAGATATCACAAGGGACGGCGGTGTGTGCGATCCCGCTCATTGCTACGCCGCGGCTTAAAGTTGCTACCGCGGCTGGCATAAGGCTTGATACTAGTTATCCGGTGCTATAATATATTCCACAGCGATTTTCTATCAATACCGTAGTACACCCGTTGGCTTTGAGGTATGGTAGCTTGCCTGGCGTGGCACCGGTCAAGCGTTAAGAGCAACTTTTCGTTTGGCAACTTGGAGTAACAGGGTTCACAATAGGGGCAAAAATTGTAACGCTTAGATAGCCCCTTACCTGACCTCAATACCTGTTCCAATAGGACTGTCTCGGGAACGCCTGTGTCCTTTGCCAATTCCTTCTCATTGTGAACTCGTATTTATTCGAGCATGATCATTACATCGTAGCTAAGTAGGTATACATAATGGATGTCATATCTCCCCCACCCTTCTCTGGCCACGCCTCCGATCGAATACGCGATGCCAGCCCCGTACAAACCGTACACCCCTCCAAAACCGCTCAGAGGACCTGCCCCCTAACGCTCCCCAGGGGCTGGGTCCTCGCCTTATCGACGATCTCGTCGTCGAGCCCGGGGTTCTTCCTCCGCGACGCCTCCGGCCCCCCGCCGCCCAGGGGCTCGATCCTGGCGGCGCCGACGTCCTCATCGCGGCCGACGGCGCCCCCCGTGTCGGCGTGCGGCGCCGGGCGCCGGTACTGGCCCCCGCCGCCCAGGGGGTCGATGCGCGCTCCGTCGATGTCGCGGCCGGACCCCGCGGCGCCCCGCGACGGGGAAGGGTCGTGCGCCACGCCCCGCTTCTGCTCCGACTCCAGCGGCTGGATCTTGGCGCCCGAGATCTTCTTGTCGCTGCCGGCTGCTCCTCTGTGATCGGGGTGGTTGGTTAGTTCGCCCGATGCGAGAAGGGCTTAATGCGTGGTGGCCGAGGGGAGAGCTAGTTACTCACGCCGACATGGCAGATAATGGATATATTTTTCGCACTGAATCTTCTCCTCTGGAAGTTATAGTCTGTGATATTGGGGTTTCTACTTGGATGAGTTATATCTGCTGGATGATGTCGAACAGCCGTTTTCGGACGTGGATAGATATACTCAGCCGTCTGTCCACATCTTACGTCACTGGCCGAGGCTCCCCACCATCGTGCCACATCAAACATACAACATCGTGCGCAATGCGCTGATACTTAAGTAGGGAAGATGTTCGCTGGTTTACTTCATCGATCCAATTATCCGACGGGGTCCAATAGGAGTTTCTGCAGGTTTTTCTGTATGTTGGAATGGCGTTCATCAGGACGGTAGACCAATAACATAGCACTGAAATAGGACGGGGAGACTCTGTCCTGATCAGTGAGAATGAAAAGCCGATGTCAGGGACTAACGGAATATGAAGGCAGCGCAAATATATTTTGAGGTTATTGAGAGGGTTAGGATAATGTTTTAAGATAACAATGATTCGGGGCTGTTGTTAGGTAGAGTGGACATATGAAACCCTGACATCACACACAGAAGCATATAACTGAAGAAGAAGTGTATTAAAGGTTGCCTGACCTCTAGAAGGTCCTAGCTAGAAAGTGAAGGTAGCGAACCCTCCTTTTATACACGTAAATACAGCTGTGGCTGAGAGGAAAAGGTACCAGGGGTGCATAAAGTAATCTCCGCCAGGGCTGACTGGCGTTATTAGGTCTGACAGGACATTAATTATTTGGTCAACAACGCCTGTTTTTTGTAAAGGGTATTGGTTTTAAATAAACAAATAACGGAGCATGTATTTTAATATGCTCTAACACTTTTAGTTAACTAATATGTCCCTTTAACGACTTAAAGTATTTACGACGCTAATATTACATCTCCGATGTTACCTGTTTACTTACCTCTTACACCAACAAGTACACCAAGGTCAGCAACAACCATACGTATTGCGTATCGCAGGTTCACTTATATACTATACCAACAAGCACACTAAGGTATCATGGAAAGGGCCTCCCCAAGCAAGGGTCTTCGGATAACCATTATTCCTTTCCGGAACCCTAAAGCGCTATATCAGTAGATTTCTGCATTACAGGTAGGGTTAACTCTTTTAAATATTAATATATCCCTTAAAAGCTGTATTTATGCACCCTATTAAGTGTGACGTAAGTTCAATAACAACCATACATACTCAACCTACGCAGGTTCACTACTCCCTATGGACGCCGTGGCGCCGGGCCAGGGCCCGGCTTCTCGCACTTCAGCTGGCCCCTGACGGGTCCTTTAACCCACCCATCGAGTATACGGATGCTTTAGCCCTGGCCACGAGCCTTAGACAGGCACCAGCATCCGGGTATCTCTCGTTGCGCTCCGTATACTTTCTCGAGGGACTCTCTGGGCGATTTTGTCGGCATCTTTGGGGACCACTTCCAGCTCCATCCCTCCTTAATCATGGATCACGAGAGGCTCATATCCTATGGCGAGCGGCTGACTGGAGAGAACGGCGCCCTCCGTTCTTACCATCCGCAATCTGCGGGAGAGATCATGTTTCGCTCAAAAATCACGAGCCGATGGCGCTTTCCAAGCGGCCGACGGTTTTCCGCAGCCTGACGCATCAGGGCGCCACATCGCGGTGACCAGGCTCAAGGGGGAGCTTTTCCCGAGTTGGCGTCAGCACGACATTGTCGAAGATAGGTTGAATATCCGTTGGATTCCATACTAAGAGACCAGCCGTTGCCTGGGGAGGACTACACATCTATATATATACAGGAGTGGTGTGGGCCATCATAGCCCTTTACTCTAACAGACATGGCCAATCACAAAACCGGTGCTATGGGTACGACAATATGCAAATCTAGCAAAGGGAGATGATGGCCTGGTCAATGTCAGTCGCGGGCGAACACTGAGCATTCTGCGACCTTATGGTTCGGGCGAGTCATTGACCGGATTGCCCACCTTCCATCATGCACTCGCACGGCTGGCGATTGGAGAAATTGCTCAGGACTCGCCGCAACCAATGGACTACCTTACATGGTAACCCTCGGCAGTTCCCGGCCCGTATCAGATAACGTTAATTTACTCTTCAGCTGCATGTATCGGACCACTATTGCACTGCAGACGCAACCGATAACGGACTTGTCCAAATGGAGTGAAGCTTCCCATCGGACAGCTGCGTCCATCTCCGACTGGACGCCACGAAAGTCGGCATTCAAAATGCGGAAGTTGACGAAAGAATGTTGCAGTAGTGAAAATATATTGGGTCGCCCCGTCGTATCAGGCTTTGTCCACAGTCCACCACGGCGCCGACTGCCTTCTCGATAGCATGCCCCGAAGGAAGCCGGACAAACGTTCGGCCAACCAACTTCCCTAGACCGTACACCAACATTAGAGTCTTTCTCCAAATCAGGGGGCTCTCCCTGGAAGTCACTGAACGTCCGTGGCAATCATGAATGCCACAATTCTTGAAAATGCTCCAGCAGAGGGAGACTTCAATGGCGACGAGTTTTCCAACAACCTCTTCAGTGACCTGGCCCCTCTTCTCACCCTGTTCGGCGAGCAAGTTACCCGTCAGTTCCTCAGCATGAGTCTTTGCTGGGCAGACAATTTCCTACTTGCCATGGGCCCTCTTGGAATCATCACGATAATGACCAGCGCCGTTAGAGTTGGCGGCGTCAAAAAGCTCAAGGCTTTAGTTGGGAGGTAGGATCGTCACGTTCTCATCGTCGTGATACTTGAACTTGCTAACCGCAAGGGACAGAGCCCGAGAGGGCCGAGCTACGGCTGAGCAAGAGCTACTATCTTCCACCTCTGACGACGTTTGCGAGGTTTGGAGCGGTGAGGAGATTGTGAGATTGCTCGGCAATCCTGCGGGCATGAAAAATCTCCTCATCACCAGTGAAGGAGAAGTCCATGACCTGAAGTCGGCCGTTCGTTGTGAAGTCCTTTCCAGCCCCATCCAACATAGAAACGACGAGGCCTCTGAAGACCCGCTCACTCAGATCTTTCAGGCCCGAGAAGACTCGCTCGAGCAGATCATCGTAGACTCACTCAACAATGCGCCTCCAAACTTGGCCTTGAATATTACCAATGCCACAGCCTCGGCTGATGAGCTCTGGCGCTGGGCAGTTCTTGGGATTCTCTTGCAACTGGTTGGGTTGATCATACCCGGACTTACCACATATTACTGGCATTGGACGAAAGCGGGGACGCCTGTGCAAAGTTACGGCTACCCGTGCTTCCTCATCGGATCCGTGTTCGTCATCTTAGGCGTCCTTGGCTGTGGACATGTCATCGAAGGCAAAACAGTCGAGCATGAGTTCGACAAAGGTGAAAAGGCATTACAATACAGAATTATACGTCTTCAGGGGGCCTGTACGGTCAGTGACCAGCATTTCCCGTCCTTTGCGATACTCAATGCCGTCGGAGACACCACGCTGCGCACGTCGAGGCTGATGGATGGCAATACAGGATTGGAACAAAGATTCAGGTATCACGACCACTTGTGCTTAAGGTTACCCTGGACTCACTTATGTTCAATAGTAAACTCGCAGCCATCTCGACTTTCGTAACTCTAGCAGGATTCATCGTCCAGTTTGTTGGATTGCGTGCTCTCCACTGGTCTGCAACGATCCTCCTCCTTGGAATTACGCTTATCATGACGGGCATCCGATCCTGGGTGAGGCGAGGCTTAGCAGTCGCCCCCGACACGGAACCGCTCCTTGATGGTCACGAAATAGCCTGGCTTGCGCTCCACCGACTTTCCCTCTTTGGATGGAAAGCAGGCGGCTCGGAAAGGGTCGCTGATAACGACAATGGCGGCTCAGGAACGTTAGTTCACACCGACAATGAGGCACAACTTCGCCTTGAACTGGACGGATTTCAGGATGCCTGGAACCGAGAAGTGCAGCGCTTGAAGCACCTACCTTCGCATTCCTCCATCCATAACCAGACAGATTTCACGTGGTTGGTGCGAAAAATCTTTGGAGGGCGGCGGGAAGAACTCTTCTGGGAACTTTTCACAGGCCGCAATGCTATCTTCCAACTCATGTTCGAGCTCCTGCAACGTGTCTATCACCCGATTGACGACAGATTCAGGGGACCCATGATTCAATTGTACAGGCACCTGGGACCCTCAAATTGCCAGATTCGGCCTAAAGTCACACTAGATATATACATCCAGGACGGGAACCATCCTCAGATTCCTGTTTTCGGTGCAGACGAGCTGAAGTGTTATCAGCAGATTCGGCAACTAGTGCCTAGCCTCACACGCTCTTCTGGCATCCCCCAACAAGCACGAGTGACCATATCAGCGATCGAGGGAGCAATCAACTACCTATGGGATATCAACACCATCGATTGGAAGAACGTGAACAGAAACTCAACGCACATGAGGTGGAGTTTCAACTTTCGTAAACAACGCCACACAAGTCATCCCGCAATGACCGAAGAATATCCAGAGCTTTGCTTGGGGATAGTAAGGGGTGGAGCCGTTGGAGAGTTGCCAGAAAGTAACCATCTGCAGAACTCTAGACCATGGATCCTGCAAAGCTCGAGTCAGATCGAAGGGATACTATCGTTGTGGTTGTTTACTTTGGCACGCCGTCGAGAGATGGTAAAGTATATTGTGGCCAACTGTTCCAATTTCAAGAATTTTCGGTCGAAGACGGCGCTGGAACAGATCCTCGCCGGAGGGGGTATTCATTCCGACTCAGGCGTTTTTGTGCGAATCGTTGGATCCGTACAAACATCGAGGCCAGGGATCCACGAGGAACTGGCTCTGTGGTCTATTAAGGCGGACAAAATGCCGTTCCCGAACGGGCAAAATCGCTTTTTCTTCCCCGTGAGTGTCGATGGGCCTGAAAGACCCGAATCTTTGGAGAGAGCAGAATTACTGGAAAGATCAATGGCAATCTACTCTCAAGCCATTTTTCCAATCTTTGGAATGTACCTGACTTCCCAGAGGTATGATCTCTACTTTAATTCTCCTCTCTGTGCGAAAGAGTTCGAAACTAAGGTCCAGTTACTCAGTGAGGATCCCGATGATGAATTTACCGAGCTCTACGTCCGACCTTCCCGAGAGTCGCCGTTGTTGAGACATTGCTGCCAAGAACTTTTCTCCTTGTTCATGCTTGCGGTTGCATCGAGAATCCGAGAGGTCGGCGGTATCACGGAAAGGAAATCGCATGCTGCTACGCCAAGTGGCAGTTCCACTGGAGCTGCACGTGGGCTCGAGAACTCGGTGTTCCGAACTCTTGCTGCCGACCTTGTCTCCAGCGGCCTCGCCGACGACATGACTGACGCCTACAGGCTGATCATTCCAGCCTTCGCAAAGTACAACCTTCTGCCAAAAGAAGATCATCGCGAGAAAACGTTTCCACGGTCGGGAGAGCAAAGAGAGGAAACGATTACAGACTCTTCCGCAAGACAGCAGGACGACTAGATCACACCTTGGGGGCCGTCTTCTTGAATCGGTAGTCTCCACAAAACTACCGAAAACTTAATAAAATCGGTTTTGGCTCTTTCGAGCCTTGTACGGAGCAACTGCTCCGGTTTGCTTTCATCCAATTTCTCGACCCCGGAAGGCAGTTTCCCCCTTACTTAGCCTCCAGCCTGTCTGCGTATTCCTAATCGTGACAAAAATAGTGTGAGAAAAGGTGTTCTATTAATGATGTATCAGAGCTCTGAATTCCCAACAACAACTGGAAAATTCAGGGCTATATATATATACGAATAAATGGATTATTAAGCGTATCATTCCATTACCAATCAGTATGAAAACGTATGGAAGAAAAGGATTTTTTATTCCGGAAGCGTATAGGGGTAGACCCACTTTTCCGGATCCGGATTCCTAGATGTTCTCCTGCTGTTAGTTCGCCCTCCATCAGATAGAGATTACCATGAAAGGATTACACCCTGGGGTATGGAATAACGAGGCCTGAGGAGGAGACGCTCTCATGGCCTATCTTATACAAGCTTGATATACTCTACAAAGTAGGGCGAAGTCCCTGTTGGCATTTCAGCTTAAGTCTTGTCCCTGTGATTCAAGTTGGTTCAAATCCCCGATCTTTCACCATGTGGAACGGCCTGAATATTATGAAACGTTCGCTTAATGCGCGGAAGGGCCGCCGCCAGAAAACACCGTCCAGTCCCAACGAACTAGCAGCGCTCCTTCGACCCCTGTACACTCAATTTCTTAAGAATTTGGGCTACGAGTCGACGCCTACGCCGAGCGAAGAACAAGCTGGCGTTCTCCTCGCGGTGATGCATAAGAGGGCTGTGCAATTTGAAGTTCCCCTCGACACTCGACTATCAGACAAAGCTTTCCGGCTTGGCTTCTCAGAGGGATTGGTGCGTTATCCCTTCTACAAGCTGTTCGGCTGGACTCTGGGCTATCGTAGGCGTGCCTAACACGTAGAATCCGCCAGCTCGCATATCCGGGACATCCCGTCGAGGTTCAAGCATATATCGGTCTCTTCACATGGATCGTGGTCCTGATCGACGATGACGTGGGTAGAATAAAAGACGACACGAATCGCTTTCAGCAACGGTTCTCATTGGGCGAACCACAGCCACATCCGCTGCTGCACGCCATGGCAGAGCTACTCCGCGAGGCTTATAACTATTGGCATCCTATCTTGGCCAACATACTTCTAACCTCTAGCTTGAATTTCCTAACGAGTAATCTGCTGGAGACGGAAGAAGGATTCCAGAAAATGCCCGTAACGAAGGCAGGGTCGTCCTTCCCATACTCTTTCCGTAAAATAGCAGGGATTGCAGAAGTTTATGTTATTTTCGGTTACCCTACGGCTCAATACCCCAAAATTGAAGTTGTTTTGGAGGCGCTCCTAGATATGACCCTGTTTATCAACATCTTTAACGACGACATCTCGTAAGTTACCAGCCGATCCTTGTATCCCAGTGCTGACTGAGAATAGTTTCTACAAAGAAGAGCTCACAGATGACAAAAGGAATTACATACACAACCGGGCGATGTGGGAACAGAAAGAGCCTCTCGACGTTGTGAAGGAAGTCAAAACCGAAACCGAGGACTGCGCTCAACGGATCGGGGCCATTCTTAAGGGAACAGGGATTTACGCGCTATCGTGGGAGGTGCACATGAGAGGTCATATAGCGATGCATATGACGAATCCTCGTTACAGGCTCGCAGACTTGGGCCTGGGCGAGAAGCATCCCTTCCCTGAGCGTTTGTTCATTCAAGCAGAAGCGCCGCGTCGGAATTCTGGGAAGCAGCCCGACATTGAAAATAAAGAGCAGACACTAGATAGACTGGCTCGCGAACCGAATTTCCACATAATCAGCCCAAGGTGACACAAACGGAACCTTCCGCATTGCCGGATTATTATCGCAGCCGCGAGCGCTGGAGTGCGAAGGCTGGCCAGCGGCAGATACGGTGCCAAGCCGATCGTTCTTAACTAAACAGATTGTTTAATTCCGAAGGGCCAGTCAGCGCATATGGCTCGCCAGCCCATGGGATGGGGGCGAGGGCGGCGGCCTAATGGCGCACACCGCGAAGAGCTTCGAGAATCCCTTGTTCTGACGCTCTGCAATGCAGGGCAGTCCCATGTTGCCCGAGGACCCTCTTCTTAGGGAAGCCGGCTTCGAACGTTATAATGCGAATCTTTCTCAGTCTACATAGCAATCCCATGGCGGCTTATTTCCTGAGGCATGTTCCACTCTCCTTGTAACAAGCCAAATGCCGACCAGTAAATAAGAACGCACCTAAAAGCAGCACTTACATGAGCCGGGCTGGGAGATAATATTGTGAATGGGCGGATAGAGGAGAGGCTGGGTGGTTGGTCTGCGGGTACGAATAAGGGGGAAGGAAGAAATGATAGAAAAAGCATGGAGACGATTATAAAGGGGTAGAAAGTGTTATGGCTGCACCCCGCACCATTCCGCCAAAGGCAAAAGGCTCGCGATTGATCGCATTGGTAGCAATCAACTGGGTACTTACAGCTGTATATATACTGGAAGCTGCTACGGTGGACAAGGCCGTAACATTACGTCGTAAAAAGAAAATACCATCCTGGCTATAGCACTACGGGTTTAGGGGTCCGATTATGGTTGCTATTAGCCGAATATAGTTGCTAATTGTTGGCCGATTAGAGTTATTTCGGTATTCTGGAGAACTGAAACCTAATCAAGCCTAAAACTGGCTCATTTTAACCTCGTTTTGACCGCAATAATAAATGCCGCTGTAAATCCATTGTTTATCGCCGACAACTCGGAACTGCAGGAATTCGGATACGTAAAAAGGGAATCCCTACCCCCACTTGGGAATTTAACCAAGGCTGCCGCTGGCTTCGGGTGGCGTCTGCCACGGAGCTATTTTACGTGAATGAGGCAATGTATCATCGCAGACTTACATTCCTTACACTTGTTGGCGTTGAACTCTCGCAAGCCGCAAGACGAATTATAGGGTCATCGCAGGCCCCAAGGTCGGAGGATGAGGAGGCAGGATGCTAGTACTCTCCTCATTCTACTTGTAGCTGCAGCTGGGGGGTTTTCCTCTCCCAGCATGGGTTTCTAGAGTGGTTGTGTTATTCCTATCTTGATTTTTCAACTGACGGCTTCGTCGGATCCAAAATAACGGCAACGCCGCAAATTTTCAGCGCTTCCCCTTAATCCAACGTTTGGAGTACAGCAGGTCGTTCACTGTATCTTACTGTAACAGCAAACTGTAAGACTCTTGAGCTCGGCTTCTCATCAGCTAAACCATGTTGCTACTAGTCCCTAATACAGGTTTTTGGATGAGAATGGGTGGATGAGAATTAGTGGAAGGTAGTTGGTTTGTATTAGTGATAGTTCGGGATGTGATGTGTCTAAACAACCTTTTGTTACCTCTAATAGGCAATGGTTACGTAGTCGTTAGCGGAAAAAGTAAGGATGGGAAAAGATAATGTCACAGGCTGATCGCGAGAAAAGGTTGCATAGAGTGTGAGAAGTGATAATTGTCGGACTAGAATTTAGCTCTAGGGAGCTGTAGCTAAGAAGCTTTCTATATATTGTGAGCGCGCCGGAATTAGTTTTTTCCGGGGTACTGTGGAGCTTGATAACTAACACAGATATCCTTATTCCACGATACACCTTCTAAATAAAAGGGAAATGCTTTTTTAAATTTGCTTATCGTAATTTTTGTAATTTCTAAATAATTATTAAAATAAAAGAAAATAACGTATTTAATTAATTTAATTGAAAAAACTATACGAATATTAAACGCGCGGAGAAAAAATAATTATTATATTCTTTCCCTCTTATTATCGTCGCGGGTATGGAGAAAATAAATAATAAGTGTATATTTTGCGCTTTATACGTTTACTTTTTTTATTATTATTTTTATATGTTTAATACTTTTTTTTAATTTGCAAAATAATTTCGTTAATGCTTCAAATTAAAAAGAAATAATAGTAACGTTAATATTTAAAACAAAATCATTGGTAGTATTATTATTGTGATTATTATTAAAAATGAATATTTTCTTTATTTTACATACATACGTCATATACGTAACAAAGTAATAAATATATTAAATACTAAATATAATTATTACTACTAATAATAATAATAACATAAATATTTACATATTTTAATAACTATTAATAAATTTATTAATAATAATTATAGTAACTACTTTTTCGTACTTAACATGTTGTTATTATTTGTATTTATATTACGTACGTAAATTACGTTTAGACCGCCTCCAATGTTATTATTATTACTGCAAATTCCGTAAAACGCGAAAAAAAAACGCGTTTATTTTATTTATATTCGTACTCGTTTCCGTTACGCTTACGTCCGCATTTATCGTACCGATTTCCGCTGCGATTTCTGCGCGCTTACTATATTAACGTTTTGTTCGTAATGCGCGCTATATTAAGCCTTGCTTAAGATATTTACGTTTTGTATTTGCGGACCGTTTAAATAATGCGTATTAGAACGCCGCCGTAAGTAATTATTATTAGCATTACGTTTTCTAATATATTTACGTTCCGATATACGTATTTGTATATTTTTAAAGAACTTTTTCTTTTATTAACCGTTAATCGTAATTTTATCGTTATCCGCGTCGTTATAATACGTTTCGTAAAGGCGTTTAAATACGACACCTTTTGCCGTATATACTTTTTATTTTAAATTTTCGTTTTTATATTTTCGGAAAAATATTAACCGTAATTATAAAAAATAAACCGCCTTAGTATAATTACTCGTATATTTTTTAAAAAAATAAAAACAACAGAAAAAAATAATAATAAATAGATTTACCGGTAATACGGCGTTTATACGTACGTAAGTATTAGTGTAAAAGGCTTCACCTGAGCGGTCTACGATTGGTTGCCAATAAGAGTTTATTTTCTAGCTAAAGAGAAAAGAAAGGGAAGATGAAAATACAGTTATATATGTTCGTATATAAGGTGCTGCGCTAATGCTGCTTAATATCGGCGTTTATTCCATACTCTATAATAAAGTTTTATACAGCCCTATTAGATTACCCCTTACCTTTCCTAAAAGGGGTTAACTTATCGTAAAATTAATAATCGTATTAATCTTTAATTTTAATTAATCGGAAATTCGGAAATTTGTCGATTTCCGAATTAAACTTAATTTAAGTAATTAATTATAAATTAATTATACGTTAAATAAGTTTATATATAAGAACGTATTTATATTTTTACTTATTTTTAATTTTTTTATAATAATAATTTAATTCGGGAAATTAATTTTATTAATACTTATTATAATATTTTTATACGTTATTTTGTAACGGTTTAAAGATTAATTAATAAGTTATAATATTGTGAAAATGCCTTATAAAAATGTTTTTACGTTTTCGGGCCCTTTTAATAAATCGAAATCCGTTAAAATTTTTCGTACGTTATATATTTGCGTCGCCTTTAATAAATATTTCACCCGTATTTGTAATATATCTTATTTTACCTATATAATTCGTTTTACCAAAAACCCGGATACCTTCTGCTTAAATTCATAAAATATATAATTTATTTATATATTATTTGTTTGTTATTTTCAAAATATGTATTATTGCAAGCAAAAAAGCAATCCGTTATTAAATTTACGTTAATTATAACTATAAATATTTTAAAATAAAATTTTTTTTATTTTTATTAATATATTTTTTAATATAATTTCTACATAATTTATATATATTTCCAAATTTCGTTAAACGGTTAACGCGTTTTATAAAATTATTTTTAATTACGATTACCGAAACCTTAATAAATTCGTTTTTTTACGTATTTTTTATATTATTTTTTGCCATTAACTTTAGTTTAACGGTTATCCGTATTTAAAAACAGGCGGATATCGAAATTTTACGTTTATATTTTAAATTTTCGTAAATCGTTTGTTACGAAATAAATTTACGCCTTTAATTCCTGGCTTATATATTGCTTATACGTAAATTAAGTTGCCGGTTCTTCCAGTTCTTTCGTTCTATATAAAAAAACATATTCAGTATAAAAATATCAAATTTTGCTATATAGATTTTTTTACGATATTTTCGCGCTTTTTTTACGCCGTTTATTAACTTATATTATAAGTTAAATTAATAACTATTAATAATCGTATTATTAACGTTTTCGAAAACCTTATAATCGTAATTTAAACGATTAAAAAAAAAGTTTCGGTTTTACCGGAATTTAATATAAATAAAGCCGAATAATCGCACGTTTTAAATACGTAATTTTTACGTAACATTAGTATTATAAATTCGTAAAATAAATTATTAAATTTATAAAATTTTAAAAATAATTAAATAAATTCGTAACCGGCGTATTATTTAAATAATTTTTAATTCCTTTTTAATATATTTTATTTATAAATAATAAAAACGTAATTTTAACGTTTATTTGCAAATTATTTAAGGTTATTTTTAAACGGCTTTCCTAAATTTCCTATACCGTTTATGCGCCGCCCGGCCGGTATTTTTAAGCTGGACTTTTATCTGTTTGCTTTTGGATAATACGTTAAATTTGGAGTCCGGTATTAATAGTTGTATTACCGTATTTTTTTTCGAATTGTTATAAAGTTGCCGTATTTGCGAATTCCTTAAACGGTTTTTAAGTTGGTTTTATGTAATTTAATTACTTTATTTAGATTTAGCATATAAAGCTTTTTTTTATTTTTTTAATCCTGATTTAAAAAGTATTTTTAATTTTAAATTCCGATTCGTTATTTTTTTAAAGATAATAAAAAACGGGTACGTATTTATATTAATTTAGGACGGTATAAAATTATAATTTACGTATTTTAATAAATTAACGTAAAAACGATTATAATTTTTTTTTAAATATATTTAATTCGATAACGTAAAAATTAATTACTTTAATTATTTAATATTTGGCTTAAAATTATTTTAATTTTTTCGACGGCTAGGAAATAACGATATTTTTTAAGGATAATGTAATGGAGCTGTATGGAGCCCTATTATGGAACACCGGACAAACGCCGGTACCAAGCAGCATTAGCGCAGCGCCTTATATGCGAACATACATAACTGTATTTTTATCTTCCTTTTCTTTTTTTTTAGTTAGAAAATAAATTCTTATTGGTAACCGATTACAAACCGCTTAGGTAAAACCTTTTACATATTTTTTAGCTCATTATTTAACAAAGCAGAAGACGTTCGAAATCAGATATCAGGATTTTCGAACGCTCCTTAAAGGGCCCAGCAAGGGGCCCCCATCGACCTAGAATTACAAAGGATATTTAACGTTATGACGGAAACCTTAATAAGCTCGATAGCGGCTATAAAACAACGTATAAATTACTAATTCGAGGAAAGTAAAAAAAAAAACAACCTAATTCCGTAAATATATAAAAGCGTAATATAAGGCAAATAAGGAACTAATATAAACGGCCGAATAACTTAAAAACGGCTTAATTACTTAATAAAAACTTATTATTTAGTTACAAATTTGGAACGTAATAACCTTTACGAATACCGATTTTTTCTTAACTTAATAATAATCGAAAACATAATTAGGTTATTTCGCAAAAATAATTCGAACGACCGAATTAATAATAAAAGCCAAACGAAAAATGTTACCCTGGCCGGAAAAGTTCGACGGGACAAAAAAAAAGTTCCCCGAATAATACATATTTATAACTTATAAACTCAAAATAAACGTTATTTTCGTAAAAAGAATTCGTAAGTAATTTTACGTTATATATAAAAGGTTCAAAATTAATATAGAACGTACGATTATTACTTATTATATTATTAAAAACTTAAATAATACTTATAATTCCGTTAATTTCCTTTAAGTATTATATAAATAATATAATAATTAATATAAAAAAAGTAATTAAATATTTTCGGAATTTAAGATAAATTAATAATACGAAATTTTTATTATTTCATTTTTTATTTAAAAAAATATTACTAAATACGGGGAAAATTATTTAATTAATAAAAACGAAATTTACGCTTTTTAAAAAATATTAAATAAGAAATTTATTTAAATTTTAATCCCAATAAACTTTTTTAAAAGTTATAACGTATAAATAAATAAAATAATAGAAATTACCGGATGCCTTAAAGAAATAACGCAGCAAAAAAAAAACAAATAATTTTTTAATAACTTAATTAAATAGTAATAATTAAATGGGAAATAACTTAAATAATAATATAAATATAATAAATATTTCGGCAATAAAATAATAAAAGTAAAAACCCTAAACCTTACCCCTAGCACCGAAATAATACGCGTAATAAGTAATTTAAAAAAAACGGAACGCTTGCAAAATAAAAGGCCTTTACTTATATTATGGGCGTCTTAATTATAAGGCGAACTATTGTCCGTTTTTACTAACAAAAAAACCGTAAGGAAGGATTAGTTTATTAAAAACCTACGAAGACAAAAAGTTAAATTTTAAAAACAAAAAAAAAGTAATTCTTAAGTATCGGCGTGTTCGGAAGCGAAAAGCGACCCAAGTCGAAATAAAAATCGTAAAGCAAAATATGGACGACAGTTTATTTATTATCGATATATACATTAATTAAGAAAAATTTATAAAAGTTTTTATTAATTAGGAATATAAATACTTTGCCGTAATAAATAAGATATTCGTAAAATGCTTACCGTCGCCGCATATATTAATAAAATTATGCGGATTGAAAAAGATTCGAAAAAAAGCCGATAACGGTAAAAAAAATTAAGGAAATAATATATATAAAAATAGATATCGACGATTTCAAGGCCAAAATATTCGCATATATTATTAATAACCTTAATTATTCCTTAATTTTAAAGAAACTTTAAATAAAGCATTATAATATTATATACGTAATGTAAAAATACTTTTTAATAGTAAGTAAAATAAGTTATATAAGGGTTTACAAAAAAAATTACGAAACCTAAAAAAATAACGTACGAATAATTTGCGAAACGAAAAAAATTTTAATTATTGCTTTTAGAACAAAATTTCGGAAAATAAAAAAGATTAAAAGGATTAAATAAGAAATTTAGTTATTTTCAGTTATTTTAGCTAATATTAACAAAGCGTTAACGCTTAAAAAAAATAAAGGTTAACGAAAATCTTCCGTTTAAATTAAAAGCGTTTCGGAAGCTATTCGATAAAAAATTAGGCGACGCTTTACCCTTACCCCATCCCGGAATAAATTATACGATTTTATTGCGTAAAAACGAAATAGGGAGAAAAATGCCAATATCGTAAAAGCCTTTATATAATATAATTAAGGAAAAATTACTAGCCTTAAAAAAAGCCCTAACGAAACTTTTGGATAAAAAATATATCCGCATAAATAATTCGCTTATAAAAGTTCCGGTCTTATTTATAAAAAAACCAGAAAAAAATTACGTTTTTATTATAATTATCGGGCGTTAAATATAATAACCGAAAAAGATCGTTACCTTTTATCCCTTATTTTGGAAACCTTAAAATTATTTTTTTATATTAAGTAATTTACGAAAATAAACGTCCGAATAACGTTTTATAAAATTAGGATTAAAAAAAGAAATAAATAAAAAACGGTATTTTAAATATATTTCGGCTTATACGAATAACTAATAATACCGTTCGACTTATACGAGGTTTCCGCGACCTTTTAGTAATATAGTAACGGGGTCTTAAGGGAATATTTTAATGTTTTCTGCTTAACATATATAAACGATATTTTTATCTTTTCCTCCGGATTTAAAGAGGGTTATATATAAAAGGTAAAAAAGGTTTTAAATCGCTTAAGAAAAACGGATTTAAATTTAGATATTTTTAAATGCGAATTCGCCATAAAAACGACAAAATATCTTGGATTTATTATAAACGCCGGGAAAGGGATATAAATGGACCCCGAGAAATTATACGCGATTAAAAAGTGGGAAATTCCTAAAATACTTAAAAGAATCCGACGCTTTTTGGGGTTCGCAAATTTTTACCGCGATTTTATAACCTATTACGCGGATATATCGGCACCGCTAATAGCCTTAACCCGGAAAAAAACCTTATTTTATTAGGAGAAAAAAAGGAAATAACGTTCGAATATCTTAAAAGCATTTTTATAACGGAACCGATTTTGGCGTAATAAAATCCCGAAAAACTTATAATATTAAAAGTAAATTATTTAAGGATAATATACGGAAATTACTTATCCTAAGTTAATAAACTGGAAATATTACGCCCGGTTATTTATTATTTTAAAAAATTAAATTTTATTAAAATTAATTACGAAATATATAATAAGGAACTTTTAACGGTAATAAACTATATAAAAACGTAAGATATAAAATTACGTAATATAGCAGCCTTATTTAAAATTATTATTAACTATAAAAATTTAAAGTATTTTATAATTATTAAAAAGTTAAACGAATATTAAATAAAATAATTAAAAAAGTTATTCCGTTTTAATTTTTATTTCGAATTCCGTATTAATCGTTTAAATATTAAAGCCGATATATTTTTGCGTAAGGAATAAAATATGCTTATAAAGGAAGGCGATAACCGGAAAACCGTACGAAAATTTTAATTAATAAAGAACAAATAATTATTTATATTATTTACGAAACGTTAGCAATATGCCAAAAATGCAATAATGATTAATAACATTAAAGTTAAAAATAACGGGTTATTTCGAAAAACGTAATTTTTATATAAAACTAAAATTATTAATATTAATTACGGAATATATTTTAAACGTTAAAGGTTTTCTTTAATTTCGGAAACGTTTTTAAATCCTAAATTAAAAGCCGTTTAAAACGGCCTTAATATAAAATATTTACGATTTTTATATGGTAAACCATTTAAGCAAAAAGGTTACGATAATAATATTTTCGAAAAACTTTTTTAGCTGAGTATATATTATATAATAAGGTAATTTTGCAGGAATTACGACGTATACGGCTGTAAAAACGTATGGAAAAATAGGAAAAAAAATTATTAAAGTTATTTCCGGTTCCCGAACGATTTTATAACGAATTGTCGATCGATTTTATAACCGATTTATTAACCGTTTTTAAGTACGATTTATATTTTTTAATAATTATAATAAATTAATTATTTAAAGTAATAACCTTAAAAACGATACGTACGATAAACGTAAAAGCATATACGAAAATATTCGTAAAAATATAATAAAGATGTTATGCTTTTTTTAAAATTATTATAAATAATCAAGAAATTAATTAAGTAAGGAAATTCTGAATTAAATTTTATGAATTAATAAGGATAAAGTAACACTTTTTTACCGTATATTATCTAAAAATTAATAATATTACGGAAAGGGTTAATTAAGAAATATTAATTTATTTACGAATGTTCGTAACGTATTCGCAATAAGAATAAAATAAATTTTTCCCGAAAACAATATTTGTAATTAATAACCGAAATATAATTTCGGTAAAATTAAATCCTTTTTTTATTTTACGGATATTACGCTAACCCGATTCCCCAAATAAAAAATAATTTGGTAACCAAGAAAAATTTACCTATAAAAACGGAAAATTTCGTTAGGAAATTGCGAAAAGGTACGGAATTTGCCTAAGCCGCGATAGAGGCGGCCTAGCAAACTTAAAAGAAAATAATAAATAAACGTCGTTTTTCCGCCGAAAAATATAAAGTTAACAATAAAATTTAATTATTTTTAAAAATATCGCTATTGTCTGGCCGTCGAAAAAGTTAAGGTAATTTTAAACCAAATATTAAGTAATTAAAATAATTAATTTTTATATTATTAAATTAAATATATTTAAAAGGATTTATAACCGTTTTTACGTTAATTTATTAAAACGTATAAATTATAACCTTTTACCGTTCTAAATTAATACAAATACGTAACCTTTTTTTATTATCTTTAAAAAAATAACGAATTAAAATTTAAAATCAAAAATATTTTTTAAATCCGGATGAAAAAAATAAGAAAAGGTTTTATACGCTAAATCCAGGTAAAATAATTAAATTACGTAAAATTAACTTAAAAACTGTTTAAAAAATTTGTAAATACGGTAACTTTATAATAATTCGAAAAGAAATACGGCAATATAGCCATTAATAATGGACCTTAAATCCAACATATTACCCGAAAGCAGACGGGTAAAAGTTCAGCTTAAAAATACCGGCCGGACGGCGCGTAAACGGTATAGGAAATTTAAGAAAACCGTTTAAAAATAACCTTATGTAATCCGTAAATAAATGTTAAAATAACGTTTTTGTTATTTATAAATAAAATATATTAAAAAGGAATTAAAAGTTATGAAAATAATATACTGGCCATAAAATTATTTAATTATTTTTTAAAAATTTATAATATTAATATTATATGAAAATTACGTACTTAAAACGCGCAATTATTTAGCCTTATTTATATTAAATTTTGGCATAACCGGAATTTTGTTTTTAACCGCCTAAGTTATAATTACAAGGTTTTCGAAAACGTTAATAATATAATTAATAATAAATATTAATTTAACTTATAACGTCAATTAAAAAACGGCGCAAAAAACATAAAAATATCGTAAAAAAATTTATATAACGGAATTTATTATTTTTATATTTAATACGTCCTTTATTATGCTGGGCGGAAAAACCGGCAAAACCGGCAATTTAACTCATATATAAACAGCACATAAACTAAGAATTAAGGGCGTAAACTTATTTTGGAACGAACGACGTACGAAAATTTAAAACGCAAATATAAAGCCTCGGCACCCGTTTTTTCCTAAGTACGGATAGCCGTTAAACTAAGGTTAACGGCAAAAAAGCAATATAAAAAATACGCAAAGAAAACGAATTTACTAAAATTTCGGTAATCGTAATTAAAAACAATTTTGCAAAACATATTAACCGCCTAACGAAATTCAAAAATATTTATAAATTATATAAGAATTATATTAAAAAAATATATTAATAAAAATAAAAGAAATATTAATTTCGGGATATTTGTAATTATATTTAACTTAAGCCTAATAATAAATTACCTTTTTACCTATAATAATAAATATTTTAGAAATAATAAATAAATAATATATAAGCAAATTATATACCTTATTAATTTAAATAAAATATATTCGAATTTTCGGCAAAACGAATTATATAAATAAAATAAAATATATTACGAATACGGGCGGAATCTTTGTCCAAAATAACGCGAATACGTAACGTACGAAAAACTTTAACGGATTCCGATTTATTAAAAAGGCCTAAAGCTATAAAAATATCCTTTTTGCAAAATATTTTTACAATATTATAACGTATTAATTAATTTTTAAACCGTTACGAAATAACGTATAAAAACATTATTATAAATATTAATAAAAATTAATTTATTAATTAAGTTATTATTATAAAAAGAAAAAATTAAAATAAATAAAAACGTAAATATATTTTTATATAAAAACCTATTTAACACATAATTAACCTATAATTAGTTATTTAAATTAAATTAAATTCGGAAATCGATAAATTTCCGATTTTCGGATTAATTAAAAATTAAAAATTAATGCGATTATTAATTTTGTAATAAATTAACCCCTTTTGGGAAAGGTAAGGAATAATGTAATAAGGCTATATAAAGCCTTATTATAGAGTACCGGACAAACGCCGGTACTAAGCAGCACTAGTGCAGCGCCTTATATGCGAACATACATAACTGTATTTTCATCTTCCCTTTCTTTTCTCTTTAACTAGAAAATAAACTCTTATTGGCAACCGATTGCAAACCGCTTAAGTGAAGCCTTTTACAGATAATTAAATTTTATCGCCAACTCTATATTTTTCGATAAGAAAATAACATTTATTTATTGTTTTTTCCTAGGGTTACTAGGCCGCCGTTATTACGACTTAGGCGAATTCCGTATTTTTTGGTAATTTCTTAACGAAACTTTCTATTTTTATACGTAAATCTTTTTTAATTGCCGAATTACTTTTTATTTAAGGAATCGGATTAACATAATATCCGTAAAATAAGAAAAAAGGATTTAATTTTATTAAAATCGTATTTTGATTATTATTTACGAATATCGCCCCTAGAAAAAACTTATTTTATTTTTATTACAAATACCTTACAAAAGTTCGTAAATAAATTAATATTTTTTAATTAGCTTTTCCCGTAATATTATTAAATTTTAAATGGTATATAATAAAAAGGCGTTACTTTATATTTATTAATTCGTAAAATTTAATACAGAATTTCCTTATTTACTTAATTTTTTTATTACTTATAATAATGTTAAAAATATAAAATGTTTAATATACTTTTATAAATACTTCCGTATATACTTTTATATTTATCGTACGTATCGTTTTAAAGATTATTACCTTAAATAATTAATTTGTTATAATTATTGAAAATATAAATCGTATATAAAAATAATTAATTAATAAGTTAATTATAAAATCGATCGACAATTTGTTATAAGATCGTTCCAAAACCGGAAATAACTTTAATAATTTTTTTCTTATTTTTTCATATGTTTTTACGGCCGTATACGTCGTAATTCCTGCAAAATTACCTTATTATACAATATATACCCGGCCAAAAAAACTTTTCAAAAATACCGTTATCGTAACCTCTGTACTTAAATAACTTACTATATAAGAATTATAGGTATTCTGTATTAAGGCCGTTTTAAACGGTTTTCAATTTAAAATTTAAAGATGTTTCCGAAATTAAAAAAAGCCTTTAACGTCCAAAATACATTTAATAATTAGTATTAATAACTTTAATTCCGCAAAAAATTACGTTCTTTTTTTATGATAACCTTACTAATACGGTCGTAATTTTTATTATGTTTTAACGTTACGTTTCAAAAGTTTTAAAATTTTTCGTAATATTAAAATATTTACGTTTTTCGAAATAACCTGTTATTTTTAATTTTAATATTATTAATTATTATCATATTTTTAAAATATTTTTAACGTTTCGTAAATAATATAAATAATTATTTATTTTTTATTAATTAGAATTTTCGTACGGTTTTTCGGTTAATATTTTCCCTTATAAACATATTGTGTTCCTTATGTAAAAATATATCGGGCTTAATATTTAAACGGCCGACATAAAATTCGAAATAAAAATTAAAACGGAATAATTCCTTTAATTATTTTATTTAATATTTATGTAATCTTTTAATAATTATAAAATATTTTAAATTTTTGTAATTAATTATAATTTTAAACGGGATTATTATATTACGTAATTCCATATCTTATGTTCTTAAGCAATTTATTATTATTAAAAACCTTTTTTTTTATATTTCGTAATTTAATTTAATAAAATTTAATTTTTTAAAATAATAAATAACCGGATATAATATTCTTAATTTATTAACTTAAAATAAAATATTTCTGTATATTACCTCTAAATAATTTGCTTTTAATATTATAAGTTTTTCGGGATTTTATTATGCTAAAATCGGTTTTATTATAAACGCGTTTTTAAAATGTTCGAATATTATTTTTTTTCTTTTTCCCTTAACAAAATAAAGTTCCTTTCTGGATTAAAGTTATTAACGGTACCGATATATCCGTATAATAAGTTATAAAATTATAGTAAAAATTTATAAATCCTTAAAAATTTCGGAATTTCTTAAATATTTTAAAAGCTTTTTACTTTTTAATTATGCGTAAGTTTTCGGGGTCCATTCGTATTCCCTTCCTGGTATCTATAATAAATCCAAAATATTTTATTATCTTTATAGCAAATTCGCATTTAAAAATATCCAGATTTAAATCCGCTTTTTTCTTTAAAATAACTTAAAGCCTTTTTTATTTTTTATATATAATTTTTTTGGACCCGGAGAAAAAAATAAAGATATTATCTATATACACTAAATAAAAAACGTTAAAATATTTCCTTAAAATCTCGTTAACGTGTTGTTAAAAGGTTACGAAAATTTTATAGAGCCGAACGGTATTATTAATTATTTATATAAATTAAAACGTATTCGGAATATTATTTTTTATTCGTTTTTTTTTTAATTTTAATGTTATAAAACATTATTCGGACGTTTATTTTCGTAAATTACTTAACATAAAAAATAATTTTAAGATTTTCGAAATAAGGGATAAAAAATAATGGTCTTTTTGGTTATTATATTTAACGCCTAATAATCGTAATAAAAACATAATTTTTCTCCGAGTTTCTTTATAAATAAAACCAAATTTTTTACGGGCGAATTATTTACGTAAATATATTTTTTATTTAAAAGCTCCGTTAAGGTTTTCCTTAAGGCTAACAATTTGTTTTTAATTATATTATATAAAGGTCTTTATAATATTAACATTTTTTTAATTTCGTTTTTACGTAATAAAATTATATAATTTATTCCGGGATAAAATAAAAATAAGGCGTTACTTAATTTTTTATCGAATAACTTCCAAAACGCTTTTTACTTAAACGGAAATTTTTCGTTAATTTCCACTTTTTTTAAGCGTTAACGCCTTATTAATATCGGATAAAACAATTAAAAATAATTTAATATTTTATTTAATCTTTTTAATCTTTTTTTATTTTTCGAAATTCCGCCCCGAAAGTAATAATTAAAACTTTTTTTATTTCGCGAATTATTTTGTACGTTATTTTGTTAAACTTTCTATTTTTTTCGTAAATCTTTATATAATCTATTGCGTTTACCGTTAAAAAATGCTTTTAAATTACGTATATAACGTTATAATATTTTATTTAAGGTTTCTTCAAAATTAAAAAATAATATAAGTTATTAATAACATATACGAATATCCTAATTTTAAAGCTGTTAATATCTATCTTTATATATATTATTTTCTTAATTTCTTTTCGCTATCGTTAAGTTTTTTTTCGAGCTTTTTTTAATTCGTATAACTTTATTAAAATATGCGATATCCGTAAACGTTTTATAAATATTTCGCTTATTATAATAAAAAATTTATATCTTTAATTAATGAAAAGTTTTATAAATTTTTTTAATTAATATATATATTAATAATAAATAAAATGCCGTCCATATTTTGTTTCGCGATTTTTATTTCGGCTTAGGTCGTTTTTCGCTTTTAAATACGCCGATATTTAAAAATTACTTTTTTCCTTTTTCGCTTTCGGATTTTAACCTTTCGTCCTTATATGCTTTTAACGAATTAATCCCTTTTTATAGTTTTTTTATTAATAAAAACGAGTAACGGTTTGCCCTATAATTAAGACATTTATAACGCAGGTAAAAATTTTTCGCTTTACGGACGTTTCGTTCTTTTTAAATTACTTATTATATATATTTTTTTGGCATTAAGAATAAAATTTAACATTTTTATCTTTACCGTCTTATTACTGAAATATTCGTTATGCTTATATTATTATTTAAATTATTTTCCGTTTAATTATTATTATTCGATTAAATTATTAAAAATTATTTATTTTTTTTGCTGTATTATTTTTTTAAGGAGTTCGACAATTTCCATTACGTTATTTACTTGTACGTTATAACTTTTAAAAAATTTATTAAAATTAAAATTTAAATAAGTTTTATATTTAATATTTTTTTACAAATCGTAAATTTCGTTTTCGTTAATTAAATAATTTAACCCGTATTTGTTAATATTTTTTCGAATAAAAAATAAAATAACAAAAATTTCGCGTTATTAGCTTACTTTAAATTTCGAAAACGTTTAATTACTTTTTTTCTGATACCGATTATTATATTATTCGTATAATATTTAAAAAAAACCGACGAAATTATAAATATTATTTAAATTTCTGATAATATAATACATAATAACCGTATGTCATATATTAATTTCGAATTTTTCATATATAATATAAAAATATTTTCGAATTTCTTTTATAAAAATAACGTTTATCTCGAATTTGTAAATTATAAATACGTATTATTTGGGGAATTTTCTTTTTGTCACGTCGAATTTCTCCGGCCCGGATAACGGTTTCCGTTTAGCTTTTATTATTAATTCGATCGTTCGAACTATTTTTACGAAATAACTTAATTACGTTTCCGATCGTTATTAAATTAAGAAAAAGTTGGTATTTATAAGGGTTATTATATTTTAAATTTATAATTAAATAATAAATTTTTATTAAGTAATTAAGCCGCTTTTAAGTTATTTAGCCGTTTATATCAGTTTTTTATTTGCTTTATATTACGCTTTTATATGCTTACGAAGTTGGGCTACCTTTTTCTTATTTTCTTCGAATTAATAACTTATATATTGTTTTATAGCCGTTATCGAGCTTATTAGGATTTCCGTTATAACGCTAAATACCCTCTGTAGTTCTAGGTTAATAAAGGCCCCTTACTGGGCCCTATAAGGAACGTTCGAAAATCATAATATCTAATTTCGAATATTTTCTACTTTATTAAATAATGAATTAAAAAATATATAAAAGTCTTTACTTAAGCGGTTTGCAATTAATTACTAATAAAAGTTTATTTTTTAGCTAAAAAAAAGAAAGATGAAAATATAATTATATATGTTCGCATATAAGGCGTTACGTTAATACTGCTTGGTATCGGCGTTTGTCCGGTGCTTTATAATAGGGCTCTATACAGCCCTATCACAATTAGCCTTAATTAAATAAATTGTAAATATATTTCTTTCGTAAATATAATAAAAATAATAATTATTTTTTGGTTTTTTAAAAGGAATTAAGAAAATCTCGTTTTGTAAACTTAATAAAATGTTACATATTTTGATTATTTTTATATTTTTCTAATTATATTTATTATACGTTTTAAAAATTAAAAAATAACGTATGGTATTTAAATTATTAATGAAAAGTTTAAAATTAATCTGTAAATAAAAATTTAATTTACAAATAGATAAATTACGTTAAACGATTTCCGGGTTTACTTTCAAAGTAGTTATATATTTTATATATTAATATAATATAAATAAATAATAGTCTTTCGATTTTTATTATTAATTTAATTATTTATTAATTATTATAAAAATTTATTTTATTTTCAATTTAAATCACTGAATACATATTTCAAAAATTTAACTTTTATTATAAAAACTATCACTATTATTTAACCAATTATTTTTTATGTAATTTACTTTCGGAAAAAAGTGTTATATTTTTTGAAAAAATTAACACGTTTCGGAATTATCAGTAATTATTATGTTTTTAATAATTAATAAAACTTGGGTCTTTTTATTCGTATTTTTAATATACGTATAAAAATATTATATATAAGAATTATAACGAATTATTATATTAATAATTTTAATGTATTTACTTATTAAATTAACTAACACTTTTAAAATAAGAAATTTATAGAAATTATATTAAACTAAATTATTATTACGATATTTAAGAAAGAATTTACGCGTTTTTAATTTTTTTAAATTTAGTTTTTTAAAATTATTTCGTTACTAATAATAGATTCTTCAATTCTTTTAAAAAATATAAATGTGTGAATATTATTTATTAATTTAAAACAAATAACGGTTTTTAAATATAAAAATTATATACTAAAACTTTTTATTTTTTGGAATTTATTATTAATTATTTAAATATTAAAAAATTAATTCGTTTGATTTTAAATCTTTACCTTAAATATTTTTTTAATTTTAAAATTAATGTTACAGCACAGAAAAACAAAAGTTTAACCATCACGCTATTAAAAGTGGAACGTTATTAGCTCGAATATTAACCGCTTTATTTTGCTCTATATATTTACAAAGTGCTATCTGGGACTCTGATAATAGTTTTTTTTTGTTGTATCGTTCCGATGTAACTAATTAAAAGTTAAGGGCCCTCTATCGAAAATCGCCTAGCCGTTTTACAATTTTCGAATTGTGCGTCGATTTAAGCCCTATGTTCGAATAACTGCGTTAGCTAGAAGTCCGGCTCGTACCTAACACATCTGCGGGATAAATTAGCTGCCCAGTCCAGGAATCGAACGCCCAACCCATGGAAGAGCTGACGAACTATTACAGCACAGAAGAACAAAAGTCTAGCCATTATGCTACTAAAAGTGAAACGTCGTCAGCTCGAGCACTAATCGCTTTGTTCTGTTCTATATATCTACGAGGTACTATTTAGGACTATAATAATTAATTTATCGATTTTGCGTTAATACTTTCGGTAATGAAAAATACAAAATTATGAATAAAAAAATCCAACAATAAACGTACGTTATTTACTATAAAATAAATGCGGCTTTTTTTTTAAAAAAATATAATAAATTTTAATTTTTGTAAAATAAAAAGATTTTTTTGATATTATAATAAAAATAAACGCTTAAATTTATATACTATTGTTTAAATGTTATATATATATATATATTTTTAAAGCCGTTCGGAAAAACGCAAATCATTTTGACTTATTGTTTGCAAAAACGTTTAAGAAAATTATTTTAATATTGAATTAACGAATTTCGAAATTAAGTTTTACGGTTATAATTATATTTATTTTGGAGACTTTAATTACAAACGTATTAATATATATATTAATAAATAAAATAATGTTTTCAAAATATATCGTATAAATAAATGAGTATTTTATAACGCTTTAATTATTTATTTTTATCGAATTTATATATAAATATTTATTATAGCAGAAGTAACTTAAATTTCGTTTAAATTATTAGTAATTCTTTCTATATTCCGCGTTTTATAAATGTTTCGATAACTTTTTTGATATCCTTTTTAAAACGCACTTTAAAAAGTAATTTTCAAAATGTTTTTAAAATTTAAGCGATTTAATTAATTTATCTTGATAAATTTTAAGATTATTAAATATAACGTCTAACCGTTTTACGTTTTTTATACGATTCTTAGTACGATTATTATATAAAAAAATATACAGTTTTTCGTATCTTTATTTTATTGAATATTATAATAACAGAAATAAATAAATAATGTTTCTACATTTCGATTTAGAATTAAACATATTTCGTTATTTTCGTAAATTACGATAACGTTTATCGAACGAACGTTACCGTATTTAATATTATTAAAAAATCTTTATTTTGATAAATTTTTATTCTTACGAATAAATATTTATTCTTATCTTTTAAATTCTTTTAAGTTTAAAAATAAAAAAATAAACAATTTTTAATTATTATTCTTTTTTTATTTATTAAAATTCCGAACTTAACTTTACATAGAAGCAAATAAGTTAATTTACTTATAGATCCTTTTAATTATATTTTTCGGAAAGAATTTTATATATTTCTTTTTTACATTAAATTTGCAAAGACTTTATAAGCTCGATATTTTTAATACATAATTAAATTTTGGTTTTAACAAATAATTAAGTTTTATTTTTTAAGTGTTTTTTTAATCTTATGTTTCGGATTAGAAATATTTTTAAAGATTAAAATTTTATAATTAATTTTAATTTTTTTGTAAGTTTTTTTATCTCCTGTAATGATATGCACAGCTAGTCCTTATAAGGTGGATTTGGGTGCCCAAACCCCAATTGGGAATTTGGAATTGCTGATCTTTTAGTCTTGTGATTAGCGTCGCACTCTCGCTTATCTCACATCTCCAAGTTTTAATTTTCCGGTTAATTACTCATTAGGTCTTTTAATTCGGGAATAAAGTTTTTCGTATTTTCTAGAATATTACGATTAATATAAAAATTATTTTACATATTAAATATATCAAAAAACTATATCTTTTTCTAATTAAATTCTCGAAAATATGAAAGTTTTTTACGAACTTTTGACTTATAACTAACGCGAACGTTTCTTTCTAGTTAATATTATTTTTTCGTCAAATATAACGTTATACGTAATAATAACCTTTTCAAGTTAGGCTATTTATATTCGATAAATATTAAAAATTCGATATCTTATCAAATATCCGATATAAACTTTTAGATTTATTGTTATATTTTTTTTTAATTTTTGCTTTCCGCTTTTTTTTATTAACGGATAAGTTTATACGTTATATACGAATATTCTAAATTAATTAAACTTAAAGTTTATAATAATTATATTAATTATTACGGAATTGTATTAACGAAAATACTATTTAAATTATTTAATAAGCTTTAATTAAATAATAACAAATTGTAAACGTAATTCGGCCTTATATTATATAATTATATAATTATATTATTACTTCAAGTTAAAAGGCTTTTAAAAATTTATTTTTAATTCATTCGTTAATTTTTATCTAAAATTTTACTATATAAAAAGTATTTGAGATGTATTTTTTAGTGTATTATATTTAAAAAACTATTAATTCGTTTATTTTAGACCTTTTAATATTATTATTTTGTTTAATTCTATACATAAAAAACTTATATTATTTACGTACTTATATTCGATATTCTTAGTAATTTAAAATATTATTGTTTAAAAGCGATGTATAATTAAAAATATTAAAATACTTTATTAAATTGATTTTTAATTATTGAAAATTACTTAAGTGTATTGTAATTTATAAAATAATCGAAATAATTTTAAATAACCGGCTAAAATAATTGAAATGTTCGATTTTAAAATATACGTTTTAAATGTTTTAAAAAAAGGACTTATAAATATAAGTTTTATATTTTAAATATATCGTTCCTTTTATAACGCCGTTGGTAATATTTTTAATAAACGATTTTAACGTTGTATATTTAAATACTTAAATCTTAAATATTAAAATTCTCTTTTTTTTGTAAAAGTATAAATAAGTTTTTAATTACTTTTACAACCTTTTTTTACTTTATTTTAGTAATGATTAGATATATTAATACTTTTACTAGTTTTTATCAATGTATTAATAAAAAATTCGAATAACTAATAACGACTTATATTCGAAAAAACTTAAGTAATATATTTATTTAAGCTTTATAAAAGAATATTTCTATAACTGTGTTCCTTTTTTAAAAAAATAATTTAAATCGTAATAGTAACTGTTAATTTTATAAAGTAAAACTTTTGAAACGATATTAACGCAAAAATTTCGTAATATTATTATATTTGTAGAAATAAAATTAAGGTTTAATTTATTAACAGTTTTAAGCAAAATTTCTTTAATTATTTTTTTCTTATATTATTAATCGGTAATACGAAAAGCTTACTTTGATTATTTATTTTGTAATATTAAATATAGAAGTATTGGAAATGAATAAACTTTTAATATTTTATGAATGTTTCGCTTTATGGTTATTGATTAAGACAGAGTGGAATAATGAGTGTTTACCGAAATAAATAATAATATAAATTTTAAAAGTTAAACTAACATATCAAAAGTATGTCAAGCGATAAAAATTATAATAATGTAATAGAATTATATATTAATATTAAGTTAAACTTATTTCATAATTTCTCGAACAAATCTTTTTTATTTAAGAAATATTATAAAACTATCGCGAAATATTTTTATTATTATATTTCAATCGTTTATAAATTCTGTTTAAACCTTTTTGATTAAAATAATAATTTCTTCGAATAATTATTGCTATAATTACAAAAAGTAAGTTAACGTAATCGTTAGATTTTTAAAGATAAGTGTTATTTCACGTAATTAAATAAATATATTTATTTCTTTTTTAGGCGTTTTTAACATATTAAAATTTACGTTATACTATAATAACTTTTTTAAAATTATAAATTTTTAAGCAACTTTATAAAACTCTTCCGTTTTTTATCTTTAAGGTTTAATTTAGGTTTATCAAATTTAATTAAAAACTAATTCTTAATTTTTTAGTGAAATTATTATAAAGTTATCAAAAGAAATTTCGAATAAAATTATTAAATTTTTTAGGTTTTTTAACTTAATATAAAACGTTTCGTTAAGGCGTTTAGGAAATTCTTTCTATAGATAATTCTTTAATTTTTTAAAAGTTATACGTTTCCCTTTTTATATAAGCAATAAATTAAATCTTATGTTATTAATTAGGGTTCATACAGCTTATTTTGATTAAACGTAAGGTTTTGCGATATTTTTCACTTATCGTTCTAATTGTATTTAATAGAGAAAAATGTAAGATAACCAGGGTGCAACGCTAGCTATAATATCAAAAAATCAACAATTTCAAACCCCAATTGGGATTTGGGCACCCAAATCCACCTTTTAAGAGCGAATACAACAAGTGTCTAGCTACATTACAAAAAAGTAAATTAACCCTTACATTCTTTACGTAAATGCTGGATCGTAAGGTTTTTTTAAAATAATGAAAATAATTTAAGCGTTTTTAAAAAATTGATTTTTTACCGTTACGTTAATTTACGTTTAAATACTAATATATTTAGTATCGATTTTGAAAGCTTTCTGGAATATTTCCTAATTATCTTTTATAAATCGTTTGAAAATTTTATTATATTTATCTTGAAAATTGTTGACAAATAACTCTTTAAAATTTAACGGAAAAAACTTACGTTAAATTGAATTTACGCGAAAATCTTGCTAATTCGCTAAAATCATAATATATTATTTTTTCGCCTTGACGTTAATTTACGTAATATATTTTTCGAAGGAACACAAACTTTGGAAAGCGCGTAAAACAATTTACGTTAGATATATCGAGTTTAACAAGATACTAAATATTGCGGAGAAAAGCGCTAAAACGTAAAAAAAAGATATTAATAAAAATAATTAAAGCGATTCTTAAAGATTATATTTTAAAAAATAGGATTATTCAATATATTAAATACTAATAAAATATTTTAATCAAAAAAAGTTACGATTAATTTAACCGTAATTATTTTACGTAATTAAAATACCGGACTTATAATTATTACAATTAGATTAATCGTAAGAAAAGGTCGTATAAAATGTAAAAAGTAATAATTATTTAATTAAAATTTGACTTTAAAAAGCTGTAGTTAAAAACCTTTCTATATACTGTGAGCGCGCCGGAACTAGGTTTTTCCGGGGTGCTGTGGAGCTTGATGACTAACACAGATATATGACGGCTAGGGGGTTTAACCAATTATTAAACCTTAGTCGTACGGGTTTATGTTAGCAGGAATATCGTGGGAATCTGAATAATAAATACAGTAATCGTATTACGTCTCGTAATATTAAGAGTGCCTTAGGTAACGATATTATATTGCAAACGATTGGTATTAATAAGTATTATAAACTAAAGTCATTTAAATTATGGAAATAATAAATATCTTATATTTAACTTTTTTATTTTGTCAAATCCGGCTTTATCGGTTTTACGATCGATTTTGTCGAACCTGGCTTTATAGGTTTTACGATCGATTTTGTCGAACCTAGTTTTATAGACTTTACAATCGATCTTATCGAGCTATTAGGTAACTTGACTTATATAACTTAATTATTTGTTGTAATTATTTCCGAAGCCGCAATTTATTGGTTTATAATATGATTCTTTTTCTCCGTAATTTTCGTCCCGAAGATTTTTTTTTGTAAATCTTTTTTTTGTTATTATGTCGAGTCGTATTGAAAAACCGATTAACAGAAAAACGAAACAGCGAAATAACTTGCTTAAATTAATCATTTTTCGAACTGTGAACATGTTTGTATGTTTTTATTGTTTTTGTCGCGGGTTGTTATTTTGTTGTATTTTTTCGTTGGATTTTTTTAGGTACGAGGAATACGTAATGCGAAACCAAAGCCTTTGTAACGTTAACGGTCTTTTTATTTCTTAATTCGAAAACATCGTTTTTAATTACCTTAAGATTAAAATAGAATTTGAAAAGGCCGAAGAAAAAGCGGAATAAGCGTAGGCTAAGGTTCGTCGTTTTCGAAAATAAAAGAAATTATGGGCCGACCGTATAATACGCATATTATTTCGTGGGTTTTGGTTATTGGAAAAGTTGGATAAGTTGGAACGTTTAGAAAAACAGGCCGAACTAAAAGCTGCTAAGGTTATATCGGCGAAGGCCGTATCTTTTTTCGACTGGTCTAATTTGGAATTTATAAACTGGTCGTCTATTAATTGGGAAATTTTCGATTCTGCCGATTTCGGCGTTGTTGGTAAAAGGTTTTTAATAGGCGCTGGGCGCTAATCAGGTTTTTGGCGGGTTCTTAGATGTTTTCGGAATTTAGATGCTTTTTCCATTTAATTAGGTATTAAATAAGTCCGTTTTGTTTTCCCATATTGAAAATTTTCTTTACTTTATATGTTTATTCGTTTTTTACCTTTATGTCGTTTTATGTCGTATATACCTTAATTATGTCCGTTATTGATTTGAATAAAAAACGGAAAAAATTAAATGGAATTTAACTTTGGGTAAAGGTTTTAATTAGTAATTGTTTTTTAAGATTTTTTTAGCGATTTTGTAGGGACCGATATATTTCAAATTGAATTGTTTGTTAGGTTATTTTGTTTAAATATTTTTTTGTAATAAGGAAAATTATTTTCCCTTTTTCGAAAATTAATTTCTTTACCTTTTTTGGTTATAATATTTATTTAATTTGATTTAGTACGAATTTTAATTCCGTTTTTATTTTTTAATATAGCTGTTGTAATTATTTTAACGTAAAAATTATTTTCATATTAATTAAATTATTGTAACATATTTTTTATAAACTTTTAAAATAAAACCAAAATTTGCGTTAGTTAATATTATTTTAATATTTTCGTAATTGTTAGTATTATAAATTAATTATACAATTAGTAGTTTTGTAATTTAGTTATTTTGTTTATAATTAATGTAATATTGTAAATAAGTTTTTAAGGTTTGATTTATTCGTTTTGTTTATTTATTCGTTTAAAGTTTATATATATTGGATAATTTGTAATTTAGGCCGATTTATATTATTAAGTTTTGCCAAGATTTTGATACAAATATTAATCCTTTGTTTAAGATAATTTCTGTTAATAATCCGTATATAATAAAAATGTGTTTAAAGAAAATATATGTTATTTATGCGGTATTAATGTTTTTATGATATGGTAAAAAATAGGAAAATTTCGTAAATCGGTCGACGATAACGAATATGCTGTCGTAATGTATTTTTGAAATTGGACTTTCTAATATAGGAAGTTTAATAATAAAGTCGAATGTGATTAAATATTATAGTCGTTTTGCGACTGGTAATAGCTATAACTTTTCGTATAGCTTATGTCGTCATATTTTCGTTTTAGCGTAAATATCGTATTATCGTATGATTTTTTGTACCGTTAATTTTATTCTAAGAAAGGAATATGTACGTTAAAGCCGTTTTAGGGTTTTGTAAATTCTTGGATATCTGTGACGGCTATGCGGTTTAACCAACTATTAAACCTTAAGTCGACGGGTTTATGTTGGCAGGAGTATCGTGGGAATCTGAGCAATAAATACAGTAATCGTATTACGTCTCGTAATACCAAAGGTGCCTTAGGTAACGATGTTATATTGCAAACGATTAGTATTAATAAGTATTATAAACTAAAGTTATTTAAATTATGGAAGTAATAAGCATATATATCCTGATTTCTTTATTACTATTTATTTTTGCTTAATAAAGCTTTACTAAGCGGTTACTTAATGTTGCTTAATCGTACTTAGTTATGCTTAATCGTGCTCAGTTAAGACCCGCTAAGCACTGATTACGCAACCCCAGCTAGCTTAAGTTGTAACATGATCTCCTTTTTCCCCAAATCTTACCCTTACAATTTTTCTTTTTCTTCTAATAAACCTTTTTCCCTTAAGATTTCGGCCCGCGTTATTAAAAATCGTCGTCAAGTTCCTTCGTGCATCACGCGACGTCAAAATTTGCCTTTTATTTTTAACGACTTCAATTTTAAAATTATACCGTATTCCTTATGTTTTTCTAAAGTCTAGAAATGCGAAATAATGGAAATCGTTTCCAAATACAAGGCGTATATTAAACATAACTATCCTTGCGATAGTAACGGCATTCTCTTATCTTTCTTAAAAAATATTCGTGCCGAAAATTAACGTTTAAAATGCGAAAAGGTACTTACGGAAAAGCGTTTCCTGGAATTACAAAAACGTTATTAGCAAGAAATAAACGAAACCATTATGCGGCTAATCCGTTTTCGAAAATAAAAGGCGTTTTTTCGTTCGAAAGAAATTAAAATAGTACAGCAAGAATTACAATCGCTGGAGGAGCTAAAGAAATAAGAGCGTTAAAAGCAGGCTAACGCCAAGGCTTTCTTAGCCACTTTAACTCCTTCCCTTAAGCTACCTGGCGTTGCCTGGCCGCTAGAAAACGTTAATTGGGACATAATTATATCCGGTGGTTCCGTCGTTATCAGTGAAAATTTTTTAACAAATGTTGGGCGCCAATAAGATTTTTGGTGGGTTCCTAGGTGTTTTCGGAATCCGGGTGTTTTTTTGCCTCATTAAAATCAGGCCCTATTTTGAAGGTTGCGGCTGCGCCGTAGGCGCAGCTGTAGCTAGGTAGCTTTTAGTACCAGGCTAACCTAATTTGGAAAACCCCACAAAAAATAACAAATCGTTCAAAATAAGGCCTAATGGCAAGTTGTGATTTTTTAACTCCGTTTGGTACGTTTTTATATAAAGTTTTTAAAATTTATTTGGAAAATTTATAAATATAATAATAATAATAAATATTTAGAAAATAATAAAAATTAATTTTATATAACGCTTTAAAAAAACTTTTAAACCGTATATATAATTTTCAAATCGGGGTTAAATTAATGGAAATATTAAAAAAATTTTTTGGATTGGTACATACCTTTTAACCGGAACGCCCTTACGGCCGCAATAACGCGATTACCGTATATAACATTTTGTTATAAGCCTTCTAAGGGTAATTCAGTATAGGAGAAACCCGTTTAGCTATGCTTTTGTCCGTATAGGTTATGGTTGCTGCGTCGCAGCCATAAGGGCGTCTCGGACTTGGCTACCTCCAACCTTCTTATGGTTGCAACGCAATAACGATAATCCGTACGGGCAAAAAAATTGCTGGACGGGCTTTTCCCATATTAAATATACTAGGGAAACCCGGCGTACGATAATACGACCGGTAGTTATGCTGTCGCAGCTATAAGGGTATTACGGTCGCCCATTTCCCAGACCTAAACTTAACCGTATCGGCCCCAATTCTAACCCAAAAAAACTAAAAAAATTCCTATATATATATTAATTTATATTCGATGTATATATTAAGTATTAGATTTATCGGACTTAAATTGGTTATGTTGCAGCCATAAGGGCGTTCCGGACTTGGCTGCCCATAACCTTTTTATGGCTACGACGTAATAACGACAGTCCGTACGGGAAAATTCATAGCTGGACGGACTTTTCCCATACTGGATACCTTTGGAAAGCCCATAGCAAAATGCTGCATACGGTGGTTATATTGTCATAGCCATAAGGGCGTTCCGGACTTGGCTGCCCCCAACCTTCTCATAGCTGCGACGTAACAACGACAGCCCGTACGGGCAAAATCATAGCTGGACGGGCTTTCCCATGCTGAATTACCCTTGGACGGCCCATAACAAAATGATGTACGCGGTATTTGCGCTATCGCAGCCATAAAAGCGTTACGGTCGGTAAATTTCCTAAATTTCAACTTAACCATATTAACCTTAATCTTTATCGAAAAAATTTGAAAAAATCCCTATACGCGTAAAAGCTTTTATTTAACGTATAGGAAAAAAATAAAAATTGTTCGATTTAAATTGGTTGCAAAAATAAAAGAAATCAGTTATTTTATGAAAAAAAGTACAGAACGAAAGCGTTTTTACGCAACTCCAATTTAGGCCTCGCTAGCTCGTTACGGGGATAGCTATTTAATTGGTCAATTTTAACGCCTTGGCGTAGTACATAAAAGTACATCCAAAATAGAAACGAGCCAGCAGAGGTCTGAGCTAGCTGAGGTAAATGTTTTTTCCATTTGATTAGGTACTGGGTAAATCCGTTTTGTTTTCGCATATCGAGGATTTTTTTCACCTTATATGCCTGTTTATCTTATATTTCCATATCGTCCTATGCCGTATATACTTTAATTATATTTGCTGTTAATTCGAGTAAGAAAACGTAAAAGATTGGATAAAATTTAATTTTTGATGAAAATTTTAATTGGTAATTGTTTTCTGAGATTTTTTTGGCGATTTTGTGTGGACCGATATATTTGAAATCGAGTTTTTTATTGGGTTTTTTTGTCTAAATGTTTTTGGTAACGAAGAAAATTATTTTCCCCTTTTCGAAAGTTGGTCTTTTTAATTTTTTCTGGTTGTAATATTTGCTTATCTGGTTCCGTACGAATTCCAGTTTTATTTTTATTTCCTGGTGCAATTGTCGTAATTGCTTTAACGTAAGGATTATTTTGACATTAATTGAACTGTCGTCGCGTACTTTTTTGTAAACTTTTAGAATAAAACCAAAATTTATATTTATAAGTATTATCTTAATACTTTCTTAGTAACTGGTATTATAAGCTAATTACGCGATTAGTAATTTTTTAAGCTAATTATTTTATTCGTAATTAATCTAATATCGTAAGTAGGTTTTTAAGGTTTGGTTTGTTTATTTTGTTTATCTATTTGTTTATAATTTAAATACGTTAAATAGCTTATAGTTTAAGCCGATATATGCTATAAGGCCTTGTTAACATTTAAATACGAAAGTTAATTCTTTATCTGATATAATTTCCATTAGTAATCCGTATATGTTAAAAATATGTATAAAAAAATATATACCAGTTGTTCGGCGTTTATATCCTTATAATATAGTAAAAAATAGGAAAATTTCGTAAATCGATCGACGATTACGAAAATACTGTTATAACATATTCCTGTAACTAAAGTTTTTAATATAAAAAATTTAGTAATAAAATCGAATGTGATTAAATATTATAATCGCTCTGTGATTGGTAATGGCTGTAATTTTCCGTATGGTTTGTATTATCGAATCTTTGCTTTAGTGCAAATATCGCATTACCGTATAATTTTCTGTATTGTTAATTTTATTTTAGGAAAAAAAATATATTTGTTAAAGCCTTTTTAAAGTTTTGTAAATTTCTGGATATTTATGTAGCTGATGTTCGTATATTTTTTGCACTAAATCCTTTTGGTACTTTTTTGGAACCTATATCTTATTTATTTTTTGGTTTTCTGGGAGATTATTGTTGTACTGCTAGATTTTCTGGTATATATCAAAAAGTTCTGCTCGAATTATCGTAATTTGTCGTAAACGTAAATATTCTTTTTTAATGGTATCGAAAATTATATAATTAATTTTAACCAATTTCTTTTCGAAATCTGGTCGTTTACTTAAAGTATTTATTTTGCCGTTTTTTAATCCTTTCTTATAAATAATAACGAAGTTAAAGTTTGCCAATTTTTTTGCATATTAAAATTGTCGTTCTGTAAGTTCCCTAGTCGTAATAAATGGGGTAAAATTTTAATAATCCATATAAACCTTAATCTAGTGCAAGTTTCCCTTTAAAAAATGCCTAAATTTTCGAAATGCCATAATAAAAGCTATAAATTCTTTATTTGGAATACCGTAATTAAATTCGGCTCCTTTTAATTTATATAAAAAGAATACAATAGGATGTAATTTGCCTTAATTATTTTGTTATCCGTTTATTACGTTTAATACATAATTCGAAATATCGGTTTTTAGTTTAACGGGGCGGCTTAGATCGTACATAATTAGTATTAATTTATTAATAATTATATCTTTAATATTTTGAAATGATTTTTCCGTATCCGGCGTTTATTTAAATTCTTTTTTTTCGTAAAGTTTATTAAGAGTATAGCTATTTTATTAAAATTTCGAATAAATTTCTTGTAATAATTGGCGAATCCAAGAAATACCTATATTTCTTTAATTATTATTAGCGTTTACCATTCGGTAATTATAACGATTTTTTTAAGGTTTATCCTGATATATCCTGGGGTGATAATATGTCCTAAATATTTAATTTCTTATTTATGAAATTAACTCTTTTCCACATTAACAAATAATTTTGCGTCCTATAAAGCTTAAAAAACTTTATAAACGTATTCTATATATATTTCTTTTATTTCCGAAAAGATAAAAATGTCGTTAAAATAATAAACGACGAAAATATCGAGGTATTTTCGTAATATATAGTTTACTATTTGCTGAAAAATTGCTAATACATTTATAAGTCCTATTAACGTAACCAAATATTTAAATAATTTGTATTTCGTCCTAAAACCTATTTTCTATTTATATCCTTTTTTGATTTTAATAAGATTATATCCATTTTTGAGATCGAATATCGTAAATTATTTGGCTCCGTAAAGTCGGTTTTTTATTTTTATAATTAGAAATAATAATATTCGATTTTTAATAATAACGTCGTTTAATTATCGATAATTAACCACAAATCGTAATTTCCTATTTTTTTTGGTACGAAAAATATTGGATATCTTATTGGTAATTTCGAAAGTCGAATTTATTTTTTTATAGCCGATTTTCCAGGTGTTTTCTGAAAATACGTAATTCGTTTTTGCTAAGATTATAAATGGGGTAAAAATTTGTTAAAAATTTTTTTAAAAATTATTTTATAGTTTTATTCGCTATGTTCTGGTAATTTCGTATTAAGTTCTTTTTTAAAGAGCTGCTTATATCTATAGTATTATGGTAATATATTAATTAAAATTTCTTATATTTGGGGCTGTTATTCTTTTTGTTCCAAATTATTATTTAATTACCTTAATTTCACTTTAATAATAGCAATAATAAGTCGTATTTTTTTTAATATCCGTTCCTTTTTTTATATTTTGTTCCTTTTGGTAATAAGGTGTTTGTCGTATTTTTATATCTGCATTTATTGCTATTATCGATCGAATATTAAGATCTTAATTTTCTTTTTTATTTATTAATAAGGAATAAAACGAATTTTACCTGGCCAGTTTTTCCGTTAATCAAAATCCCGTACTGGCGTATTTATAGTAATCCTAAGATTTTGTCGTAATTTTCGACTAAAACGATATCGAAATTAACCGTTTAATGTTATTCTTTAATAAAAATTTTAAAGTAATTAATTTTGCGTATAATTTTTCTGTTATCGTAAACGAATTTTTAACTTTCGGCATTAATCATTATATAAGGTTTTAATTTATATCTTTACGGTAATTTAAGCTTATTAACCATATCCGGTATAATATAATTTCCGCTTAGAGCTTCGTAATTTATTATTGCGATATATTAGTACGTTCCGATTCGTATATCCAAAGTAATCAGGTTATTAACGTTTTTTATTATTACGTTTAAAACCTTTTTTTGGGAGTTCCTTTTAATTCTTTTGGGTTTTATCATCCTGCGGATTTTTTATAAATAACTTTTTTCTTTTAATTCCTATTCGAATTTATCGAACTTTATTTATATTTTTTCGTTTAGCGCATTAAGCTATTATATTTATCATTATTGTCGGCATACTGTTTTTTCGAACCGTATTAATTCCTTTTGGTTTTCCTATAATTTCTTTTTTATCGAATATATTGTTTTTTTATGTTTACAATTATATTTTATTATACGATATTTTAATTATAGTTTCAAAGATTTCCTATAAATTAACGTATTTTTTCCTTAATAATTTTTTTATAGAAATCTGTAATAAATATTAATTGCAAATGGAAATTCGTAATAACTTTTTAATAATATTTTTTTACCGTATACTGGATTAATTCCTTTTCCGTTTGGTAATTATATTATCCATAATAACAAAAGGGTTTTTTTTACGAACATTACTTTTTTTCAAACCAGCTCTTTGCTTCGGCCAACTATTAGATATTTTCTGGGATTATAATTCGAAAATATCGATATTATTGCTTATTATTTTTGTTATTTCCGGTACGATTTGAAAAATCGAATCCTTCGTTATATATGCGGGTAATTCATTTATAAATATGTTATTTTTATTTTTCGTAATCGGGATATTTTTGTCGTTAACAATATATGGCATGCATTTTACCGTATCGATTAAAGGTTCCGGGACAAAATTTTTCTGTTTAATTCTAATATTTACGTAATTATTTTCGTAATGCTTCTTATTATATTTGCGATACTTATTAAACTAATTTTCTGGCTTTTCGCATTTTTCGTCAAATCTTTTATCGTGATAATCCTTATCGGACTTTTTGCCGTAAACCTAATACGTACTTAGCTTGGATTATGTTAATAGCCTTGTTATTATTTCCTTAATTATTCCTAGATTATCCTTCCAATATAGGGGTCCAGTTATTTTGCCGTAGCTTTTTAGGCTTTTTACATTTATAGGCTTTATATCTTATTTTGCCACAATTAAAATATTTAATTTGGTTTCAATTTTATTTATGGGTAACGCCGAGTTCCATAAATCCTGGCGCCGTTCCGTAAGAAGTAAGGGGTACATCTCGTTTTTTTTCTTGGCTAAATTTATTATATCCCGAACGTAAAATATATTATCTTTTTTTTGATTAATTTTCAAATTATTAATTATTAATTTTCAGTACTTTTGTAATATACCGGTTTAAAATAACTAATCGTTTAATCCGAATAATTTTATTTTTATATTATCTTTTAATTTTTTGTAAAATATATTAATAAGGGTATTGGTTTTATCGTTTCCTTATCCGGCCTTGGCCGCGAAATTTTTAAAGGTTATAACGTATTTGGACGTAAGTTTTTTTTGTCGGAATTATAAAAGTTATTAGGCCGCAAATCGTTTTTTATCCGGGTTGTCGAAATTATCGCGCATTTTATTTTTTGAAATTGGTATAAAGTAAAAAGATTTTATTAATAATGTTTTTTTTATCCGGTTTTCTTATTTTTAGGAAATTTCTTATAATAGATTTAAATTAATTAACCGTATTTCCTATTAGGTATATTCTTATTATTAAGACTATAACCGCTAGGTTATTAAAATTTACGAAGCGAAAATAAATTCGTATCTAAATTAAAAAGGTTTAAGGGTTGCTTTTTTTATCGTAAGGTTCCGGTTTTTTGGGTTTTATCCGGGCGAGAAAAGCTTGGGCAGGTGGCGTAGCCTTAAGTTGTCGAACTTCTTTCTCCAGCTCCCGAATTCGAGCCTAAAGCTATTAAATAAGGGTTTCCTAAACGCTGGTCGATATTTTAACAATATTAAATATTGCTTAAAGTTTGACGGTACTATTAAATAAAAGCTTATAACGTATAACGGTTATGCGGTTTAATTAATTATTAAACCTTAAGTCGACGGGTTTATGTTAATAGGAATATCGTAGGAATCTAAGCAATAAATATAATAATCGTATTACGTTTCGTAATACCCAAAGTGCTTTAGGTAACGATATTATATTACAAACGATTAATATTATTAAATGTTATAAGCTGAAATTATCTAAATTATGGAAGTAATAAGCGTATATATCCTGATTCCTTTATTACTGCTTATCTTTGTTCAGTAAAACTTTGCTGAGCGGTTATTTAATATTGCTTAGTCGTGCTCAGTCGTGCTTAGTCGTGCTTAGTTGAGACCCGCTGAGCACTGATTACGTGTGTTACGTTCAGAAGGGACTCCACTAGGCCCAAAGGAGGCCCAGGAAATTGGAGACGTTCGGGATCTCCACCTTCCATCGGATAAACCTCGGGTCTCTGTCAATCTCCAAAGATACCAGGAGATTCGTAAATAACAGATACCATAATTTTTCGAGATCCCCAGAGATTATGAAAAATATAAAGGATAAAAAAAATATATAAGGTTTGGATTTTTTATGTAAATAATTACTTACTTAGTCTTTCGCTTTTTAGTTATTAATTTAAGTTTTTAACCAAAAATAATTATACTGTTTTCTAATTAAAAAAATATTTTAAAATTTTTTTAACGAATATATTAAATTATTTTTCGCCTTATTATTATTTGTATATTAAAACCTTTTTCGGATATTACTTATATTTCTAGGGAAATGTATATTAAGTTTATTAAATTTTAACAGTTTCTTAATTAATAATTAACAGATAATTTACTGTCTAATTAAAATATAAAGTTTTTTAAATTTAATGTAAATAATAATATAAGATAACGTTTAAAAAATAAATAACATATACGATTTCCGTTATTGGCTAAGGAAATATTATTAACAAAATTTAACGATTTACCCCTTATTAAAGAAATTTTCCAGTTAATTAATAATATAATATCTTTTATTATTCGATTTTAAGAAAGTTTATTATTTTTATAACCCAGATAATAACTTATCCCGGCCCTTAAAAATATTATTAAAGTTTAAGGAAAGGAATCGGAAGAAAAAACGGTTAAAAAAAGGTTAAAAAATATGGGGCCGAAAGTTAAAAGAAAGAATTTATTATAAAAGAGAAATTAAATGCCTTAATAACAGAAATCCGAATTTTGAAAAAAAAGAATATTCGGCTTATAAAAGGAAAAAAACCAGCTTTTTTTTAATTTGGCTCCCCCAGAAGGCGAAATTAAGGGGCCGGCTACCGACCTTTTTCGTTAGACCTAAGGCGAACGCAAAAAAAAGTTTCGACCCTGTTATTGTTCGGCGTAATTCGGATACGGGAAAGAATTATTTTACCTTTTAGTTATTATGGAATGCCAAACGTTAAGGGCTATAAGCTAATTTCCCTTAAGTTTTACGACAGATTAAAGAACTTTAATGGATTTTTGGTTTAGGTAAGGTTTTATTTTAAGTTTTATAAGAATTTTTTGCCGGAAAAATATTAAAAAGTAATAATTATTTTTTAATTATTAATTGGACGAATTCGTTAATAGTTCGAACCTACTTTGACGGATTACTTTAAAAGATATCTAAAGGAATTTTCGGATTTTATTAATTATATTTTTAGCGATTACGAAAACTTTTTTAAAAAAAATATATTTTATTCGGTAATCCCGATAAGGAATTGAACGTAATTAAATAGTTTTATTTTTTTATTAAACCAAATTAATATTTAAGTATATAATAAAATTTAATTATTTGGCCGTTATTTCGAATTTACCAGAAAACGCGTTATTTTATCCTTATTATAATAACTTAAAGTTTTAAATTAAAAACGAACTATATATAAAACTTAAAATTAAATTTTTTGCAAAATATATAAATAAGGTTATTATTGCCGACCGATAAACTTTTAATCGGTATTTCGAGAAAAAAAGAACCGATAAATAAGGTAACGATAAAAACTCCAGTAATTAATCTAAAAAAGATAAGGGCAAATTTTAAAAGGAAACGAATTCTGTTTTAAAAAAGCCTAAGAAAAATAAATTCAAAATAAAGTGTTTTAATTGTAATAAAAAGGGGTATTTTAAGAGCAAATATTGTTCCCCCGCTAAGAGGAACTTTAAAAAAAGAGGAATTCCTTAATTTTAGAAAAAAGTTAAAATGGCTAAATAAAAAACCGATAGTAAGGTGAAAAAGGAAAAAAAAAAAATTAGCTTGATTTTTTTTAGCCAAAATTTATTATTATTACAATTATTTAAATTTAAAATAATAACTTAAAGTATAAGGATTATTTTATTTGCCAGGATTTTAAGGTTAAAGTTTATAAATATTATTCCGGATAAACGGTTTTTAGGATAACCATAAAATTAAGATATTAATATTATTTTGATTTATAGAAATATAAAATATATATAAAGGATAATTAGTTTCGATTAAATATTAATAGTTATGGATAATTATTTTTAAAATTTTGTAAATTCTTAAAATGCATTATTTATAAAAAGATATTATCGGTAAATTTTTATAACTTATTATATTTTATTATTTATTATTAGGATAATTATTTTATTTATTTTAAAACCTAAAAAAAATAATAATTTTTGGCCCGGATAAAATAATAAAACCTTTATTGAATTAAACGATAAATGCCGATATATTAAAATTTCCCGATAACTAAAATATTTTAGGTTTTATTATTTATATCCCGAATTAAAACCGAATTAAAAGGTTATATCGCAAAAATACTTATATTATTTCCCGATATTTTGTATTTAATACGAACTCCTAAATATAGGAATATTTTTTTCGGAGATTTAATTTTTTGATTTTATAATTCGGGAGATACGGAATAAAAGGGTAAGCCAGAAAAAAAACCAGATTTTGAAGCCCTAATATAAGTATAATAAAAAAACATAATTCCGGTATACAAATAACCAGTATACCAAATATGTTATTAAAAAAGTTTGCAAATAAAAGTTTGCTTAAATCGAAAATTATTAAAAATTAAAAAATTATAAAGGTTTTCGAAAATAAAGTATTAAAAAGTTTTAATTAATAAAACTTTATGCGAAATAACGAAAAAAACGCGCAGCCAGAGTAAAATCCTTTTCCGATATAAAAGTAAAATATTTAAGGCCATAATTAATTCCGGAATAAAAATAATTTTATTTCCCCCGTAATAACAAAAAAATATCAAATTTTTTAAAAATATAAGTTAAGATTTTTATAAATTACGTACGGTAAACGGTAATTTATTTATTTACGAAAACGGATAAGTTCTTTTAAAAAACGGAAAAACTCCTAATATAAATTTAAAAATATTAAAAATACGTTTTATTAAATATTATTAACATTTCCGGATATAATATTATTTTAGGAATACCTTAATTTTATTTTAGCAATTTACGGATTAATTAGAAAAAACGAATATTTTTCTGGGATAAAATATTAAATAAAAATAATCGAAAAATTTGTTGTGTTATTAAGGAAATACGGGTTCTTAATTAGATTTTTACGGTACTTCCGAAATATTAAGGATTTAAAAAATTATTTAAAAATAAAGAAAATTACGAATTACCGCCATACGATTAATAGGATTACCGGATACCTATTAAAAAAAAAGTATTATTTTAAGTTTTATAAAATTTACTATATAAATTTAAAAAAGTTAAAAGTTTTATAAAAAAATATATAATTAAATTTAAAAAAATATATATATTTAATTTTTTAATTTTTTTATTAAATATCTAATTTTTATAATACTAAAAACCAAAGACGGCAAATAAAGGATTAATAAGGACGGAAACTTTATTTACCGACAAATGATTAATTATAAATAATTAAATAATATTACGATTAAAAACGGATATCCCCTAATTTTTATAAATATTTTCAAGGAAAATGCCAGCGAAACCAAATGGTTTATGGCGTTTAATTTTCGCAATAGTTATTATTATATCAAAATGGCCAAAGGAGAAAAATGGAAAACGGTATTGAGGATAATATATGGATTTTACGAATATAAAGTAATACTTATAGGACTTATTAACGTTTCCGCTAATTTCCAAAATTTAATAATAATTATTTTCCGATAATTTTTAAATAAATTCGTTTTTGTTTATTTTAATAATATTTTTATTTATTCTTAAATCCTAAAGAAATATAAAAAATATATTATTTAAGTATTTAAAATTTTGGACAAAATTAATATTCGAGTTAATTTTATTAAAAACATATGATATACCCAGAAATTGGATTTTTTGGGATTTATTTTTATATCAGAATAAATTCAAATTTAATGCTTTAAGTTAAAAGCAATTAAGGATTAATTTATTTTTAATAAGGCGACCGTTATAAATATCCGATAAATCTTAGGATTTACGGGTTACGTACGCGGCCTAATTAAGGGATATGGAAATATAATTAGGCTTTTAATAAAATTTATTATTAAGGAATACGTTAAAAAAATTCGAATTTTTAAAGGAAATTAAAGAAACGTTCCGGGAATTAAAAAAAGTAATTATTAACGGATTTATTATAAAGATGCCAAATCCAAATAAAACGAAACGATTAAAGATAAATATTTTAGAATATGCTTTAAACGTAATTTTGGAATAATAAAAAGGTAACGGCAAATAATATCCAGTAATATATTACTTTAAAGTATTCCGAAATGTAAAATTTAAATACCAGATTTACGATAAAAAATTATTAATAATTATTAATATTTTTAAAGAAGAAAAACCTTTTTTTAACGGAGCAAAAAAACTTTTTAACATTTATTTTAATCATAAAAATTTTACATAATTTATAAAAGCCCAAAAGTTAAATAAACGATATAAAAAATAATGGATTTTTCTATTTAGATTTAATTTTAAGATATATTATATTAAAAAAAAAGAAAATATCTAAGCGGATATTTTTAGTTGCAAAGGAAATTACGATTTTAAAATTCCTAAAAAAATATATAAATATTATAATATAATAAGGATAAAATTATATATCTATATAAGATAGTAAAGAAATTAATTACCGAATTCTTAATATAATTCCGAAATTTTTACGATATAAAAAAATAAAAAGAAATTTAGTAATTAAAAGAATAACCCAAAAATTAGTTATTATATTATGGCAAAATTTATATTCCTAAAAATTAATAAAAATAATTCGTAAAAGAATTCTATAAGGACCTATTATATGGATATTAAGGGATTTTTAAGATTATTTAACGGCTATAAGAAAAATACAATTTCCCTAAGTTACGCCGTATAATTAAAATAATTATTAAGAATTATAATATTTGTAATAAGGCTAAGGTAATACGTTATAAGCCTTACGGGTTATTATAATTTATTAATATTCCTAATAAAATATGGAATACCATAATTTAAGATTTTATTATTTATTTACTTTTATTTAAAAACTTAATTATTAAAATCAAATACGATAAAATATAAGTAATTATTAATAAATTTATTAAATATGGGTACTTTTTACCTTTTAAAAGAAATATAACGGCAGAATAATTGGCTTACGCCTTTATTAAATAATACCTTAATAAATATGGGATATTTAAAAAAATCGTTTTAAATTAAGATATATTATTTATTTTAAAATCGGCATTAAATTTTTTAAATAAATTAATATTAAACTTAAATTTTTAATAATATATTATCTTTAAACGGATAGCTAAACCGAAAAATTAAATTAGATTTTAAAATAATATTTACGAAATTACGTTAATTATTAACAGGATAATTAGGTAAAATCTTTATTATTAATATAAATTATTTATAATATATTAATTAATGTAAATATGGGCGTATATTTTTATATAATTATATATAAATATAATATAAAAACAAAATAACTTAAATAATTATTTAGTAAGGTATTAAAAATTATTACGATTACCTTAAAAGCAGAAATATTAATTATAAAAATTAAAACGATTTAAGCCCGTTTTCAAAATAAATTGGGATTTTTTTAATAATAAATAACCTAATATTATAATAAGAAAAAAATCAAAGGATTAATTTTAGCGAAAAGAAATAAAGTTTATTTATTATGCCAGAAACAAAACGTAATTTCGAACATTTTACAAATTAAAATAAAAAAAAACCTAGTAATAAGTTTAATTTTAAAAAATTTGAACCGTTTAAAATTAACGAAATTATTTTTAAAATTAATTATAAATTATTATTATTCAAAAATATAAAGATATACCTTATTTTTTATATTTATTTACTTAAATTAACATTTAAAAACGTTCCGTTAAAAATAAATTTAGAATTCGAAAAAAATTTTGACAAATACGAAATTAAACGAATATTAAATTTTAAAATAATTAAAAGTAAAATCTAATACTTAATTAAATAAAAAGGATACTTATATAAAGAAAATATATAGGAATTATTTAACCATTTAATAAATATAATAAATCTGGTTAAAACGTTTTACCGCCAAAATCCTAACCGACCGTTTCCAGTATAGCTAAGGTTATAGGCGATAACGGTCCTTTATTTAAATTAACCCTTACGGCGCTTTAATCGAAAAAAGTAAATACCTTTATTAACGTATTTAATTTTAAAACAAATTATATTTATTTCTTTTTTTTACGATCCTTTTCCGTATCCAGTTTTTTTCGCTTTTTTAATTTATCCATATTTTAAGCTCTTTTTTATATAAACGATATTTTTTTAAAATGTAATTATTCAAATTGACGATCTAATTAAATAATATGATTAAATAATTTTTGGAATTATTAAATAATTAGACGTTTTTTTCGGTTTATTTAAAGCTTTTCGGCCTAGATATTTTTAAGCAATAAAAGCAAAATGTAATTCTTATTGCAAAATTAAATATTGGCCGCCAAATAATTTTAATAATTTTTTTAATTTTTTAACATTTTGTAAAAAAGTTTTTTCTTAAAACAACGCGCATACGGTATAATTTCGAAATTAAACTAAGAGATTAACTTAATTAATTTATAACAATTTTTAATGGAAAATTTGATACGTTTTCGAAATTTATCCGATATAATTAAATATAATGTTATAACGCAAAAAAAGGAAAAAAAGTTAAGGATTTACTTTTTTTATTTTTGGGAACAAAAATCCTGGAAAAAAAAGAATAATATTACGTTCAAAAGGGATTCCATTAGGCCTAAAGGAGGCCCAGGAAATTGGAGATATTTGGGATCTCCACTTTCCATCAGATAAACCTCGGGTTTCTATCAATTTCCAGAGATACCAGGAAATTCGTGGACGATAAATACCATAATTTCTCGAAATCCCCAGAAACCATAAAAAATATAAAAGATAAGAAGGATATATAAGGTTTGGGTTTTTTATGTAAATAACTACTTATTTAATTTTTCGCTCCTTAGTTATTAATTTAAGTTTTTAGCCAAAAGTAACTATACCGTTCTTTGATTAAAAGAGGAATACCTTGAAATCTCCTTAACGAATATACTGAATTATTTTTCTCCCTATTGTTACCTGCAAATCAAGACCTTTTTCGGATATTGCTTATACCTCCAGGTGGACGTATGACAGGTTCGTTACAACGTGACCCTGAACTAGCGTAGCTTTGTGATCTTGGCTGGACCGTTTTCGCAGGCCCAGCTGGCTTGGGTTGTAACAATATCCATATAATTGATATTCATATATTTTTCGTACTAGACTTTTCCGGCATTTTTTTGGAATTTGTATTTTGTTTGTTTTTTTATTTTTTTAAGAGATCGTCGTTATATTGCTAAATTTTCTAGTACATATCGAAAGGTACTGCCCGAATTGTCGTACTTTGTTATAGGCGTAAATATTTTTTTATAATAATATCAAAAATGATATAATTAATTTTAATCAATTTCTTTGTAGGGTTTGGCTGCCTGTTTAAAGTATTTACTTTGCTATTTTCTAAGCCTTTTCTGTAAATGATAACGAAATCGAAATTCGCCAATTTTTTTACATATCTTAATTGCTATTCTATAAGTTTTCTGGTCGTGGTAAATCGGATAAGATTTTGATAATCCGTATAAACCTTGACCTGGTGTAAGCTTTCCTTTAGGAAATACCTAAACTTTCGAAATGCTATAATAATGGCCATAAATTCCTTATCTGGAATGCTGTAATTAAACTCGGTTCTTTTTAACTTGTACGAAAAGAATATAATAGAGTGTAATTTACCTTAATTATTTCGTTATCCGATTACTATGCTTAATGCGTAATCCAAAGTATCGGTTTTTAGCTTAACGGAGCGGTTTAGATCGTATATAATTAGTACTAGTTTACTGGTAATCGCATTTTTAATATCCCGAAATACTTTTTCCGTATCTGGTATTTATATAACTTTTTTTTCGTAAGGTTTATTAGGAGTATAGTTATTTCGCTAAAGTTTCGAATAAATTTCCTGTAGTAGTTAGCGAATCTAAGGAATGCCTGTATTTTTTTGATTATTGTTAATATTTGTTATTTTGTAATTGCAGCGATTTTTTTAGAGTTTATTTTAACGTATCCTGGAGTAGTAATGTATTCCAGATATTCTATTTTTTGCTTATAGAACTAATTTTTTCTGCATTAATAAGTAACTTTGTATTCTGTAAAACTTGAAAAACTTTATAAACGTATTTTGCGTATGTTTTTTTTTGTTTTTAAGAAGATAAAAATATCGTTAAAATAATAAACGACGAAAATATCGAGGTATTCTCGTAGTATATGGTTTACTATTCGCGGGAAGGTTACTGGTACGTTCGTAAGTCCTATTAGCGTAACCAAATATTCGAATAATTCGTATTTCGTTTTAAAAGCTGTTTTTTATTAGTATTCTTTTTTGATCCTGATAAGGTTATATTTATTTTTAAGATCAAATGTTATAAACTATTTAATTCCGTAAAGTCGGTTTTTTATTTCCGTAATCAGGGGTAATGGTGTTCGATTTTTAATAGTAATATTATTTAGTTATCGATAGTTAACCATAAGTCGTAATTTTCTATTTTTTTAGTACGAAGAATATCGGATATTGTGTTGGTGATTTCGAAAGTCGAATTCATTTTTTTTGTAACCGATTTTCCAGGTATTTTTTAAAAGTGCGCAGTTCGTTTCCGCTGAGGTTATAAATGGGGTAAAATTTCGTCGAAAATCGTTTTTAAGGATTATTTCGTAATTTTATTTATTATGTTCTGGTAATTTCGTATTGAACTTCTTCTTAAAGAGTTATTTATATTTGTGGTATTATGGTAGTATATTGGTTAAATCTTTTAATTTTTGAGGTTATTATTATTTTAGATTGTTATTCAGTTACTTTAATTTCGTTTTGATGATAGCAATAATACGTCGTATTCTTTTTTGATGTCCGTTTTTTTTTTATGTTTTATCCTTTTGAGTGGTAAGGTTTTTATCGTGCCCTTATGTTTGCATTTGTCGCCATCGTCGATCGAATATTAAGATCTTAATTTTTTTTATTTGCTGATAGGGTATAAGGCGAATTTTACCTAGCCAGTTCCGTTATTACTTAAGATTCCGTACTGGGGTATCTATGGTAATCTTAAGATCATATCGTAGTTCTTAAGTGAAACGATATCGGAATTAATTATTTGGTATTATTTTTTAACAAAAATCTCGAAGTAATTAATTTTGCGTATGATTTTTTCGTTGTCGTAAGCGAATTCCTGATTTTCGACATTCGTTATTATATAAGATTTTAATTTGTATTTTTATAATAATTTAAATTTATTGACCATATTTAGTATAATATAATTCCCGTCTGAAGTTCCGCAATCTATTAATGCGGTATACTAATGCGTTCCAATTTATATATCTAAAGTAATAAGGTTATTAACGTTTTTTATTATGGCGTTTAAAGCCTTTTTCGGAAGTTCTCTTTAATTTCTTTGGGTTTTGTTATTTTGCGGTTTTTTAGAAGTAACTTTTTTTTTAATTTTTATTTGAATTTATCGAACTTTGCTTATGTTTTTTCGTTTAGCGCGTTAAGTTATTATATTTATCGTTGTTGCCGGCGTATTGTTTTTTCGAGCTGTATTAATTGTTCTTAATTTTACTGCAATTTGTTTTATCGAATAAATTATTTTTTTATGCTTACGATTATATCTTATTATGCGTCGTTCTAATTTTTATTTTAAAGATTTTTTGTAAACTAACGTATTTCTTCTTTAATCGCCTTTTTCGTAAAGGTTTATAATAAATAATAATTAAAAATGAAAATCCGTAATAATCTTCTAATTATATTTTTTATCGTATGTTAAATTAAATCTTTTTCGTTTAATAATTATATTATTTTTAATAATACCAAAAGTTTTTTTATAGGTATTACTTTTTTTTCGGGCTAGTTTTTTGTTTCGGTCAGCTATTAGATATTTCCTGGGGCTATAATTCGAAGGTATTAATATTATTGCTTATTATCTTTATTGTTTTTGGTACGGTTTGGAAAATCGAATCTTTTATAATATATATAGATAATTCGTTCGTGAATATGCTGTTTTTATTTTTCGTAATTGGAATATTCCCGTTGTGGACAATATATAACGTATATTTTGCCGTATCGATCAAGGTTTTTTGGACAAACTTTTTTTATCCAGTTTTGGTATTTGTGTAATTACTTTTATAATACTTTTGGTTGTACTTGCTATATTTATTAAATTAGTTTTTTAGCTTTTTATATTCCTTGTCGAATTTTTTGTCGTGATAATTTTTATTAGATTTTTTGTTATAAAGGGCTTGGTATATATTTGGCTTAGATTATATTAATAATTTTGCTGTCGTTTTCTTGCTTATTTCTAGATTATTCTTCCAATACAGATATCCAATTATTTTGTCGTAATCTTTTAGGTTTTTTATATTTGTAGATTTTGTGTCCCATTTTGCTATAATTAAAGCATTTAATCCGGCCCCAGTTTTGTCTGTAGGTAACGCCGAGTTCCATAAGTCCTGGTGCCGTTTTATAAGAAATAAAGGGCACGTTTCGTTTTTTCCCCTGGTTAAATTTGTTATATCCCGATTATAAGACATATTATTCTTTTTTTTAACGTTTTTCAAATTGTCGATTATCGATCTTAATTACCTTTATAATATATCGGTTTAAGGTAATTAATTGATTAATCCGAACAATTTTATTTTTTATATTATCTTTTAATTCTTTATAAAATATATCGATAGAGGTATCGGTTTTATTATTTTTTATCCGGTTTTAGCCGTAAAGTTTTTAAACGTTACGGTATATTTAAACGTAAATTCTTTTTATTAAAATTGCCAAAGTTGCGGAGCCGTAAATTATTTTTTATTTGGATTACCGAAATTATTACGTACTTTATTTTCGAAATTAGTATAAAGTAAAAAGAGTTTATTAATAAAGTTTTTTATTTAATTTTTTTATTTTCAGAAAACCTTTTATAATAGGTTTAAATTTGTTAACCGTATTTTCCGTTAAGCATATTTTTATTATTAGAACCTTATCTGCCGGGTCGCTAAGGTTTAAAAAGCGAAAATAAATTTATATCTAAATTACAAAAGTTTAAGAATTGCCCTTTTTATTATAAAGTTTCGATTTCCTAGGTTTTATGTAGGCGAAAAAGATTTAGGTAAATGGCATAACTTTAATTTATCAGATTTTTTTTCTAATTCCCGAATTCGAATTTAAAGTTATTAAATAAGGTTTTTTAAGCGTTAATTAATATTTAATAATTTTAAATATTATTCAAAGTTTAACGATATTATTAAATAAAAGTTTATAACGTATACCAGTTAAAAGTTTAATTAATTATTACATTTTAATTATACAGGTTTATATTAATAAAAATATTATAAGAATTTAAGTAATAAATATAGTAATTATATTACGTTTCGTAATACTAAAAGTATTTTAAATAATAATATTATATTATAAACGATTAATATTAATAAATGTTGTAAATTAAAACTATTTAAATTATAGAAATAATAAGTATTTTATATTTAATTTTTTTTATTTTATCGAGCCCGGCTTTATTGTTATAGTCTAACGGGCCACGGTCTCCAGAAACGGTTTAACATAACCCAACTATAAATGCAAGGTGGGGCAGGTTACGTAATGGATTACCAATATACCGGTGGTAAGTTAATGAGCCGGATTATCAATTTATTAGTAATAAGCTAATAAGTCGGATTACTAACTTATTAATAATAATTTAGCAAGCAAAAAAAAGAATATATACGTTTATTATTTTTTAATTTAAATAATATTAGTTTGCAATATAATATCGTTATTTAAGGTATTTTTAAAATTACGAAACGTAATACGACTATTATATTTATTATTTAAATTTTTATAATATTATTATTAATATAAATCTGTACGATTAAGATTTAATAATTAATTAATCTTTTTAATTCGTTATATATTATAAGTCATTATTTACTAATACCGTCAAATTCTAAATAATATTTAATATTGTTAAAATGTTAATTAATATTTAGAAAACCCTTATTTAGTAGCTTTAGGCTTAAACTCAGAAACCGGAAAAAAAGATCCGACAAATTAGAGTTACGCTACCTATCTAAGCCTTTTTCGCCTGCATAAAATTAAAAAAATTAGAGCCCTATAATAAAAAAAAGCAATTTTCAGATTTTCTTAATTTAAGCATAAGTTTATTTTCGTTTTTTAAACTTTAGTAATTTAGCGGATAAAGTTTTAATAATAGAAGTACGCCTAACGAAAAATGCGGTTAATTAATTTGAACTTATTATAAGAAATTTCTTAAAAATAAAAAAATTAAATAAAAATATTTTATTAACGAAATCTTTTTACTTTATATTAATTTTGAAAATAAGGTACGTAATAATTTCGGCAATCCAGATAAAAAACCATTTATAATTTAGCAGTTTTTATAATTCCGATAAAAAGGATTTACGTTTAAGTATGCCGTAACTTTTAAAAACTTTACGGCTAAAGCCGGATAAAAAAATAATAAAACCGATATTTTTATCGATATATTTTATAAAGGATAAAAGGATAATATAAAGGATAAAATTATTCGAATTAAACGATTAATTATTTTAAATTAATATATTATAAAAGTAATTAAAATTAATAATCGACAATTTGAAAAACGATAAGAAAAAAAGAGATAATATATTTTATAATTAAGGTATAATAAGTTTAACTAAGGAAAAAACCGAAACGCGCCTTTTATTTTTTACGGAACGACATTAAGTGTAAGATAATGGACAGCTGTGAGCTGAGTGAGGTGATCTCCGACCAGTCGTACAACAGATTCCAAGAAGTAAGTGTATTAGGTTATTTCCATCTGGCGTTTCTTATTAGCTGCCAGATAATAGATTTATATTAATAAGTGGGTCGGTGGCTAATCGGTAGCTAGTCGGTTATTAACTTTATTCTTATAAGGGCTATATTTTTATAATTATTTTTCCTTTTTTAAGTTATTAATTCTTAATAACATTATTATTAATTTGATATAATACGTTTTGTAAATCTAATTACGTATATTTACCGATAATTTACTGTTATATTATGTTATAAATAGTTATCATAATAATTAATACGTACCATATTACGTAATTAATTATGTTCTGCCCAGTTCCTTATTATAATCCGTTTTTAACCCCACCTTATTTACTTTTTTTTCTTTTTCCCTTCGCGCCTATATTTCCATTCCTTTTACGTACGCGTTCTGTTCGGTCTCCCGTCGTTTTTTATTCTTATTTCGCCTTCTCCGTTTATTCCGCGTACCATCTTCGTTCGCTATATCTTTTTTTCGTAAGGAGTTTTAAAAGAAGTGGTATTTTGACATTAAGGAAAATTAGGATTTTCTCCAACGTTATCCCCTCGACGTCGATAGTAAGATAAATATTAGTCGTACTACGGGCGGCAATAAGCCGTACTGTATTTACGTAATATAACGTTATTTCGATTACCGTACAATTTACGTTTAAGCTCCGGGCGCCCTAAATTATGTCGTGGCTAAATATTATTACAAAATTTTTCGCGCGGTAAGTAATTATTCCTAATATTATTAATATCGTTATTTAATTTCCGTTTAGATTCCGATTATCCTTAAGGGTGCCGCCCAAACGGTTTTTCAGTTCGGCACCTGTTGAACCTAGCAGCGCCATGGCTTAGTTAGCTAACAAGCTAATGGAAATTGCTTCGGCTAATCCGGTATCATTATTTCTTGGGTACCACTGTTTTTATATGTATTTAAGGAAGGTTCACCACCTTCACCTTTTACAGAGAACCTTCTAGAGGTCATGCAACCTTTAATACACCTTTTCTTCAGTTATATGCTTCTGTATGTGATGCAGGGTCTTACAGCACCGATAACTAGGAATTAATCGACAAGCTCGAAAAGGCGCGTGCTGCGGGTACCCAGTACGAGCGTTCCGACGTGGTTGCGGTCGGTCGTCGACTCGACGTCTTTCGCAAAACCGAACTTGCCCTTAATGCGATTATTATTAAAAAATATCGTTTCCTTAATATAGTTAAGGTTAATTTCCGATTATCCGTTATAATTGCAAAAATCTAATTTTAACGCCGTTTTATAAATTTATAAATTTAAATTCTTTTTATAAATATTATAATGTTTTTTATTATTTCGTAATTAATTTCCGATTAAACGTAATTTTAAGGTACCTTTATAAATAAGGTAATTTTCGAAAATTGTTATATTATTATATTCCTTATTTACAAATATTTGCCGCTTATTTTTTAATATTTTAACGAAATTTTAATATTTATTAATAATTATAATTAAAAAACGGTTTTACCCGGTAAAATTATTATTAAATTTAAATATATTAAGTAATTTAAGGATAACGCCTTATTTCCAATTAATAACAAATTATATTCCAATTATTTAAATTTTGTTTTTCATAAAAAGTAAAACGTTTTTAAGTTTTTTCCGGATTTTACGTTTAATAAATTTAATAAACATATTTATTTTTTGCCGTTATATATTTTTTAATTGTTTTCTGATATTTTTATATTAATTTCCTTAATATATGTATTAAGGGTTAATTAATATAAAACTTAATAATTAAATACGAAATTTTATTTTCGACATAAAAATTTAATTTTTTTATAGTATTTATAAATTTCCGATCGGTATATAATAAAAAAATTATTTATTAAAAATTTAAAAATAATAATTATATAATTAAATAATATTTTAATATTAATATTTTAATTTTATTTAAAATTATTTTTTATGATTATTAAGTAATTAATTTTTAATTAAATTATTATTATTTTATTATTTTTGGGTTATTTTATTTTTTATATATATATTTAACTTTTTTTTCGTAATATTATAATATTTTAAATATATATTCGAAATATTTTCGAAATTTTTTCATATTATATTTAACGGGTTAATTTTCTTATTTAATTAAATATTCGTATTATTTTTAATTATTTTAATAATGGATAATATTTTTTATTACTTATTTCTCTTATTTTTTATTAAGTTTAATAATATTATTTAAACGTTATTTAATTTTTAATTATATTATAATTTTAATAAGGATATTAAAAATATATTATATATCCGTTAATATTTAATAAAAAGGATTACTTTATATATGTAAAATTTTATTTATTTTTTAATTATAACCCGTATATAAATAAATATAAAATTTTTATTTTTAAACTTAAATTTTTTAATTAATAAATTTATTTATTATTTTAATTAAAATTTTATAAATATATAATATTAATTATAATATTGCTTATAAATTATTATTATTTTTTCTTAATATTTATATATTATTTAATAAATAACCGCCATTTTTCGAAATATTATTTAATTTCTTATAATTATCCTTTAAAATTTTTTAAAAAATATTTTATTATTTTTATATAATACTTATATAAAATTTCGAACGGAAAATATTTAATAAACGTATTTTACGTATTATTATATACGAATTTCGTATTTCGTAATAACTTTATTTAATTATTTTAATATTTATTAATATAATTACGAAAATAATATTTTAAGATTTCATAAATACCTTTTATTTATTTATTAATTTATGGATAATAAATAATCGATATTTGCCGTTTTATTTTTTATTTTTTATAAAATTCTGCTTAAAATTAATTTATTAATAATTTATTTTTATCGTTAATAATTCCGGCTGGCGTACCGAATTTGCATTTAATTTTGTTATAAAATAATTAGGCTAATTTAATTATTATTAAGGTTTTAATTATAAAAATAAATAATTTTAATGTCGTAAAGCGGTCGACGATTACCAGGATTACGTTATACTTTAATTTATTTAAATTTAAGTTTTTAAAAAATCTCGTATTAAAATTTAACGATATTTTTTAAAAAGATTATTTAAATAATAATAAAAATTATAATTATCTATATGGTTTATAACGTAATTTTATTATGCGTTAATAATTCGGATATTACTCAATATATTTTTAAATATTGTTCGTCAAATTTTCTTAATAAAAGTTTTTAATTATTAAAATTAACTTATAAATATATTTTATATATTTTTTTTTAACTTATTATAATATTAATTAATTAATTATTTCCGTAAAGCGTTTTACGACAGAATTACAAATTTCTTTTAATAATATAAAATTTTATTTAAATTTAAAAAATATTTTCTTTTTATGCCGGCTTAATATTTAATTATTTATATTAGTTTTATAATATTTAAATTTTTAATTTACAATTTTTAAACTTAATTATAAAATTATTAGGAAATTTTTAATTAAAATATTATTTCGTTTTTAAATGTTTTTTATTAACACATATAAAACGTATTAATTATAAATAATAATTTTAATATTATTTTTGTTTTTCTCAAATTTATCGGAATCCGATCGTAATATAGTTATAATTTATGGTTGCCGTTATTTAATTATTAATCGTATTATTATTACGATTTGCATTTATATTATTATTTGCAAATAATAAATTCGATAAGTATATATGTTCTTATTTTTCTTTCTTAAATATATTTTACGATTATATATCGAAAAATATTTATTTCCTTTTACGCCAATAATAATTATTTAAATTTCCGTTACTTAAAATTTATATATAATTTCCCCTAATATATAATCCGGACGTTTAAATAATTTATTTGCCGGGTTAATAATATTTAATTAATATTAAATTTTAAAATTAAATTACGTAAAACGGTAAATTTATCGAATTAAACCTTTTTGAAAATTATGCGCCGGCGTTTTTATTATATTTTTTAATATTATATAATCGATAAATATTAAAAGAAAACTTTTCCGTATTTTTAAGATATTACCGCCAATATTTTAAGTTTTTTATAATTATTAATAATTTTTATTATTTTATAATTTACCGTTTTTAGATTAAATTTAATTTTCGCAATTGTTAAATAATTAAGTATTCATATTTTCCGTATTTTAATAATAATAATTTTAATATAATTTTTACTAAAACGATTATTTTAACCATAATATTTTTGGTGTTATTTTAATATCGGAAAATAATTATTAATTAAAAAATATTTTTCAAATTTCGGAACGTTTTTTTTAATTTTTTCGAATTACTTAAATTTTGTTATTTTATTTTTACCTTATACCTTTTTTAAAAACATAATAATAAATTCGGTAATATATAAATAATAAGTAATTAATTTCCGATAAAAATTTGTAAATCTTAAAAATATTTAAATATTATAAATTAATTTTAATTTTAGTTATATTTTTATAATATCGACCCGTTAGCAGTTTATTTTTAAGCCGTTAATATTAATTACAAATTTTAAAAATTTTATTTTTTTAAAAAAAATTTGTATTTAAACGTTTTAGTAAATAATTAATATTATAATAACTGTTCGTAAATTAATTAAAAATATTTGGCATATTTTTTTCATTATCCGAATAAATAATTATATTATTTAAATATATTACGTATATATAATTAATTAATTTAATTAATATCTTATTTATATAGGTTTAAAACGTAATTAACTTATTAATAAAGCCAAATAATATAACCGTATATTCGAATTATTTATACCGTATTTGGAAAATAATTTTTTATTAATTGCTTTTATTAATTTTAATATAATAATAAATATTTTTAAAATTAATTTTCGAAAATATTTTAATTAATTTTAAATAATATATTATTTTTGAAATTAAAAATAAAAAATATCGGTTTTTTATCGTTATTAGATTTAATTTTTTATAATTAACGTATAATCGGAAATTACCGTTTTTTTAAGTACAAATAATATTAATATTTTTATATTTATTTTAAAATAACGTATCAGATTTATTTTTAAGTTTTTTGGATATATTTTTCGAATATTTTCTTTTAAGTTTTCGAAATACAATAAATTAAGCCGAATAAAGGCGTTTTTCTTTTAAGATTAAGTTTATTACATATTTTGACCTTAATAATTAAGGTATTTTTTGGTATTTTTTCAAAATATATTTGCCGGAAATGTTTTAAATATACAAACAGAGTAATTATATTTTATTTTTATTATTTCCCGAATTCCGAAATATTTAATTTTTTAATTAAACTTTTTAAATTTATAATATAAATTTATTTACCGAAAAATATTAAATTTAAGATTTTTTATTTATTAACCTTTTATAATAATCCGTGTAATTTTTAATATATATTTATATTTAATAAAATCCTTAATTTATTTATTCTGGGTTTAAATAATAAAGAATTGGACGTTTTCCGATTACGACGTATTATAAAATAAATTTATTTAAATTTGTATTTCTTTTTATTATTATTTCTTATATTAATAAAAATTTTGTAAGCTTTATATTATTTAATATATCCGCCGTAAACGTTAATAAAATTCGGAATATTTATAGAAATTAATTAAAAATTAAATTTTTTTGCTAAAGTTTTGCTTATAATATTTACCTATATTTCGGTATCCATATTTATTTATACCGTTACGTTTTCCGTATTTTTCTTAATAAGTACTTTTTTTTAAAAAAAACGGCTTTATTTTAATTATTCTGTAATTATTAATTAAAATGGATTAAACGTATATGCTTATTCCGGCTCCTTTTTTAGATTTATATTTAAGGATTAATTTCCTTTTTCGCTATATATTATAATATTTTATACCGCCTTCAGAAATCGATTTCCGTATAACCGGAATAATAAAATTCTCGTATTTATTTTTAATTTGTAATTTACGTTTTTATAATTTAACGTTTTATAATTATAATGTTTAAATAAGCCCTTATAAAAATCAAAAATATTAAACTATACGGATTTATTTTAATCGGAATTAAATTAATAATTATTTTTTTTCCGAATATAAAAACGCTTACGGTTCTTATTATTTTCGCATAATATTTTTAATTTATTTTAAAAGTTTTTTTTCCGAAAATATTAAAATAAAATCGTTTACTTTTATTAATACATTTAGGAAAAAATAATCGGTTTTTTTGCTTTTTTTTAAACGTTTTAATAATGCTTTATTTTATTTGCCATATTATTAATTCGTTCCAATTTAACGTTTTTCCGTCATAAAATATTTTGTAACCTTAATATTAATTTATAAAAATAATTAAAAACAAAACGTTTATTATTCCGATCGTTTTCCGAATTAAAAACGTTCGTAAATTTTATTTTATAAATTAAAAATCTTTTTTAACGTAAGAATTTAATCATAATTAATCGGATTAATATTGTAATTTTATAAATTATTTCTTATATTTCTTATCGAAAAAATTAAGATTTATATAACTTTTTCTAATAAAAATCCATAAATTTTCTATTTTTAATTTTTTTTCGTAATTAAAATAATTAAACATAACGCGGTATAATTATTATACGTTCATAATAAAAACGTCCATATAACCTATAACTTATTAAATATAAATAAAGGTATTTCGCCTTAATTTTTCGGCATAAATTTCCGTAATAACTTTTATTTAACCTTTTTTTAATTAACGTACGTTCGGAAAATTTCGGATAATTATAACGCGGTATTTGCTTATTCTCTTTAAGTTTTTGTAACAATATCGCAATTAACTTATAAAGTTTTATTTTTTAACTTATATTATTATTTATTATTTGGCTAATTATCGGAATAATTCCGAATATAATTCGTTTTATTAACGAATAATTTCTAAAATTTAAGTATTATTAAAAAATCTTTTTTTTTACTTTAAATTCCGGAATATATTTATTATATTACGCTTATTTTCCGACCGTTTAACTAACGGTTATCGGAATGCATCCTTATTATATATATAAAATAATTCGGGATCCCGGAAATTATAATCTTTTACCCGTTAAAACTTTGTTATAAGCTTTTTCGCCTATTTGCGTACCGTAATTAATCGTTTGTCGGTTAGGTTTTAATTTATAATTTTTTCGATTAATAATTTAGGTTTATTTTGCAATCGGCGAATTTTACTTTTAATCATTATTGCGTTACCTTTCATAATAAATAAAAAAATATAAAATAATAAATAATTATAAATTAAATAAAATAATTTCCGATTAATCGTAAAGCAAATTTTAAAAAATAAATATATTAAGTTATTTCTATTTGGCATTTCTTATTAACTTCCAGATAATGGATTTATATTAATAAATAAGTCGGTAACTAATTGGTAGCTGGTCGGCTATTAGCCTTATCCTTATAAGGGCTATATTCTTATATTAAGACTTATATAACTTGGCGTTACTTATAAATAAAACTGGAGCCAGATTAAATGCTTTAATTATAGCAAAATAGGATATAAAGCTTACAAATATAAAAAATCTAAGAAGTTACGATAAAATAACTGGATATTTATATCGAAAAAATAATCTAAAAATAATTAAGAAAATGATAATAAAATTGTTAACATAATTTAAGCCGAATACGTAGTAGGTCTATAGCAAAAGATTTAATAGGGATTATTACGATAATAAATTCGACGCGGAATATAAAAAGCTAGAAAGCTGGCTTAATAAATATTGCGAACATAACAAGAAATATTATAAGGATAATTACGTAAGTATTAGAACTAGATAAAAAAGTTTGTCCCGGAAACCTTGACAAATACGGTAAAATATACGTTATATATTATTAACGACGAGAATATCCTAATTACGAAACATAAAAGTAACATATTTACGAACGAATTATCCGTATATATTATAAGGGATTCGATTTTCCAAATTATACCGGAAATAATAAAGATGATAAGTAATAGTATTAATATTTTCGAATTATAGCCCCGGAAAATGTTCAATAGTTGGTCGAAGGAAAAAGTTAGCCCGAAAAAAAATAATGCCCACAGAAAAATCTTTTTTATTATGATGGATAATATAATTATTAAACGGAAAAAGAATTAATTTAGCACATGATGAAAAGGTATTATTAGAAAATTATTACAGATTTTTATTTTTAGTTAATATTTATTATAAATTTTTACGAAAAAAAGTTATTAAGGAAAAAATACGTTAATTTATAAAAGATCTTTGAAACAATAATTAAGATAACGCATAATAGGATATAATCGCAAATATAAAAAAACAATTTATTCGATAAAGAAAAAAATTATAATAAAATGAAAAACAATTAATATAATTCGAAGGAATAGTACGTCGATAATAGCGATAAATATAGTAACTTAACGCGCTAAACGAAAAATTACAAGCAAGGTTTAACAAACTCGAATAGAAATTAAAAGAAAAAAATTACTTATAAAAAAGCCGCAAAATAACAAAACTTAAAAGAATTAAAAGGAACTTTTACGAAAAGTTTTAAACGTAACGATAAAAAACATTAATAATCTTATTATTTTAGGTATACGAATCGGAACGTATTAATATATCGTAATAATAAATTACGAAACTTTAAACGGGAATTATATTGTACTAAATATAATTAATAAACTTAAATTGCTATAAAAATATAAGTTAAAACCTTATATAACGACGAATATCGAAAATCAGGAATTTACTTACGATAACGAAAAAATGATACGCGAAATTAATCACCTCGAGATTTTTATCTAAGGGCGATACTAGATAATTAATTTCGATATCGTTTTATTCGGAAATTACGATATAATTTTAAAATTACTATAAATACGCTAATACGGAATCTTAATTGATAGTAGGGTTAGCTAAATAACGTTCGCCGTATACTCCATTAATAGATAAATAAAAAGAAAATTAAGATTTTAATATTTAATCGAAAATGGCAACAAATGCAGATATAAGGATATAATAAAAATCTTATTACTCTAAAGGATAAGATATAAAAAAACGGGCATTAAAGAAAAATACGACGTATTATTATTACGATTAAAGCCAAATTAAAGTAATTAAATAACGATTTGGAATAATAGGAATAGCAGCCTAAAAAATCAGAAAATCTAAACAATATGTTACCATAATATTATAAATATAAGTAACTTTTCAGAAAAGAGCTTGATACGATATTTATTAGAACATAACGAATAAAATCATAAGATAATCCTTAAGGAAAGATTTTCGACGAAGTTTTACCCTATTTATAACCTTAACAGAAATGAATTACGTATTTTTAAGGAATATCTAGAAAATCGGTTATAGCAAGAATGGATTCGACCTTCAAAATTACCAGCAAAATATTCGATATTTTTCGTACTTAAAAAAATGGAAAATTACGACTTATAATTAATTATCGATAATTAAACGATATTATTATTAAAGATTAAATATTATTAATCCTAATTATAAAAATAAAAAACCGATTTTACGGAATTAAATAATTTACGGCATTCGATCTTAAAAATAAATATAACTTTATCAAAATCAAAAGAATACGAATAAAAAATAACTTTTAAAACGAAATACGGATTATTTGAGTATTTGGTTACGTTAATAGGATTTATAAACGTACCAGTAATTTTCCAGTAAATAATTAATTATATATTACGAAAATACCTCGATAAATTCGTTGTTTGCTATCTCGACAACATTTTTATTTTTTTTAAAAACAGAAAAAACATATGCAAAATACTTTTATAACGTTTTTCAAATTTTACAGAACGTAAGGTTACTTATTAATGTAAAAAAAATATTAATTTTATAAATAAAAAGTTAAATATTTAGGACATATTATTACTCCAAAATATATCAGAATAAATCTTAAGAAAATTGCTATAATTATAAAATAATAAATATTAACAATAATTAAAGAAATACAGGTATTCCTTAAATTTGCCAATTATTATAAGAAGTTTATTCGAAATTTTAGGAAAATAATTATATTTCTAATAAATTTTACGAAAAAAGAATTTAAATGGACCCCGGATACGAAAAAAATATTCTGGGATATTAAAAACGTAATTATTAACGAATTAATATAAATTATATATAATTTAAACCGTTTTATTAAATTAAAAACCGATATTTCTGATTATATATTAAACGTAATAATCGGATAACGAAATAATTAAGACAAATTATATTTTATTGTATTTTTTTCGTATAAACTTAAAAGAACCAAATTTAATTACGGTATTTCAAATAAAGAATTTATAATAATTATTATAATATTTCGAAAGTTTAAGCATTTCTTAATGTAAGAATACAGCCCTTATAAGGATAAGGCTGGTAGCCGACCAGCTACCGATTAATTACCGACTTATTTACTAATATAAATTTATTATCTGGCAGCTAATAAGAAATGTTAAATGGAAATAACTTAATATATTTATTTTTTAGAATTTATTTTACGATTAATCGGAAATTATTTTGCTTAGCTTATAGTTATTTATTATTTTATAATTTTTTTATTTATTATAAAGGATAACGTAATAATTATTAAAAATAAAGCTCGTTAATTGCAAAACGAACCTAAATTATTAGTCGAAAAGATCGCCGATCGGAACCTAACCGACGAATAATTGATTACGGTATGGGAATAAGCGAAAAAGCTTATAACGGAATTTTAACAGGTAAAGAATTATGGTTCTCGTGATCCTAAATTACCTTATATATATAATAAGGATACGTTCCGATAACTATTAATTAAATAGTTAAAAAATAGACGTAATATAGCGAACGTATTCTGGAATTTAAAATAAAAAAAGGTTAAGTTTTTTAATAATAACCAGATTTTGGAAATTATTTGTTAATAAAATAAATAATATTCGGAATTATTCCGATAATTAGCTAAATAATAAGTAATAATATAGGTTAAAAAATAAAGTTTTATAAATTAATTGTATTATCGTTATAAAAACTTAAAAGTAATAAGCGAATATTACGTTATAATTATTTAAAGCTTTTTGAACGCGCGTTAATTAAAAAGAAAAAAATTAAATAAAAATTATTACGGAAATTTATGTTAAAAAGTTAAGGCGAAATACCTTTATTTATATTTAATAGGCCATAGGCCATATGGACGTTTTTATTATAAACGTATAACGATTATATTATATTATGTTTAATTATTTTAATTACGAAAAAAATTAAAAATATATAATTTATGAATTTTGATTAAGAAAAATTACGTAAATCTTAATTTTTTTTAATAATAAGTAAAAGGAATAATTTATAGAATTATGATAATAATCCGATTAATCGTTATTATATTTTTACGTTAAATAAAAGTTCTTAATTTATAAAATAAAATTTACGGATATATTTAGCCCGGAAAATAATTAAAATAATAAGCGTTTTATTTTTAATTGTTTTTATAAATTAATATTAAAGTTACGATATATTTTGTTTCGAAAAAATATTAAGTTAAAATAAGTTAATAACGTAATAAATAAGGTAAAATATTATTATAACGTTTGGAAAAAGATAAAGGAAAACCGATTATTTTTTGCTAAAAATATTAATAAGGATAAATAATTTTATTTTAATGTTTTCGGGAAAGAAATCCTTAAAATAAATTAAAAACGCTGCGTAAAAATAATAAGGATTACGGGTATTTTTATATTCGGAAAGTAAATAATTGCCGATTTAATTTTAATTAAAGTAAATCCATATAACTTAATATCCTTAATTTTTATAAAGGCTTATTTAAATATTATAACTGTAGGAAGTTAAGCTATAAAAACGTAAATTATAAATTAAAAAGAGATACGAAAATCCCGTTATTCCGGCCGTACGGAAACCGATTTCCGAAAGCCGTATAAAACGTTATAATATATAACGATAAATCAGATTAATTCCTAAACGTAAACCTAAAAGAAAAGCCGGAATAGGCGTATACGTTTAATCTATTTCGGCTAATAATTACAAAATGGTTAAAATACAGCCGTTTTTTAAAGGGAAGGCATTTATTAAAAGAAATACGAGGGATATAGCAGTATAAATGGATATAAATACCGGAATACAGGTAAATATTATAAGCAGAAAGTTGGCGAAAAAGATTAATTTCTAATTAGTTTTTATAGATATTCCAGACTTTATTGGTATTAACGGCATATATATTAAATATTATAAGGCTTATAAGATTTTTATTAGCATAATAAATAATAACGAAAACGAACGAAAGTTTAAGTAAATTTATTTTATAATATGCCGTAATCGGAAAACGCCTTATTTTTTATTATTTAAACCCGGAATAAATAAATTAAGAATTTTTCTGAATATAATTATATATTAATAGTTATATAAATTATTATAAAAGGTTGATAAATAAAAAATTATAAACTTAATATTTTTCGATAAATAACTTGATACCGTTAATTTAATAAATTTAACCAAAAAATTAGATATTTCGAAATTCGGAAAATAACATAAATAAAAAATAACTAATTTTTTTATATATTTAAAGAATTTCCGGCGAATATATTCCTAAAAAATAGCCAAAAAAATACCTTAATTATTAAGGGCAAAATATGTAATAAATTTAATCCTAAAGAAAATGCCCTTATTCGGTCTAATTTACTTTATTTCGAAAATTTAAAAAAAAATTTCGAAAAATATATTCGAAAAAATTTAAAAATAGGCCGAATATATTATTCGAAAATAATTATAAAAATATTAATATTATTTATGTTTAAGAAAAACAGCAATTTCCGATTATACGTTAATTATAAGGGACTAAATTAAATCACGATAAAAAACTGATATCTTTTATTTTTAATTTTAAAAATAATAAATTGCTTAAAGTTAATTAAGATATTTTCGAAAATTAATTTTAAAGATATTTATTACCGTATTAAAATTAAAAAAGGTAATTTATAAAAAATTATTTTCCGAATACGGTACAGATAATTTAAATATACGGTTATATTATTTGGCTTTATTAACGTATTAATTACGTTTTAAATTTTTATATATAAAATATTAATTATATTAATTAATTATATATACATAATATATTTAAATAATATAATTATTCATTTAAATAACGAAAAGAAATATGCGAAATATTTTTAGTTAATTTACGAACGGCTATTATAATATTAATTATTTATTAAAATATTTAAATACGAATTTTTAAAAAAAAATTTGTAATTAATATTAACGGTTTGGAAATAAACCGCCAACGGGTTAATATTATCGAAACGTAATTAAAATCAAAATTAATTTATTATATTTAAATATTTGTGGAATTCGCGAATTTTTATTAGGAATTTATTGCTTATTATTTACGTATTACCGAATTTATTATTAAGCTTTTAAAAAAACGTAAAGTAAAAGTAAAATAATAAAATTTAAATAATTTAAAAAAATTAAAAAAGCGTTCCGAAACTTAAAATATATCTTTTAATCGATAATTATTTTTCGATATTAAGATAATACCAAAAATATTAGAGTTAAAATAAACGTTTTGATAAAAGTTATATTAAGAATATTTTTATAAAAATACGAAAAATATTAGTACTTAATTATATATTAATTACGAAAATTAAGTTTAATCGAAGAGTAATAAATTATAAGGCAATAAAACTTATTGGTAATTATAAAAAATGTAAAATATTAGCGGTAATACCTTAAAGGTACGAAAAAAAATTTCTTAATATTTACCGATTATATGGCGTTAAAAAATATAATAAAGGCGTTAACGCGTAACTTTAAGGGGAAATTAACCCGATAAATTTATTATTTTATATAATTTGATTTTAAAATTTAATACCGACCAGGTACCGTTAATCCGGCAGATAGGTTATTTAAACGCCCGGATTACATATTAAGAAAAATTACATATAAAAACGTAATTTTTACGTTATTTAAGAAATTCGGATTTGTGAATAATATGTTAGAAAACGTACGGAAAACGGTTATAAATATATAACGTAATTTAAAGTATTATGAAAAAGTAAAAGGTTTTATGAAAGTAATATAAAATTTGTTCGTTATAAAATTTTTAAATAAATTTTAAGTAACGAAAATTTAAATAATTATTATTTACGTAAAAAAAGCGGAAAACCTTTATTATACGATTATAAAAAGTTTTTAAAAAAAAAGAAAAATAAAAAATTATATATTTGCCGAATTTATTATTTACGAATAATAATGTAAATATAAATTACAATAATAATACGATTAACGGTTAAATAATAATAATTATAAATTGTAATCATATTATAATCGAATTTCGAAAAATTTAAAAAAAACAAAATTAATATTAAGGTTATTATTTATAATTAATAGGTTTTACGTTTTTTAGCAAAAGAATTATTTAAAAATAAAATGGCATTTTAATCGAAAATTTCTTAATAATTTTATGATTAAGTTCGAAAATTATAAATTAAGGATTTAAATATTATAAAGCTCATACGGATAATTAAACGCTAAGCCGAAATAAAAAAAATATTTCCTAGATTTAAATAAGGTTTTATATTATCGGAATAAATTTATAATCCTATTATAAAATATTTTACGGAAATAATTAATTAATTAATATTATAATAATTTAAAAATAAGATATATAAAATATATCCGTAAATTAAAATTAATAATTAAAAGATTTTATTAGGAAAATATAACGAAAGATATTTAAAAATATATTAAGTAATATCTAAGTTATTAAGGCATAATAAAATTACGTTATAAACCATATAGATAATTATAATTTTTGTTATTATTTAAATAATTTTTCCAAAAAATCTCGTTAAATTTTATTACGGGATTTTTTAAAAGCCTAGGTTTAAACGGGTTAGAATACGACGTAATTTTGGTGATCGTCGACCGTTTTACGAAATTAAGATTATTTATTTTTACGGTTAAAACTGTGATAATATGCATAGTTAGTCCTTATAAGGTGGATTAAGGTGTCCAAACCTTAATTGGGGGTTTAGAATTGCTGACCTTTTGATATTGTAATTAGTGTCGTATTTTCGTTATCTTATAAAAACCTTAATTATAATTAAATTAGCCTAATTATTTTACGACAAAGTTAAATGTAAATTTGGTACGTTAACCGGAATTATTAATGATAAAAATAAATTATTAATAAATTAATTTTAAATAAAATTGTGTAAAAAGTAAAAAATAAAATAACAAATATTAACTGTTTATTATTTATAAACCGATAAATAAACGGAACGTATTTATTAAATTTTAAAATATTATTTTTGTAATTACGTTAATAAGTATTAATATAATTAAATAAAGTTATTACGAAATATAAAATTTAAATATAATAATATACGAAATATATTTATCGGCCGTTTTTTATTTAAAACCTTATATAAATATTATTTAAAAATAATAAAATATTTTTTATAAAAATTTAAAAGATAAATATAAAGAATTAAAAAACGTTTTAAAAATATGGCAGTTATTTATTAAATAATATACGAATATTAAGAAAAAATAATAACAGCTTAAAAAAATATTATAATTAATATTATATACTTATAAAACTTTAATTAAAGTAATAAATAAATTTATTAATTAAGAATTTTAAATTTAAATATAAAAAATTTATATTTATTTATATTTAAATTATAATTATAAAAAAGTTTTTAAACATATAAAATAATAATTTTTTATTAAATATTAATAAATATATAATATATTTTTTATATTTTCATTAAAACCGGACTTAATAAAAAAATAAAAAAATAAATAATAAAAGATATTATCCGTTATTAAAATAATTAGGAATAACGCAAATATTTAATTAAATAAAAAAATTAACTTATTAAATATAATATGTAAAAATTTCGAAAATATTTTAAATACATATTTAAAATATTATAACGTTATAAGAAAAAAATTAAATACGTATAGAAAAAATAAAATAATTTAAAAATTATACGGTAATAATAATCCGATTGGAAATTAATTATTAATAATTATAAATGTTATAAAAAATAATTTTAAATAAAATTAAAATATTAATATTAAAATATTACTTAATTATATTATTATTTTTAAATTTTTGATAAATAATTATTTTATTATATATTAATTAAAAATTTATAAATAATATAAAAAAATTAAATTTTTATTTCGAAAATAAGATTTTATATTTAATTATTAAGTTTTATATTAATTAATTTTTAATAAATATATTAAAAATTTAATATAAAAATATCGGAAATTAAATAAAAAATATATAATAACAAAAAACAAATATATTTATTAAATTTATTAAATATAAAATTCGGAAAAAATTTAAAAATATTTTATTTTTTATAAAAAATAAAATTTAAATAATTAATATATAATTTGTTATTAATCGGAAATAAGGCGTTATATTTAAAACGCTTAATATATTTAAATTTAAAAATAATTTTGCTTAATAAAACCATTTTTTAATTATAATTTTTAATAAATTTCAAAATTTTATTAAAATATTAAAAAATAAGCGGAAAATATTTATAAGTAAAAAACATAATAATATAATAACTTTTAAAAATTACTTTATTTATAAAAATACCTTAAAATTACGTTTAATCGGAAATTAATTACGAAATAATAAAAAAATCGTAATATTTATTAAAAAAAATTAAATTTATAAACTTATAAAATAATATTAAAATTAGATTTTTATAACTATAACGGATAATCGGAAATTACCCTTAATTATATTAAAGAAATAATATTTTTTAATTATAATTACGTTAAAGGCGAACTTAATTTTGCGAAAGATGTCGAATCGATAACCGACCGTAATTACGTCGAATCGTTCGTATTAGGTACCCGCAATATAAGCCTTTTTGAGTTCGTTAATTAACTTTTAGTTATCGGTGCCGAATTAAGAAATCGTTTAGGCGGTACTTTTAAGGATAATCGGAATTTAAACGGAAATTAAATAATGATATTAATAATATTAAAAATAATTACTTATTATATAAAAAATTTTATAATAATAATTAATTACGACATAATTTAAGGGGCCCGGAACTTAAACGTAAATTGTACGGTAATCGAAATAACGTTATATTACGTAAATATAATACGGCTTATTGCCGCCTATGGTACGATTGGTATTTATTTTACCATCGGCGTCGAAAGGATAACGCTGGAGGAAATCCCAGTCCTTTTTGGTGTCAAAGTATTACTTTTCCTGGAATTCCTTATAAGAAAGAGATATGGCGAACGGAGATAATACGCAGAATAGACGAAGAAGGCGAAATGAAAAAGAAGAAAAGGTAAATAAGACAAGGTTAAAAACGGATTATAATAAGGAACTGGGCGGAATATAATTAATTACGTAATATAATACATATTAATTATTACGGCAACCATATATAACATAATATAATAATTGTTACAGGAACAGGGGTTCCTGTCTCGAGGAGACCAACCTTTAAGGCCTAGCGCGGACCTGTCATGGCTAAATTCCGGATAAGGAAGCTTGGCTTTTAAAGTGATCTAATTGATTTAGGTAATTTAAGTAATTTACGACCAGATCATATAAATCACATAGATTTACGATATACTTACTTTAGGAATTAAGATATATAATAAATCGGTTTTTTATATAAATAGCATTTATTTAATTTCGCTTTTTAATTATTAATTTAAGCTTTTAGCTAAAGGTAATTATACCGTTTTTTAATTAAAAAAGGAATATCTTAAAATCTTTTTAACGAATATATTAAATTATTTTTTATCTTATTATTACTTATAAATCAAAATTTTTTTTGAATATTATTTATATTTCTAAATAAATATATAATAAATTCGTTATATTTTAATAATGTTTTAATTAATAACCGATAAATAATTTACTGTTTAATTAAGATATAAATTTTTCTGAACTTAATATAAATAATAATATAAAATAACGTTCAGAAAATAAATAACATATATAATACTTATTATTAGCCAATAAGGTGTTATTAATAAGATTTAACGATTTACCCCTTATTAAAAAAAATTTTAATTAATTAATAATATGGTTCCCTTTATAATTCGATTTTAAAAAGGTTTTTTTTCCTAGCCTTAATAATAATTTTCCTTAATTCCGCAAAATATTATTAAAGTTTAGGAACCGGAGCAGGAGGAGGTCGAAAAAAGAAAGAAAGAATATAAGGCAGAAAGCCAAAAGAAAAAGTCTTCCGCAAAGAAAAAATTAAATGCTTTAAAGGTAAAAGTCCAGATTTTAAAAAAAGAAAATGCCCAATTAAAGGGAAAAAAACCGGCTTTTTTATAGTTTGGCTTTCTTAGAGGATGAAGCCAAGGAACTGGTTATTAATTATTTATGCTAAACCTAAAATAAATATAAATAAAAACCTTAACCTTATTATTATTCGGCGTTAACCGAATATAAAAAAAAACTATTCCGCCTTTAAATTATAACGAAATGCCAGATATTAAAAGCTATAAGCCAATTTCCTTAAAGCCTTATAATGGATTAAAAAACCTTAATGGATTTTTGGTTTAGGCCAGATTTCACCTTAAGTTTTATAAAAATTCCTTACCGGAAAAGTATTAAAAAATAATAGTTATTTTTTAATTATTAATCGGACGAATTTGTTTATGGTTCGAATTTATTTTAATAAATTATTTTAAACGATACTTAAAAAAATTTTCGGATTTTATTAATTATATTTTCAGTAATTATAAGAATTTCGAAAAAAAATACGTATTTTATTTAAAAATCCAGATAAAAAATAATATGTAATTAAGTAATTTTATCTTTTTTGCCAAATTAAATTAACGTCCAAATATATAACTAATTTTAATTATTTGGGCGCCATTTCAAATTTACCAAAAAAATGCGTTATTTTATCCTTATTACGATAGTTTAAAACTTTAAGTTAAAAATAAGTTATATATAAAATTTAAAATTAAATCTTTTGCAAAATATATAAATAAGGTTATTATTGCCAACCGATAAACCTTTAATTGATATTTCGAGAAAAAAGGAACCGGCAAACGAAATAATGACAAAAACTTTAATAACCGAACTAGGAAGGATAAGGGCAAACCTTAGAAAAAAACGAATTCCGCTTTGAAAAAGCCTAAAAAAAATAAGTTTAAAGTAAAATATTTTAATTATAGCAAAAAGGGATATTTTAAAAGCGAATATTATTTTTCTGCCAAAAGGAATTCCAAAAAAAAGGGATTTTTTAATCCCAGAAAAAAGCTAGGGCGGCTAAATAAGAAACCGACAGTAAGGTAAAAAAGAAAAAAAAAAGTTAATTCGATTTTTTTCTAGCCAGAATTTATTATTGCCATAACTACTTAAATCCAAAATAATAACCCAAAGTACGAAAATTATTTTATTTACCAGGATTTTAAAATTAAAGTTTACAAATATTATTTAGGATAAACCGCTTTCAAAATAACCATAAAACTAAAATACCAATATTACCTTAATTCCCAAAAATATAAGATATATATAAAAAATGATTAATTTCGACCAAATATTAACAATTACGGATAATTATTCCCAAAATTTTACGAATTTTTAAAATGTATTATTTACAGGAAAATACTATTAGTAAATCCTTATAATTTATTACATTTTATTATTTATTATTAGGATAATTATTTTATTTATTTTAAAACTAAAAAAGAAATTTAGCCAGGATAAAATAATAAGACTTTTACCGAATTAAACGATAAATACCAATATATTAAAATTTTCCGATAATCAAAATACTTTAAGTTTTATTATTTATACCCCGAATTAAAATAAAATTAAAAGGTTATATCGTAAAAATACCTATATTATTTTCCGATATTTTGTATTTAATACGAATTCTTAAATATGGGAATATTTTTTTCGGAAATTTACCTTTTTAACCCTATAATTCGGGAAATACGGAATAAAAAGATAAATTAGGAAAAAAACCAGATTTTAAAACCTTAATGCAAATACGGCAAAAAAACATAATTCCGGTATAAGGACGACTAATATATTAAATATATTATTAAAAAAGTTTATAAATAAAGGTTTATTTAAATCGGAAATTAACCGAAATTAAAAAATTATAAAGGCTTTCGAAAATAAAGTAATAAAAAGTTTTAATCGATAAGACCTTATATAAAGTAATAAAAGGAATACATAATCAAATTAAAATTTCCCTTTAATATCATAATAAAATATTTAAAATAATAATTAATTCCGGCGCAAAAAATAATTTTATTTCCTTTATTATAATAGAAAAATATTAAATTCCTTGGAAATATAAATTAAAGTTTTATAAATTACGTACGGTAAATAATAATTTATTTACTTACGAAAAAAAATTAATTTTTCGAAAAATAAAGGAACTTCCAGTATAAATTTAAAGATATTAAAAATATCTTTCGTTAGATATCGCCGACATCTCTAAATACGATATTATTTTGGGAATATTTTGACGTTATTTTAACAATTTAAGGATTAATTAAAAAAATAAACGTTTTCTTGGGATAAAATATTAAATAAAAATAATCAAAAAATTTATTATGTTATTAAGGAAGTACGGATCTCTAATTAAAATTTTATAATATTATTAAAATATTACGGATTTAAAAAATTATTTAAAAATAAAAAAGTTTATGAATTATTATTTTATAATTAATAAAATTATTAAATATTTATTAAGGAAAAATATTATCCTAAATTCCATAAAATTTATTATATAAATCCAAAAAAATCGAAAACCTTATAAAAAATATATAATTAGATTTAAAAAAAGGATATATTTAATTTTTTAACTCCTTTATTAGATATTTAGTTTTTATGGTACTAAAAATTAAGGATAATAAATAAAAATTAATAAAACCAAAAACCCTATTTATCGAAAAATGGTTAATTACAAATAATTAAATAATATTATAATCAAAAATAAATATTTTTTAATATTTATAAATATTTTGAAAAAAATATTAATAAAATTAAATGATTTATAGTATTTAATTTTCGTAATAATTATTACTGCATTAAAATAACCAAAGAAAAAAAATAAAAAACGGTATTTAAAATAATATATGGACTTTATAAATATAAAGTAATATTTATGGGATTTATTAATATTTTCGCCAATTTCCAAAATTTAATAATAATTACTTTCCGATAATTTTTGGATAAATTCGTATTTGTTTATTTCGACAATATTTTTATTTATTCCGAAACCTTAAAAAATATAAAAAATATATTACTTAAGTACTTAAAACTTTGGACGAAACCAATATTCGAATTAACCTTATTAAAAACGTATAGCATATTTAAAAATTGGATTTTTTTGGGATTTATTTTTATATTAAAATAAATTTAAATTTAACGTTTTAAATTAAAAGTAATTAAAAATTAACCTATCCTTAATAAAGCGACCATTATAAATATCCGATAAATTTTAAAATTTACGGGTTACGTATGCGGCTTAATTAAAGAATATAAAGATATAATTAGGCCTTTAACGAAACTTATTATTAAGGAATACGTTAGGAAAAGATTTAAATTTCCAGAAAAAACAAAAAAAATATTCCGGGAATTAAAAAAGGCAATTATTAACGGATTTATTATAAGGATATTAAATTTAGATAAAACGAAATAATTAAAAATAAATATTTTAAAATATGCCTTAAACGTAATTTTAAAATAACAAAAAAATAACGGTAAATAATATTTAGTAACGTATTATTCGAAAGTATTCCGAAATATAAAATTTCGATACCAGATTTATAACAAAAAATTATTAATAATTATTAATATTTTTAAAAAATAAACACTTTTTTTAATAAAATAAAAAAACTTTAATATTTATTTTAATTATAAAAATCTTATACGATTTATAAAAGCATAAAAATTAAACAAACGATACAAAAAATAATAGATTTTTTTATCTAGATTTAATTTCAAAATATATTATATTAAAAAAAATATTTAGACGGATATTTTTAATTATAAAAAGAATTACGATTCCAAAATCCCCAAAAAAAATATATAAATATTATAATATAATAAAGACGGAATAATATATTTATGCGAAATAATTAAAAATTTAATTATTAAACTTTTAATACGGTTCCGAAATTTTTATAATATAAAAAAATAAAAAGAAATTCAATAATTAAAAGGATAACCAAAAGATTAATTATTATATTACGGCAAAATTTATGTTCTTAAGGATTAATAAAAATAATTCGTAAAAGAATTCTATAAGGACTTATTATATAAATACTAAGGAATTTTTAAAATTACCTAACGGCTATAAAAAAAGTATAATTTCCTTAAGTTACGCCGTATGGTCAAAATAATTATCAAAAATTGTAATATTTATAATAAAATTAAAACAATACGTTATAAGCCTTATAAATTATTATAACTTATTAACATTCCTAATAAAACATAAAATATTATAACTTAGAATTTTATTATTAACTTATATTTATTTAAAAACCTAATTATTAAAAATAAATATAATAAAATATAAATAATTTTTAATAAATTTACCAAATATAAATATTTTTATTTTTTTAAAAAAATATAACAGCAAAATAATTAGCTTATATTTTTATTAAATAATACCTTAATAAGCATAAGATATTTAAAAAATCGTTTTAAACCAAAATATATTATTTATTTTAAAATTCGGTATTAATTTTTTTAAATAAATTAATATTAAATTTAAGTTTTTAATAACGTATTATCTTTAAATAAATAATTAAACCGAAAAATTAAATTAAATTTTAAAATAATACTTGCGAAATTACGTTAATTATTAATAAAATAATTAAATAAAATTTTTATTATTGGCATAAATTACTTATAATATATTTATTAATAAGGATATAAATATATTTTCCCATACAATTATATATAAATATAATACAAAAATAAAATAATTTAAATAACCGTTTAATAAGGTACCAAAAATTATTATAATTATCTTAAAAACAAAAATATTAATAATAAAAATCAAAACGATTTAAGCCCGTTTCCAAAACGAATTATAATTTTTATAATAACGGATAATTTAATATTATAATAAGAAAAAAAATTAAAAAATTAATTTTAATAAAAAGAAATAAAGTTTACCTATTATGCCAAAAATAAAACGTAATTTCAAATATTTTATAAATTAAAACAAAAAGATTTAACAATAAACTTAACTTTAAAAAACTTAATTTATTTAAAATTAATAAAATTATTTCCAAAACGAATTACCGATTATTATTATTATTTAAAAACATAAGAATATACCTTATTTTCCATATTTTTTTACTTAAACCAATATTTAAAAACGCCTTATTAAAAATAAACCTAAAATTCGAAAAAGACTTTGACAAATTTAACGTTAAATAAAAACTGGATTCCAAAATAATTAAAAATAAAATCCAGTACCTAGTTAAATGGGGAAAATATTTACATAAAAAAATACGTAAGAACCATTTAATTACTTAACGAATGCGATAAATTTGGTTAAGACGTTCTACCGCCAAAATCCTGACCGACCGTCTTTAATGCGGCTAAGGTTATAGGCGATAACGGTCCCCCGTTCAAATCCAAACCTTCGGCGTTCCAGTTAAAAAAAATAAACACCTCTAAAACGGCGTCCATTTCGGAAGCAAGCTGCGCTTACTCCGTTTTTACACAATAACGTTTTTCTTCTAACCTCTTTTATTTTTCCAGTTGATCTAATTTATATCCTTCTTTTAAGATAATTACGGCCTTCTTTTTTAGTACTTCCTGTTACAGGCGTAGGCGCCGCAATTAACCGATAAACTTTTGAAATTTTTCTTTTCGCCAACGAAGCGCTTTTTCTTAACGTTAACGCAGGTTATCCAATTCCTTTTCGGCAACCTTTTGATACGCCATAAAATTATCTTCAACTTTACGTTATTCTTTTTTAAGACGGTCGCGTTTTTCGCCTAGCCTCATCAAAGAATTTATAACCAAAACGTCATAAACGGAACGCTAACGACAAATACAATAGCTGCAACTTGGGATATCAAGAATATAAAAACATTCGGTTTCGCCGAAACGAATATAATTAGAATAAAAGAAAGTCGTAATACCAAACTTTTTGATGTAAGCGGCACAAGAATCGCAAGAATTGCGTTAATTCAAACGAGGTTTTTTTTTTTAAATATAACCTGTTATGGTAAAATTAGTTAAAATATCCCCGAGAACTTTTTTTAACAAAATGAAGTGGTTACTTACGGTTTTTATCTTTAGGATAAAAATCCTTAGAGAAAGGAAATAATGTTACAGGAATAAGGGTTCCTATCTTGAGGAGACTAATTTTTAAGGCCTAGCGCGGACTTGTTATGGTTAAATTCCGGATAAGGAAGTTTGGCTTTTAAGGTAATCTAATTAATTTAGGTAATCTAAGTAATTTACGACCAGATCATATAAATCACATAAATCCACGATATACTTACTTTAGGAATTAGGATATATAATAAATCGGTCTTTTATATAAATAGTACTTACTTAATTTCGCTCTTTAACTATTAATCTAAGCTTTTAACCAGAGGTAATTGTACCGTTCTCTAATTGAAAAAGGAGTACCTTAAAATCTCCTTAACGAACATATTAAATTATTCCTCGCCTTATTATTACCTGCAAATCAAGACCCCTTTCGGATACTGTTCATACCTCCAGGTGGATGTATGACAGGTTCGTTACAATAATAAATTATCGGTAAGCATACGTAACCAGATTTACGAAACGTATTATATCAAATTAATAACTTAAAAAGGAAAAATAATTATAAAAATATAACCCTTATAAGGATAAAACTGCTAACCGATTAACTATTAATCAGCTACCGACCTACTTATTAATATAAATCTATTATCTGGCAGCTAATGGGAAACGCCAAATAAAAATAACCTAATACATATATTTCTTGAAATCTGCTTTACGACTAGTCGGAGATCACCTTACCCAGCTCACAGCTGTCTATTATTTTACACTTAAAAGGAAATTTGTATTAAGTTAAGGTTTATACGGATTATCAGAATTTTATCCGATTTATTACGATTAAGGAATTTATAAAACAATAATTTCGTTATGCAGAAAAATTGGCGAATTTCGATTTCGTTATTATCTATAAAAAAACTTTAAAAAATAATAAAGTAAATACCTTAAGTAAGTAACCAAATTTTAAAGAAAAATTAATTAAAATTAGCCATATAATTTTCGATATTATTATAAAAAGATATTTACGCCTATAATAAATTGTGATAATTCAGATAACACTTTTTAATATATATTAAGAAATTTAGCAATATAATATTAATTTTCCAAAAAATCTAAAACCGAATAAAATATAAGTTTTAAAAAAATATTAAAAAGATTTAATACGAAAAATATACGAATATTAATTATATGGATATCCAGGAATTTACAAAACTTTAAAACGGCTTTAACGTATATATTCCTTTTTTAAAATGAAATTAATAATACAGAAAATTATACGGTAATGCGATATTTGCGCCAAAGCAAAAACTCAACGATACAAACCATACGAAAAATTACAGTTATTACTAGTCGTAAAATAATTATGGTATTTAGCTATATTCGACTTTATTATTAAATTTCTTATGTTAAAAAGTTTAATTACAGAAAAATATTACGATAGCATTTTTATAATCGTTAACCGATTTATAAAATTTTCTTGTTTCTTATTATATTACGAAAATACAAATGCCGAACAAATGGCATATATTTTTTAAAAACATTTTTAATATATACGGATCACTAATAGAAATTATTTTAAATAAAGGATTAATATTTGTATTTAAATTGTGATAAAACCTAATATTATAAATCGATTTAAATTATAAGTTACTTAATGTATTTAAAGCTTAAACAAACAAATAAATAAAACGAATAAATTAAACCTTAAAAATCTATTTACGATATTATATTAATTACGAATAAAATAATTAATTTAAAAAATTATTAATTACATAATTAACTTATAATACTAATTATTATGAAAATATTAAAATAATGTTAATAAATATAAATTTTAATTTTATTCTAAAAGTTTATAAAAAATACGTAATAATAATTTAATTAATATTAAAGCAATCCTTACATTAAAATAATTATAAATAAGTATGCTAAAAAATAAAAACGCAATTAAAATTCGTACGAAATTAAATAAATAAGTATTATAATTAAAAAAAGTTAAAAAGATTAATTTTCAAAAGGGGGAAAATGGTTTTTTTCGCCATAAAAAATATTTAAATAAAAGGACCTAATAAATAATTTAATTTTAAATATATCGACGAATATAAAATTACTAAAAAAAATCTTAAAAAATAATTATTAATTAAAATTCTTACTAAGAGTTAAATTCTATTTAATTTTTTATATTTTTTTATTCGAATTAACAGCAAATATAATTAAAGTATATACGGTATAAAACGATATAAAAGTGGAAAATAAACAAATATACGAAATAAAAAAGATTTTCGATATACGAAAATAAAAGGAATTTACTTAATATCGAATTAAATGGAAAAAATATTTAAATTCCGAAAATATTTAGGAATTAACTAAAAACTTTATTAATGCCTAACGCTTATTAAAAAATTTTTACCAGTAATAACGAAACTACCTGAAATAATGGTATTTTAATTTATAAGATTTAAGGAAAAAAGCCCTTAATTTACCGTATTTTAATTAATAACGTCCATTTTACTTAAGGCCTATATCTTAATTATAAACTTTAATTCCAATTACGTAAAATCGTTAAAATCGTCCAAAGATTAAAAGGTATAATTAATAAATTTTGCATTTTGAGATTAATGGTATTAACGTTAACGACGTATACGTAAAAAACGCATAAAAACTTCGGATAAAGATTTTTCGGTTATTAACTTTTTTTTTAATTTTTTTTTAATTCCGCAATATAACGATTAATTATAGAAATAAAAACTTTTGTTCCCTTATAAAAACAATTCCGACAAATATATTTCTTATAACGAAAAATCCCATTTATTATTTGGTAATTAAGTTGTCGAGCAAAACAAAAAAAAAAGGTATTACGTTAAAATTTTCGAATTCGATTAAATTAACCAAGGTAAGTTGCTGTTCGGATTTGCGAAAACGACGTTTAGACATACCGGAAGATATATTAAGGGAATGCAGAAAGCTTACCGAAAAAAAAAGGAAATCTTAAGGGCAAAATTTTTGGAAAGGGGAGATCGTATTATGGCCTAACGGGCCACGGTCTCCAGAAACGGTCTAATATGACCTAACTATAAGTGCAGGGGGGGGTAGGTTACGTAATGGATTACCAATTTACCGGTGGTGAGCCAGTGAGCCGGATTATTAATTTACTGGTGGTGAGCCAGTAAGCCGGATTACCAACTTACTAGTAATAAGCCAGTGAGCCGGATTACTAACTTATTGGTGGTAATCCAGCAAGCAGAAGAAGGATATATACGTTTATTGTTCCTATAGTTTAGATAATACCAGTTTGTAATACAACATCGTTATTTAAGGTATTTTTGGAATTACGAGACGTAATACGATTACTGCATCTATTGCTTAGATTCCCACGATACTACTGCTAACGTAAACCAGTACGACTAAGGTTTAATAATTGGTTAAACCCCCTAGTTCGTCACATTTATCGGCTTTACGATCGATCCTGTCGAGCCTGGCTTTATAGGCTTTACGATCGATCTTATCGAGCCATTACGTGACTTGACTTACATAGCTTAGTCATTTATTGTGACTGTTTCCGAGGCCGTAACTTGTTGGGTTATAACAAGATACCCCTATTCCACGACAGATAAGGAGCGGAGAAGGTCGGGATAACATAACCATTAGGCTGAGTATCTGGCGGTGGCGTAGGAGATCCGTAGCAATCCTCTGCCAAGTAGCGTGAATGCGCATTATTAATCGTTTGCAATAAGCGGGTGAAATGTCCATCACTGGAGCGGTTTGTGTCGGAGGCGCGATACATTTTGGAATATAAACCCCAAAAACCTCCTTGCAATTCTTGAATCCCGATATGGCGATGCTAGGAGGCAAAGGTAGATTTCCGGGGATACTGACGACTTGCTTCTTCTGTAGGTATAAGACCCAACTTCCACGCACAAGAGCAAGAGGAAATCCGAAAAAAAAAAAGCAAAACTGGGGAGCGAAGGAAACCTAGACAATGTGTGTAAGGTTCTTTCTAAGAACGCAACTGGAGGATCAAGCGTCTACAAGTCTCGCCTGAGTGGCCGAGACTCGAATAATTATCGCGTCCAATCCTAATGCCTTATATTTGCAAAACTGATAATATGTCAAGGGAGTATCATTCCATCCACATGCCACGATGTCAGCAGGAGATTCGAAAAGCCCCGCTCGGTGATCAGGATTATGCATAGGCTTTCCAATCATTCGTCACCGGGGTCCACTCCTTTGAAGGGGGCATCCAGCATATAATCACATTAGAGCCGCATGCCTGACATACTCTTCCAACCCTACCAGGTCCTTCGAGTGATTCACCAGAGACACTGCTACATACAAGGGCAACTCAATTACATCATGCTTTCGAAATGGCTCAGAGGGGCAATTCGATGGTTGTGTGCTCTATTCTGATTATCGGCGGCGGCTTCCGTGGGCTGCACTTCCCCTCGAGCAAGCGGGCCGCGGCGTGACAGTCTTCGAACGTTGTCCAGAATCACGAAGGTACGAACGTATACTAGAAACTCCATTGCTCAGATGGTCTGGCTAATTATCCACAATGCCTAGGTCGGCGCCGGAATCCAGCTCTCACCAAACGCAACCCCGTTTCTGCGGAAGTGGGATATGCTTGATGATGTGTGCAAATATACTTACCAACAATGACCGGAGCACTGCGGTCGTACCGCGACCTGTCATCTCACGACCACCCCTAGGCCTGTTGTCGAGCAAGTCTACGAAGCTCCGTACCTTGTCGTGCACTGCGCCGACATGATCAGAGTCCTGCTTGGCGCGGCAATCCGGTGCGCAGTGGAGGTCAAACCGTACGAAGCCCTCGCTGCGCCCATCTTCGGGCGTGGTCCACGACGCAGATCGCATCCTAGGCGCCGATGGGAATAGATCCTTGTGCAGAAGCGCGCTGCTAGGATGCCCCGATCTCCCCAAAAGCACCAGTGGCCTTATCTTCCGCATCGCGGTACCTCGCCGGGGATATCGAGGGGGGTCATCCATCTGCGGAGTTGATGCAGGAATGCAGCTGAACGTCTGGATGGGACCGGGCGCGCATGGTGTGTCCTTCTTGCTGCGAGACGACACCCTCAATGTCGTTCTTGTGCATGCTGACGGTCCTGCCAATTCTAACCGGGTCATGCATGAGCCTCGAAGAGCCTATTTGGACGCCTTGAAGGAGGTGTTCGCGGGTTGGGATCCCGCGCTCCAAGAGCTTTCGCACTTAAATGCCTCAGACTGTACCCAATGGACTTTGTTCGAAATCAACGAACTAAGCAACTGGCGCTCTGAGACCAGGCGGTTTGTCTTTGATTGGCGATGCTGCCCATGCAATATTACCGCACCCGTAGGGACTTCAAGCGACATAGAATGCCTTCCAATCCGAGGCACAGAAGCTGGCACTGACACTTTTGTGGAGCACAAGGCGCGGCCCAGGCATTCGAAGACGCGGCGGTGTAGGTGCCATCTTTGGCCATCTTACTGAAAGAGCACGGATTCCCCATGCGCTGTCCGTGTTTGAAGAGGTCCACAGACCGCGTGCGGCACGCATCAGGCAGACTACACTCGCCCGGAATGCAATCTATGGTCTTCCTGACAGTCCAGCTCAAGCGGACCGTGACGTGAAGTTGACACAAGGCTCAGATGCGTCGCTTTTTAAGTGGATCTGGGGATACGACGCCGTCGCAGAGTGGGAGAAGGCTTGGCTAAATTTCATGAAGGTCCATCTGACCGACTGGTGAAATGAGGCTGCGGAATAGATTACCTCGTTACCTACTGTCACAGAAAAGGGGCCCCTGACCGCTTCAGGGGTCGTCCGGGACAACCTTATTCCTGTTCCGGAGCCCTACAGCCCCTATATCGGTGGATCGCCCACACCACAGTAGGACCGCCGTTCTTCAGCTTCTAGTTCTCAATACAGCCCTCAAGAGCTGTGCATCAGCTCCCTAGTAAGTGTGACAGCTGCTTACGGATAGAGTTATGTCTCTGTTACCATTCCTCCCACTGCGCCCGGGGGGAGGGGGCGCATGTACAAACTGGCCAGTATTTCACCAGATAAGTAGATTGATGGACTGAGTGACAGATATCGCTCTTTAACGCCTGCGTGATGAGCATTTCCGCCAAAATACCCGAAATTCCAACTCTTGAGATATTTAAACGCCCAGTCAGGACAACTCGTAAAGCACAAGCTCAGCAGAAGACCCGAGTTTTCTAGTAGAGGCATATACTACTCATTGCCAAATTATCAACTTTACTTCGGGCGCCTCACCATAGCGTACGAGCGATAAATTCCATAACCCCGGTGGGGATTCTTGTCCCACGCATTCGGATCCGTATCTCAGCAGTCAACATCTGTAAATCCGCATCGTAAGTATAAGCTATGTGACCCCGGGAGCGAGACGAGCCAGGAGGGGAGCGACGCTTGGTCAGAGAGTTGGATGCAATGCTCCAGAAGCTGTGTGCCAATCTTCCGTTGATCTCAAGGCTGGACGGCAAAAGCCGAAAGGTCTAGGAGATGTTAAGACGTGCTGCTTCCGTTCGCTCGGCTCGTAGGTATCATAACCTCACAGTAATGCTCCTCTCTTTTCCTATATTCGCTTAGCTGCTGAATCTCGGCCCCAGCTATCAATACAAATTTGATGTTCATGTACAGGACCGTATTCTACAACGTAGCCGTAGTTAAGGGAGGGTTTGCTTCATCGACTGTTTCTAGGGTCCATCAGGCAAAGCCCGAAATCTCGCCGGTGGCAGTGTTGGTAGCCTTGAAAATCCGCGTGCGCGAGTCGTCGAGCCGGCCGGCAATTCTTGCTTTGAAGAACTCAACCTTGTGTCTCTCATCGGCTGCTTCTTGAATGCGAATCTAGACACCAACTCTTGCGAATACGACAGGGGGCTGATTTCTGCCAAAGCTGGCAAACCATCTCGAACTACTCGAGTAATCAAGAACGCCATGATATGGTGCTGCTGTCGAGGCGAAAATGAAAGTAAAGTCAATTTTAGGAGGATCCGCTGGCGGCGCGGCGATAGAGGGATATAATAATGGTGCCCATGGGGATGGGTGGCGGCGTGGGCTTGATCATGGGCTGGCAGGTGCCTAGCTGGTTTGTCCGGATGGCCAAGTCAAAGTCACCCCCGATCGACATGTTCGATACTGCTAAATCGATGAACAAGTGGAAGGCGTGAGTCCAAAAATTCTCCCTCATTTGATCCCCCCTGACGTAGCAACATTCTCAGGTTAGCCGGATATGCCACTTGCGGAAACACTTTGCCATACCAGAAGACGAAACTGTCACCATGGGTTTCTTTGAAGACGGCAAGGAGGGACATAGGGCTCTCTTACGCTGCTTGTGAGGATACCTACAACGCCTACCTGATCTCGTCCCGTAATCAGCACAAGAGGGAGAACTTAAAACCCACACTCCTGAAGCTGAGATTTATGGACATAAGAAGGAGCGAGTTGAAGAAAGACTTATACGGCTGAGAAAGTCGAAATCTATTTGTTTCGCTAGGCTCACGGTGTTCTCTATTTTATGAGTTTCTACCCCTATCTGACCTGTTTCCCGCCCCCCAACCCAACCCAACCCAACCAACCAAACACCAAGATCCATGCATTCTCCAGCAGCATCACGCATAGGTCGTCAACATCATTCATGAGAGAAATCAATTGTATTTCAAATATATTTGAATACACGAGGGTATCATCCTCGGCGATCATTCTTCAAGTGTTGGTGCCTACACAACTATATATTTACCGCGGTGTGGGTTGTTTTTAAGCCTATTCTAACCCTATCCCAACAGGTTCACCCCTATCGTTGCCAGACCTCTTATGACATGCTCCTATATCTACTATTGATTCTATATGTGTGCATCTTGTCATATGCATGGATAGGGTATAATTATTTGCTACAAACCTAGTCACCCCTGCATACACTTACATCGCCCATGAGCAACACCGGCGGCCCATTGTACGTCTTCCGGATCCGGAACCACCAAGCGCCCACCAGAATGGTGAGACCACCAACAATCAACGAAGAGTAATTCATACCCGCTGCCGTGACCGGCTGCGCGTACGGGAAGCAATAGAAAACGACCCACACCATCATGAAACCGCACGACACCGCGCTAATAACTGTCCCAGGCACCCCCCTGACGAAGAAAGGGCCGGGCTCGAGCCCCCTGCGCCCGCGGAGGAGGAAGGGCAGGAGGGCGGCGAGGTACGACAACGCGACGAGGACGACGAAGGAGCCCACCATGGCCTGGAAGGCGACGTCGCTCACGAGGTAGAGGAGGCCCATGGCGGTGCAGAAGGCGGCGACGAGCAGGATGGCGCCGAGCGGGTTCCGCCAGCGGGGGCTCACGCGCGCGAGGGCGCGCGGGAACGGCACCGCGCCGTCCCGCGCCAGCGTCCAGAAGACCCGGCTCGCCGTCATCATCGCGCCCAGGGCGCTGCCGAGGATCGGCAGCAGCACGACGACCGTCAGGCCGATGGCGGCTGCCGTCGAGCCCCCCGACGACTGTCGGTAGATCTCCGTCAGTGGGAACGCCGCCGTCGTGTTCAGCACCGCGTCGAAGTCCGTGATCGAGTACACCAGCACGACGAAGTAGACGATGGTGCTGAGGAAGCTGGCGGTCATCTGTACCCCCATGGCTATCGGGATGTTGACTGAAGGTCTTGGGGAAACAGTTAGTCAGACGAAGCCTCGGCTCCCACTAACCGAAGGGAGTAAATGAATAGGCATGCTACTTCAAATAGCCCGTTGGTTAGTTAATGACCTCAGCTCACTCACCTCGGGACTTCCTCCGCCATATGCGTCGAGCAATCGGGTGATCCGATATTGAAAGCGCCATTCAGCATGCCGAGCACGAAAACGAGCCCATCGCTCCTACACCCCGTACCGTTGTGCCACTCCCTCCAGACGAAGGCGGAGCTCGCGTGCGCCGCCCTCCCCTCCCCCTCCCCGCCCCCGTCCCTAGCAGACGGGACGGCGACGGCGACGACGGAGATGAGCCACCCACCGTACCCGAGAACCATGAGCGCGTTGTTGATGCGCGGCAGCCAGCGGATTCGCAAAGGCGAGCACGGCGGTGTTGGCCCAAATAACCAACAGGTAGGCGGCGAAGACGTGCCAGCGGCGCATCTCATACCCCTCGTGCGTGAGCGCCCACATCTGCAGGACCGCCTGCCCGGCTACGGCGGCTAGAGACGCGGAGCTCAGCGCGTACGCTAGCGCGTTCCAGTAGCCCGCGAAGAAGCCGACTGCGCGGCCCGCGCGGCGTCCCGGCGTCACCGACGCCCAGTGGTAGACGCCCGCGCTCGAGGGGATCGCCGACGCGAGCTCCGCTAGGCTGACTGTTACGCAGAGGTAGAAGGCACCGGCCGCAATGCTGGTTTTCGGGGCCCGTCGTCAGTCAGAAACGGTGTTATGTGTGGGGGGGGGGGGGGGGGGGGGGGGGGGGGGGGGGGGGGGGGGGGGGGGGGGGGGGGGGGGGGGGGGGGGGGGGGGGGGGGGGGGGGG